>MU223262.1:2157079-2238562 GCA_018584345.1 Thuja plicata
TATGTATATATATATATATACATATATATATACATATATATGTATATATGTATATGTATATATGTATATATATATATATATATATATGTATATATATATATATGTATGTATGTATGTGTGTGTGTGTGTGTTACATCATTCAGTTGGATCTCTAATAATTACAAAATAAAATAAATACTTATGCAAAGATTAAATACAAAGTCAGAAAACTTATAATACCAAAGCATAGGTAATCTACATTCTCAATCCAACTTAGCACATTTAGATTCCATCTCATACTCCCTTAATCATCGTGACTGTTCATCTTCCCTGTCTCTCTGTTACTCTGTCTTCACATGACTTCAAGACACTGTAATTCACTGTGATCAATACCAAAACTCAAGAAACCTTAACCAAAGGTCATACACATTACAAAATGTCTTTCTCTAAGCTCTCATGTCATCAAACATCATATACTATCTTCGTTGTCCCAATCTATACTGCTATACTTTGTCTTACTGATTACTGTACTAAGTCATTTTGTTATCTGCATCTCCAAAACTGTAAACAACTCCAAGTGGTCATCATACCAGATGTGTTGCCATAAATGACAACCATCAAGTGTACCATAACACTAAAAAATGCATCACATGTCAACAATCTCTCCCTTTAGCATTGATGACAACACTTAGTGAAAAATGACTATGTGTCAATACTAAAAAAAAAAAAGATATCTCCATATATTCTATACATCTACATACAATTTTCATCTCTTCTCTTCTCCCCTTTGAAAACAATGGAAAATGTGTACAAAAAATGTAGAATACTTCTGCTTACCAGAAAATTTAGACCATCTTTAGTACATCTCGGAAAGAGTTTTCCAAGATCTTCACTTCCTCTATCCAGGTCTTCACCAAAATTTGACTCACATGAATCAATCCATTCCATGCAAATGAAGAAGTCTCTTCTTCCTTTTGATCAGTAATCATATGTGTTGTAAGGGCCTGTCATGTCTTCTTCATGTCAGAGATATGAACCTCAAGAATTGATATCTTGGGAGAGATTAGACTCTTCAGCAAACCAAATCTTGTCATAACTCTCCCTCTTTCTATATCAAGGACACTCAGTTTGTCCAAAATCTTAGATACCTCTCTATCTATCCCCAATAGAGATTGTGAGGAGGTCTCACAATTGTCCATCAATTTACTAGAGTAGATCTATCCTTCGCTACTATGTCTTCAATGTTTTTGATATGTCTTATAGGGTTGATATAGTAAGTGTAAAAATTACTTCCTTGTGTGACACAACATTTAGCCTCAAATGTAGTCTTATTTAGTATTCCCAAGTCCCAAGAAATAGACTTGCATACTTCCTCTAATTTCTTCTCAAGAAATCTTTTCTCGGCCTTCTCTTTAGTGATCTTCACTAATGACTCATAGTGATTGTCAAAGTCATCTAGTGCCAAGTTCAAGTTCTATGCATCATATTTTCCTTGAAAAACAATAGGTGCTGGAAGTAGTTTGTTCAGAGTGTCAACTTCTCTTGTTATTACCTTAGCCTTCTTCTCTCCTTTCTGCTTAGATATTTATTTAGCTTTAGCAAATGCGATGTAGGATAACTTAATCATCTCATCTACATCCATGTTCTCAACATTAGTGCTCAAATTATTATCTACACTTGCCAACAAAAAAGGTGAAGAATCAGATGTCACAATTTCCTGCTTCACTTCAACCTTATTTACTATATCTTTCATTATTTCATCAATGTTTTCCTTATGTTTTTTCTTTTTCTGTCATATCCTTGTCACTGCTTTCCTCAAAGGTTGTATCTTGCACAAAAGGGTCATTCACATCCTGTGAAGTGTCCAATGACATAGGTACACCAAAAACATAGAAATGTGGTTTCTTCACAGTGCTTACATACTGACTAGCATCTTTGCTCAATGATTTATCAAGATTTATTTAAGCTTTCTTTGATGATTCACCTATCTCAATTTGTTTGGGATTAGGAGCCTTAGGTGGTGAGATGTCCTTAGTTTCAGTTCCCATCAAAACTTTCTCCACTACTCTTTGTGTCTCCTTAATTACTTCATCATATTTTCTTACCATTATCTTTACTAATCTTGTCTTTGTTCTCAATAAAGGTTTTAGTTCTTGCAATATCCTTTCCATCTCTTTCACAGATACAACAGGCAACATGCCTTCGATTTCTTGTTCTCTAATTACTTCATCTTCCTTTTGTGCTAATTGTTTCCTTATCTCTAGTTTCTCATATAACTCCTCAAGTACACAGCCTCCAATCTCTAACAAATTCTTCTTAAAAACAAGTAAAAGATTAATCATTATGTCCTTAATCAGAAGTTTGGCATATGCCTCATGCATGTCATAGTATTTAGCTAATGAAACAAGCTTCCCTTTCTTAATGACCCTTTTCTCTAGCATTTTCATATCTAGTTTCCATAGTTGTCTTGCATTGTTTGTTTCTTTTTCAACTTTCTTCTCTTCTCCTTCTGTCCTCTGTTTCTTAGGAAGTGATTCCAATTTAGTGGACCTTGTGTTTCTTCAAGGTACAAGCTTTGTTGTCTCTTCCTGCAATGTCTTCTGTGTGGGTGAGGGTGTAGTTACATCTATCACAATAGAAAGTGGACTAACTACCTGCACAACTTCTAGAGGTGGAAGGGTTGCAGTAGCAGTGCTTGCCAACCTAGAAGATCTCTCTGCAATCTTCTTCCTCACTTCTTCCATTTCCTCTTTGGTTATTCTGACCTTATTTTCCAAGTCATCTACTACATTTTCTATTTTTCTCTTCCTTGATGATCTAGTCTGCTCTTCTCTAATCTTTGCTGATTTCTCCTGATAGGTTCCCCATCTCTCCTTTGATGAATCAACTTCTGAATCTAAAACATTTTCTACTTGCATGATTAAAAATTCAAAACTTACCTCATAGCCTAGTGGATAGCACCATTTCATTCTAGGTATAACTGCCTCAAAGCATACACAATCATTTTCAACCATGAAATAGATTGAGTCCTTGTATTTTTCTACCACTATTTGAGGAATTATTTCCATTGTCTTCATCGCTCTCTATAGGATTTTGATCATAGAAAATAATTCTCCATCTACCCATGCATTGTTTTGTCTCCTATAAATTTGAGATATCTGAATGTCAGTAGGTGTACTGTCTTTCCATGCTCTAAGGTGCATGCCAGGAAATTTGTGAACAATTTGAATGTACATATGTATCAACAAAGATCCAAATTTGAATCCTTTAGACTTATCCTTTTTAATCTACCTTACATTCTCCAAAAATTACTATGTTAGGACTTTTCAAAGGTTATATTTTATGTCTTCTTTTACCATCTTATAAGCCATCAAGATTACTAATGCTGATACTAAATTGAGTCGGCTTCTATAATGAAGTTTATAGCCTAAAATCATAGTAACCAATCTTGCATCTTGTTGAAATATGTCATTTACCATCATTTCTCTCATGTCCCACTGTGAATGCGTTAGGGTTTTACCATCTTCTCAGTGTTCTTCTCTGCAACAGGTACTACACCAGTATTGTCCAATCCTGTTATGTCATGAATTAGGTCATTGCACATCTTCATAGGTTGATCTCCAAGCCATATGAACTAATCATGAACTCTGCTGAAGATAATCTTTATCTATTCTTCTTCGTCAAAGTCGTGAAGTTTGGTTATCTTCATAATGCTTAGGTTATTATGGTGTGCGAACTCATCCTTCATCTTTCCATCATCACCTATCATGTCTTCCATCTTTGTAGCAATCACATCATCTCTTAGAGATTCATACTTGCAATGTATGTATGCCCTAATATCTTCGACATGTAGAACTTTGTAGGGTGTTTGAGAAAATGCGCCTTCACGGTCTTCCTCAGTAGATTTGAAAGGGTTTTTCTTGAATTTGTATCTAGGTCTTTCTGCAGCATCAAAAATAATAGGAGTATCCATTTTCAAAGCTTCGCAATTGATGTAAATACCTTTTTACCACTGAAAACGTGAAACCCTGCTTCGATCAAATTCTTCAACACACTTGCTCCAATATTTTTCTTCTCTAGACTCTATTCTCCTTAGGTTCTGCTCTGCAAATGATGTTCAATTATGTTCTTTCAATTCACCTTATCCTTTGTTGAGTGAAGAAATGACACAGTTCCCAATGAACTTATTTCTACACATAAACTAGACAAGTAATAATCTGGCGATCATCGGATATAGGTTTTTCAAACCATGCGATCACAGATATGTATTCCAGAACATTTCTACATGCTCTCCTTAAGCTCTCAATAGCTTACTCCACAAATTTAGGGGCTGGATAGATTTCATATGTATTCTTTCAATACTCCCCCTAAGGCCATGCTTGGCCATCTAGGTTGATGTAGCAATGTTAGCATTAGACGAAGACTCAGTAGCATATACTAATTCTCCTTGAACCTTTTCCTCACTTTACTCCTTTACCTTCCATACCTTATTACTATTTTTATCTTCTTATTTCTTGAAACAAATATTAAATTCACTTTTGTACCTTGCAAGACTCTTACCAATATCATTGTCATTCTTCTTTGTATCCATAGGAGGTGGTACTCTTCTATTGTATGTTCTATTATACCTGCAAAACTTTGCTATATGCTCTAGATTGTTACATTTGTAGCATATAGGAGGTGATCTGTTTTGATTTACCTGCAACTTACAATACCTTTCGATGTGCCCAAGGTTATTACATGTGTAACATGTGATTTTATCCGCTCTCTTTCCTATTGTTATCTTGTTTGTATCTAGATTTATCAGGTTTCCTGCATTCTTCTTTCTTGTGCCCATATGCATTAAAATTAAAGCAATAACCATAAAAAGGTTTGAAAGGGTCTTTACCTTTGCAATCTCTCTTCATGTGTCCAACCATGTTACATCCAAAACATCTACCTTTGAAAGGTCTCATATGTTCTTTAGGTTCTTCAAGAGTAGGTTTTTCTCCATCAATCTTTGCATCATATTTTTCTTCTTCATTCTTGGAATATTTAGATTCATTGAATCCAACACCAGTCATATCTCCTTTAGGTTTCTATCTTTCTCTTTGTTCATCGATCAAGTCACTGCTCATGTAAAGTCTCTCAATATGTTTCTTTGCCTCAACAAGTTAACCTTTTATGATATGATTATATTTCTCTAATTCCAGATGCTTCTTCTTGTAGTGATCAAGTTCAATCTCATTTGTCCCATCAAGATATTAGCATCCTTCAAAGCTTCTTCCGTTTTGTTTTTAGTATCCTTTTCTTGTCGAATCTCTTTAGCCATCATTTCATGATTAATCTTTAAAGTATCATTCTCTTGTTCAAGTTGTTTTATCTGATCCAAAGTGTCATTGTCTGAATCCTCTTTTATCTGAACCATAAGATCATGTCTCTGACTTCTAAAAAGTTCAAGTTGATCTTTTAGTTTCTTAATGAATCCCTCAGCTCTTCTCAAATTGAATCTCAAGTCTGTTAGTAATAACTGAGAGAGGGGGGTGAATCAGTGGCCTTAATATTTATCCTTCAAAATTTAACCACTAATCAATAAACCTCAAATTATTATGTCCCTACAAGATGCATGCCATGAAATACTAATAATGATTTAACTGTCTGTCAGTTTTCCCTGTCTATCCTTATTCTCCTTGATTACCGATAAGCAGTATAACTATTTACCGAAACTCAGTAAATAAGCAGAGTATACCGATCAACCCAGTGTTAACTATGTCAGATACAAAACAATAAAGAAATGAATCATACACACATAACACATGAATTTTTAACATGGAAACCTTGTTAAGGGAAAAAACACTGGGACCGGTACCCAAAATTTTCACCATTCTGAAGTGAGCCCTGTTAGGAGCCAACCCTATTAAAGGTTACAAACACACTGTTAAGTGCGACCTTATTAGAGGATTTTATACATAGAGGTTGTCACTTAGTATCAGACATCTATTGATACCATCCTTGAATCAACCTCCTTCTTAGACTGTCAATAGGTATCAAGCAAGTCCAATGCTACTTTCATGAATCAACCTTTTTGGCACTCCTTGGGATGTATCTCAATATATAGAAGGTTGTTAAGTCCTGCTCTGTTAAGAGACTTGATGCTTCAATGGTTAAACTGAAACACTATGACCTGTTCATGATGCAACTTTGAATTGTAGATTTTCAGAGCTATTGAAGTACATTACCTCTCTAATCAATGTATCAATTCAATTCTTTGTGCTCCACACTTTCTGCTCTGTGATGTTGTGCTTCACTGTTCGTCGATGTCTACAGAATTCTTTATCTCTCCTTCAGCTTGATTGATTAGGACTGTATGAAGTTATTCTTCATCAGTTTCTCTTCGACATCCTCTTTCTATTCACTCCCCTTAATCCCCTTTTCATGCATTGTGAAAATGAATTAAGCTTGTCTCTTATATAGACATGATATTCACTGTTTTTTGATTCTTGATTCTTGGCGTGAAAAACAATCCAGCCAATTTGATTTAAAGCATAACTCCTGATTTATCTCATAGTTATCTTCTTACCAATTGTACAAATCATCTTTAAATCAATCACTTAACTATGGTCGAATAAAACAAAGAAAACAACCAGTTAAGTCTATCTTTAGCTCTTTCCAGCTAGATATTTTGTCATTTTCTGAACTCTCTGTTCCGTCGGTCACCTCTGCAGTTAGTAGCCGGTGACAACTGAAAATTTTGTCAGTGTGACTCCAGTTTGCTTCAGAATCTCCGTCCTTCGGGCATCATTGGATTTTTACTCATCGGGCAAATATGTTTTCAGCTCGTCGGGCATCCTGTGGTTTTTCTTCGTCAGGCAACACTGCCTTTTTCTCGTCGGGTATCACTGTGACTTTTCTTCTTTGCCTTTACCGATGGTGTGCACTCTGTCGGTGTTGTTTGTCACTTAGTGAATACTTAACTTTTATGCATTACTGAAAGCATAACCTTTGTTCCATTGATTCTCTAAAGTCTTTGGCATTATGTACATGACCGTACAGATGATATCAAGTTGACATCAATAACAATACAAACCATTAACTGATTTAATGCCTTGCATTATCTTCAACTTAACATTATCAAACATTCAATCAGTTACATGTCATCAAAGTCAACATTCTCTTTTTTTTCTTTGTTAAGGTCTTCAAGTGCTGCTTCAAAGTTTTCCTCCAAACTTTTAGAATCCATCTTGATCTCCCTTAAGCTGTTAAACTTTCTCTGCAAGGGCCAACAACTCTAATACCAATTGTTAGGATTAAGTAATACTGAGTGGGGGGGGGTGAATCAGTATAACAACACTTTAAACATGAACTTAATAAATTCCAACTTAACCATACAATTAATGAAATGAAAAGAACATAAGCACATAACACATAACTCATAACACCATGAATTATTGTCGAGGGAACCCCGGCCAAGGGAAAACCCTAGTGGGGATGGTACCCACAAATATGCACTAAAAATATAGTGACCCTGTTAGGATACCTAGCCCTGTTAGGAGCTGAGTATTACATTAGAACATTTCCCTGTTAGGGGAGTACAAAACCCTGTTAAAGGTATATTGAGCACAAAACTCTTACAATCAGAAATAGTTCTGTTACAATCTCATAAATGAACATTACAAGCATCAACTATGCTTACATAGTTTCTGTTATAGCTCACAACTGTTTGATATGCATTCCATCTGCTTTATATCATCTCATCACTGCCTCTCTATCTCTCATACACTTCGCTTAACAAAAAGCTCTTCATATATATATATATATGTGTGTGTGTGTGTGTGTGTGTGTGTGTGTGTGTGTGTGTGTTACATCATTCAGTGGACTCTCTAATATATTACAAAATAGAATCAATACTTATGCAAAGAGTAAATACAAACTCGATGACCTTATACTACCAAAGCATAGGTAATCCGCATTCTCAATCCAACTTATCACTTTTGGATTCCATATCATACTCCCTTAATCATCGCGACTGTTCATCTTCCCTTTCTCTCTGTTACTCTGTCTTCGTATGACTTCAAAACACTGTAACTCACTGCGATCAATACAAAAACTCAAGAGACCTTAAACAAATGTCATACACATATCAAAATGTCTTCCTCTAAGCTCATATGTCATCAAACATCATATACTATCTTCGATGTCCAAAACTATATTGCCATACTTTATCTTATTGATTACTGTACTAAGTCATTTTGTGATTTGCATCTCCAAAACTATAAACAACTCCAAGCGGTCATCATACCAGAAGTGTTTCCATAAATGACAACCCTCAAGTGTCCCATAACACTCCAAAATGCATCACTTGCCAACAAAATTGTCTAACATCTTATGGGTAAATTACAAAAGACATTAGGAAAATAAAAAATTAAGGATTTGCAAGGTTGATGACACCTACATCCTAACAATTATGTGTACTCATATGGTTATTTTTGGGCTTATCATTTGTGCAGATGAAAATCCTTTGATGGAGCCTAATGAAGATCCTCTAATGGAGAACACCCCTTGGTTTCCTTGCTTTCTTTGGTCGAAGGTGGGAATGGTTTTTTTGGTAAATTATTCTCTCCCTTTTTGTTGGGGCTTGGAGATATTTCTACTAATGTTTGTTTGGATAGCAATGGGTGAGGCTTTCATTGTCATATTTTTTTATGTACTCATAGGTGGACATTGTTGCTCCAAGTCAAGTGATGGTCTCATTTTGATGGTTGTGGTCTAGGGGATCCAGTTTGGGGTCTTAGTTGTGAACAAATGAGTATTTTCTCCAAAGGCTCCTATTGAGATGGAGTCACTTGGTCTCTACTTGCATTCCCAGTTTTTCTATTGAGGTGGATGCTACTTCTATAGGTTTGGTGATGGTACTGTTTTGATGGCTAAATTCATGGAGCTACAATTTAAAGTCTCAACTTCACTCTCACTAGTTCTTCCTTCAAATTCTCCTATGGAGGTGAAGATTGTTTGATTTCCCACGTTTGTCTATTCAAGGTCTCCTTTTGAGGTGGAGCTTGTTTGTATGCCAAGATCCTTACTATTGTCTTCTATTGAGGTCTAGACAATTTGGGGTTTGGGGTTTCATAAAAGAGGTGGGTGTTAGCCCTTTATTGGATCTTACCCAAGCATTTATTATGTAGTGTTTGGGTTTGGTTGCTACTCTACCCAACACTCAATGTGGGTTGTTTGTATTTTGTAATTTTGTGTTATAAGAGGCCTTTTTTGGCTTGTGTGTTATCGATGGCCTATTTAGTGTATGTATTGTAAGTGGCCCATTGTGGCATATTCGTTAGTGACTTATCTTAGGTCTTTGTTTCTTACATGTTTCTTGGGGACAACACCCTAGTATTGTTACTGTTAACATAAAATTATTCTTCAATATTTTTATCAACAATTAAATTATAACATCAATCCTAAAAATTTTACACTCAAAATGAATATTAAAATTTCTAAAAATTAAAACATATGCCTCACTCTCTAATTATTCAATTTAAAAATAATATTAATATTAATTTAACATAAAAAATAATGACACTTGTCACAATAATAGTTATTCTTTTGATAATAAGAACAAAATAATAAACCCTCTTAATTACCCCTCTTTCAATCAAAACAACTATCAACAAAATAATACTTCAAAACTATATGCACTTACTTTTACATTTAATACATAATAATAATATTTTAATTTAAAAGCATCTTATTTTAGATTAATTATTTATACTTTTATTATTTACATTTACTTAGTTAAATAGATCAATCCCAAAGGGATACTTTTGCTTTACAAATGACATCTTAAAATTCAAACAAAATATCTCATACACAAGAATGTTAACCTAACAAATTCCATTAATCACTTCACCTTTTCTAGATATTTTCTAAAGATCGCATATTTCCATTAATCACTTCACCTTTTCTTGCATATTTTCTATTTCATTAAACGAGCACAAATAGAAAGCACCCCCTCAATTTGCGGAGAGCCAAAGTTACGTTGACTTCTTTTTTAAGTGGGAGAAAAGTAATGAAGTTGAAACGAAATTATCGAAGGAGACAAGGAAAAATTAAAATTAGAATTAAATATTTTTAAGTTCTTGAACATCAATTCAATATAATATTTTAATCTATCATGTTTTTCTTATTATGCAAGTTCTATATGGTATAAATTTTGTTTGCATATTTTTTTTAAGTTCAATGAACATCAATTCAATATTAATTTATCGTGTAAATTCTTTATGATTTAAATCTTGACTATGTATTACAACTTTTTATTAATTGGTTTAGGGGATTAGTTGTGCTCTTAAGATCATACAATGATACACTTCTCTTTCACACTCTACCAATAGAAACTATTGCACCATTTATCTCCTCTTAAAGAAACCCTCTTTATTATTATTTTGTTTACATTCTTCTGTCACACTTACATACTCTTTGTTGTAGTAAGACTAGCACGAGTCTTTAGTTTGATTGTTCCACCAGTTATCTCCTTCTACAAGGCATCCTCCTTATCACTTTTAGGCCTACAACACAATTCCAATGGCATAATGGTTTTTGGAAAGAATTAAACCTTGTCTCCAACATGAAAATCAAGTGGTCCTACTAATTGACCACAAATCCATTGACAAAAAATATATATAATTATTAGAAGAGGTTAAGTTTAATTGGCAAGGACAATGTATATTTCTTTGATTCGTTATTAATAAAATTTTCAAAAGTACAATTATGTCAACTTTGAGCTTTAGATGCTCTTGAACAAGTAATCCCCTATTCAATTGAGAAAGACTTAAAACTAAATTGTAACCCATAAAAATATTCTTCTACTACTAACGATTTAACTAAAAAAGATTTTACAATAATGTTAAGGATGACACACATTTCCTTGATTCATTATTCAATAAAATTTTCCAAAAGTATGATTGTGTCATATTTGAGTTTTAAATGACCTTGAACAATTGGTTCTCTATTTAAATAGTGTGGGGAGCGAAACTTAACTGGTAAAAAGTATTCTTCTACTACCAACAATTTAACTAAAAAAAACTTTTACAATAAATGTTAAGGATGACATGCATTTCTTTGATTCTTTATTCATAAAAATTTCCAAAAGTATGATTATGTCATATCCAAGTGATCCTATCAATTGACCACAACTATATTGACAAAATGAGATATATATTTATTACAAGAGGCTAAGTTGAATTGGTAAGGATGACACATGTTTCCTTGATTTGTTATTCAATAAAATTTCCAGAATTTAACTAAAAAAACTTTTAAAATAAATGTTAAGGATGACACATGTTTCTAAAAGTACAATTACGTCATATTTACATTCGAGCTTTAGATGACCTTGAACAATTGGTCCCCTACTTATACACTTTGAGGAGAATTAAATATCATATTGGACATTATAACCAAGTGGTCCTACAAATTGACCACTACTCTATTGACAAAAGGAGAAATAAATTGTTAAAAGACTTAAAACTAAATTGTAAGTCGTAAAAAAAAATTCTACTACTACCAACAATTTAACCAAAAAAATAAAAACTTTTGCAATAAATGTTAGGGAGGACACATGTTTCTTTGATTCGTTATTCAATAAAATTTCCAAAAGTACAATTATGTCATATTCAAGTTTTAGATGGTTGTAAATGATTGGTCCACTACTTATACAGTTTGGAGAAAATTAAATCTCAATTTCCAAAAGTACAATTATGTCATATTCGAGTTTTAGATGATTGTAAATGATTGGTCCACTACTTATACAGTTAGAAGAAAATTAAATCTGGTGAAGTTAAGGATCAAGTCTTGCCGAGTGCAAGGCCCAACATCATAAGGGATGAGGCTGAGATCGTGCCCCAGAAGAAAATGTGGCAGTGTGGATGCTCCTCGGTCCTTGACTATAAGCTAAAGAGGCACGTGTGGGCCCATATCAGGTTCCTAAACCCTCCATAAAAACAAAAAACAAAAAAAAACTACACTTACTAAACTAACTAGTTTCTACCTTGAAATAACCTTGACCAATTAGTCCTCTACTTATAACAGTTTAATAGAAAAAGACTTGAAACTAAATTCTAACCTGTAAACAATAATCTTCTAATACCAAAAATTTAACCCAAAAACAACCTTACAATAAATGTAAAAACAAATACCTATACACTTACCCATCACACTATAATCACAGATCCGCCGTACGTTTAAAAAACGTCAAAATACCAGCTGTTTCTCAAATCGCCGAATTCGCTTGTCTTTACAAGCGTGCCGATTTTTTCCAAGAATTTTGTCACCTCGCATTATTGTCCACGTGGCAGACGGCCAACTGATTTGATTACGTCACGTTAGGTAGTCTGACACGTAGCAAAATGTTCACATGCCGTGTGACGCAATCTGTTTACGCCGTAACTGTCGCTTTCGACGCAAACTGTATCCAACTGCATTATTGCATCTATTCCCACACACGTGTGGAATGCAATGGCCAAAGATTCAAACATAATGATTGACACGCTTGATAAAAATGATTGATCTGAAAGAGATGGATTTGCAGCTGGCTAGTTGGATGTCAAAAATAATATATACCTTAGAAAGGGACTTGCACTCTTTCATACATGGCTCAAATTATTATTACTCTACCACTTTGTGCTTTTCATGTCACACATCTTTCTTTCTCATGATCATCTCTTCTCCTATTTTACTCCATTAATGGAGAATATAATTCCAACTATAGCAAATTGTCTCATCTTCTACACTGAGGAGAGACAAGGTGACAAGAGGGGGCTAAGGTACAGTAGGGGTTGTCTTGTAGGTGAATAATTTTGAGGGTCCATAATGTCATAAACATGCAACACCACTCCAGATTGCATTATAAAGACCTTGGTGGTCCACTTATCTTTGTTCTTTGTCTTTATGTTGACTTACACCCAATCTTATTCTTTTCCATAAATTACATAGCATCAACCCTGGTGAAGGTTTTGTCACATTGTGTATATTCACCTTTACCTATAAGTAGAAGACAAGATGTGGATGTGTAGTACAAGATAAATTCTATTTTATATGAGTTTGAAGTACAATTTTAAGTGAGTATAAGGTAATTAAGGTTTTGTATGTATATGAATTATACTTTTAAATTCAAAGAAATCTAACAAAATTTTTGTGGGCTATGTTTAAAAGTAAATGGCATCTGGGTTCTTTGTTGATTTAAATTTCAATTAGAGTTTGACCTCAAAATTAATAAACAATTTGTGTCCTATTTAATTTTTTGTGATTTTCAATCTTAGAAATAAAGATATATTATTTAACTATGTACTACATTACTTTAATATTTTAGTAAATTGTAATTTTGTTCGTGTAATTTTATAGAAATACTAGTAAATCAGATATCATCACTTTAAATTTTTTTTATTAAAAGATTATATATTCTCATTCTTTAGTGAGTTGTAACTTGTACACATATTAAAACATGAAGTTGATTATAATTAACATTTTTTATCAAATTGTATAATTGGTGTGTACAATAATGATCATAAAGCTCTAAAAATATAATATTTAAATTATGATAAGATATTATTGCAAGAGAATAATAATAATGACAATATATTTAAGGTGTTTAAACATCACATTCCACTAAATAGAAATATTGTAAAATCATTAGTCACTAATCAAATAATATTATTTTTATATTAAAAAAACCCACACTAAATAGTTAAACAAGTTTCTTATTCAACTATAATTATATTCTAGATTTAGTTTGAAAAAATGTTTATTATAAGTATTTATTATATTATATCTTTAAAAAAACATTTATTCACATTCATATTATTAAAACAAATTAATTTTAATATGTATAAAATATATAATATTAATTTTTACTTTAAAATTTTATTATTAAAGAGACTTTAACATAGTTAATCAATAAACAGTGAGAATTCATCATTCAATGTTATAATATTTTACCAAACTAAAAATATAAAATATATAAACATATTTCAAATAAAAATGTCCTATCAAACTAATAAAGTTCTAAGCAATTAAAATCAAAGTTTAAAATTCTTTTGCAAATTGCACGAATTAAATGTTCATGCGAATGAAGCGCATGCATGTGTTGGGATTTAAGTTGTCTTAGCTTATATTTCCTAGCATTGAATTATTTATTTAATATATTTAATTGATGCCAATATTGTATTTTCTAGCACATTTTATTTTGTCATCTTGTGTGACATGACATAATGAGTTGTCATCATAATGGGAGCCGACATCAGATGTAACATAGATGTTTTTGTCCTCACATGAGGAGCTAGGTGTCTCACTTTTTGGTAGAGTTATTTTGACATGTGTTAACATCAAGTAGGCATTTTGTAAGAAGCTATAATGGCTTATGACAAGTTATAATAGGTAAGAACCCAACATTACATGATAGAATGGACAAGTGTCAAGAGACACCTTTGCATGGAGAAGACAAACACCCAAGTTGGGAAATAGTCAATTATGACATATTCTCTTACTCTTGTAAGTATTATCAATTATGATAGATTTTATCACATTTGTTAGGTGTGTTAGAACATAAGTCATACCTTATTATAGTAAATGTTATGTGCCCAAGTATGGGGGTATGTGTAAGGGGATATAAAATTATGTATACATTTCATTTGCATGTTTATAGGTGGTTGGAAAGTGTGCCACTTGGTTCTAGACAAAAATATAATTTTGGCTAGACTGGAAGCTTCCTCCTTGTTTGAATTCATTCTACATTGGATGTTGTAGCATCATAAATTATATCCCTGTACAATTTCATTCTCACCTAGGCCCCACTTTAGTATTTTTGGCCATCCATGCATGATCGTGTTTGATAGAATACTCACACTTGCTCAAATCTAGCAACTTTAGAAACTTACTGGTCGCTAGTCCTTGACTCGGCCCTGATTGGCTAGTCAATGGTGCTTGGGGCGCCATTAACCCAGGTCAATGTATCTTGGGGTGTTCTTGACCTTTCAAAAAGGGCCCAATTTTGTACCCTCAAATGGTCAGATTGCAGGGGTAGGAATTTCTTTTTTTGTGTCAGCTTGCTTCAAAAATTTAAATATATTTCATGAAGAAGGTATAAAAGAAAGCCTAACCACCTCATTTGGGACATCTCACATCGAGAAATGAGTCATCGATTATCAATCAAGACATCTTATCATTGAGAAAAATATTAAGCATCATCAAGGCATTGAAGCAAGAAAATTAAAGTTCTGATCTCAAAAATTGAAGATGACATCTGTGACCAACCTATTATAAAGTCAACTCTACAAGTCAACATCAACCTTTTCATGAAGACTTTAATTCAAAGGAGATTTGTGAAGGTATAATTCTTCATTCAAGCATTACAATTTAGGATCTAGCCTCTGCTCCATTAAAACATGCTTTTAATTCAAATATATTTAAATTCAATTTCATGGTTAATTTCAAAACTTGGGTTTGACCTAGGCAAACCCTCATCAACCCTACATTCTCTCTTATATGCATATGTGGGCGATATGATTGGAAAAGACAGATTTGGAATCAAACATAAAAGATAGACACCTACAAATTAAGATTTCACAGATATTAAAAAGTAGGTTTGACATCTCGCTCCAATTGACAGTGACCTAAATTTTTCCAACAAAATTTTTGGGAATTTTTTGAGCAACATTGTGGTCCCAAAAATGCAATTTACATCCACATCCAACCTTCCCAGGTCAAGGTTGCCCCAAGTGAAATCCTCGCTCCACTTTAGAATTCAGACACTAATTCCTTTATGTCTCTTCTTTCTAAATCTATATCTTTTGTCTACATATATTTTTTTTGGTTTTCTTTGGATGTTAAAAAACCTCAATTTCTCATCTTTGACCCTAGATCTAACAAATCACTCACATATTTTGCATGGTTATTTTAAATTCAAAAACAGATTGTTGGATCCACCTTGTATAGATAATCCTTTTCAATCAAGTTTGAAGTTGAGCCAATTGGATCATGTCTTCTTAATGTAATTGGGAAGAGGAAAATAGGTTTACTTCCTAGTTTGCATAAGCTAGTGATCAAACACCATATTCCTCCTTTTCACCATTACATTATGGTGAACCCATTGCATCTTATATCTTGCTTACTTATTATTTTCATATGTTTAGATCTGATTTATGTACACTTAGCTATTTAAAAAAATTGATCATATTTAATTTATGCAATGGTTAATTGATCAATATATTAGTTATTTGCATTTCTTAATCATTTATTGTACATCTAGCTTTGTGCATGAGATTCATGACCCTTTTTCCTACATTTTATATACCTATGAGAATAAGCTATAGACTTATGGAAGCCCAAAGTTTAAATACCAAGGGTATAGAGATTGAGTTGAATATCATATAACATGGGCACTTAGGTGAATACTCTATTCCTAGACTATTTATATCTAACATTGTGGAGAATCATTCTTCTTGCACTTCTCATGATGAGGATGACTCATTAACCTAAGTATCTACTAACCAAGTGGGAAATCTTTCCCATGACTTGGATAAGTTAAAAAATGGATGTTTCAAGAATACTTGAATACTGAAACAATCTATTTGATTGAAGGATTGAGGAATATGATTCAAAGTGATGCATATGTTGTGGAAGTATTGTGTAGCATTTCTCATATTTTCAATAGCTGAGTATTCCATTCTTATATTTACATCATTTCCTAATGTTTCTACATATACATATCTTATTTAGCTATCTCTAAACAAAATGTTAATCCCACACATGTTATTCCTATTGAAATCAACACTCCTACACACCTCCTATTTTTATCCTTCCATTTTTTACCAACCACCTCCTTTACCCACTTATCATAATGTTCCACCTTCGTACTCCAATGTTCCACCAACCTATCACAATGTTGCACATCCTTCACAATCCACCATGTCCAACACCAATTCATCAACTGAAACCACTATCAACAATTTAGCTCAAAGTGTTTCATCCTTACAATAACAATTGGCTTCCATAACTCATTCTGGTTTCAATATTCCCACATGTGATATAACTTTACCACTTTCCCATGAAATCAACTTTTCTATTGTCCCTCAATACACAGATATTCCCAAAATTGGAGTTATACAGTGGAAAAAAGTGACCCCTTGACTCATGTGAAAAAAAATAAAACTTTGTGTAGTGATTTCTCAAATGATCATAAGCTCATACTAAAATTGTTTGATCACACATTTAGAGATAAATATTTGCAATGGTATTGTTCTTTACCTCCTTAATCTATTGATTCTTTTCAAAAATTGGTTGATGCATTCATACAAAAATTTGAAAATAAAATTCATCCTCAAATTACTTTGATTTATTTCATACATTATAAGAAAGGAGTTATAGAAAAAGTGACTAATTTATTGGTATATATAAATATTTTTATTAAAAAATCGCTTATCATTTTACTAATGGTGATGTTGAAAGAAGTTTTATTTCTAATTTTTGAAAGGATATTAGAGATAAGCTTATGTTTTCTGAGTTTGTAATATTTTACACAATTGTGTGCAGAACCTTATAATTATCAGCTTCAAGTGAGCCAATTTGAATCATCTTCATCAATGGATCCGACTGATAAGAATTATGGCACTTAGTTCACAAGTTCCAAAAACAAAACAAAGGTTTCATCAAGATCAATATCAAGATAAATTCTTTAAATCATGTTGGTACACAAGTGGTAGTTGAAACATCAAGTGTGGCATCCTTATCATTAGTCTTTACACATTGTAATTTTACTCCTCTTTATGAATCATTACATACTATTGTGCTTAAATTGATTAATGCTAATATGATTAAGCACTTCCTCTCATCAAACTAATAGATACTTCCAAGCCCTTGCTAGCTTCCTTTGATCCTAAAGCCTCTTTCCAATATCATCATCAAACCAACCATGATATTGAGAAGTGTTTTAGATTGAATCATATGATTTAACACCTTATTAATTCCAACACTATAATTGTGGGGGGTGTGAATGATAAAGGAAATAAATTTGTAGTACCCCCTAATCAAAATTCATAAATTTTTACCAATCCCTTGCCTTCTCCTTCCACCAACATTGTTAAGCCCAATGAACCTGATTGTACATGAATTCTGATGATATGTGTGATGAAGTGAACAGTGTTGCGAGCCTTATTGAGAAACCTAAACCTAACCCTGAACCTCACATTACCTTTAATTAAATGGAAATTATTGAGGTTCCTGATGGATCCCTACACATTAGTGTAAAAATTAAAGAAAATCTCTCACGAGGAGTTCTCATTGATCAAGTATATATGGTGACTGCTATTATTGAATAACATCTCTTTACACAATAATTGCATCAAGATACACATGAAACATCTAATTTTATGATTAAGGTGCCTGATGGTTTTTCTTGTCCTACTATAGGTTCTATCACTCTTCCTGTTAAGGTTGGTATTAACTTCTTAGATGTTACCTTTGATATTATCCCTACTTCTGACCAATTTTGTGGAGAGTTAATGTTGGAATGAAGGAAGATTGGTAGGGGGGGTGAATCAGTGTTAAAAAAAATTTCCAAATAAATTTATTAAATTGATTCATAAAACTCAAAACTACTTGCAAAATATATTAAAAGTAAAGTGCATATTCATGAACATGAAATAAACAAGACATCACACCATAATACCAATTTTTTTTTTTATCGTGGAAACCTTGTTAGGGGAAAAACCATGGTGGGGATGACACCCACAAGACAATACTCTGCAAAAATATTGTCTTACAATATATGGGAATGAACTTACATTCAAGCTCACTGCTCAATTATAAAGCCTTGGGCTACATCCCTAAGGAAGAATAAATGTCTTACAATGATCACTAAAATGATCTAGATATTTTTAACTGATAAAATAAAATCTACTAATGTCTTATTACAGTTCCATATAAGCTCATAAACTGATCTGATACACTTTGAAACTTTGACAGCTCTGTACCCTATTCTTCATCAATCAAACTATCAAATCATTGTATATCACCTCAAATATATACTCTAACACCTTTGTGAAATTCGTACAAGAATGCTTACGCTTATTGAACCCTAATCCAATGATTTTATAGGTTCTCTACCACAAATTTGATGATACATGTCTGTTAACCAAAAATAGTCTAGGGAAATGTAACATGTTGAGCAAGTCGACCAAATCCTCCATATAATTTTATTTCCCTCTAGAAATTTTCAAATCATGAAGCTAACTATGTTGGCTATGCAATTAAATCGTCAAATTTAGTGCCAAGCACCATTTTCAATGTACATTGTTAGATTTTCCAAAATGTCAACCCGTTACTGTACTAACTTCAAAATACACTTGTCAGATCTTTGAAACTCCTTCAAATCTCATCATCATACCTTTAATTTATGGATATAGCATGCTTATACATTCAATATAATCCCCTTAGATGCGTACTAAAAAAATATTACCCTATAAATTCTCACTAGACCTTTTTATGTAATCAACATATACACTATGTTTTTCAAGGTGTACTTAGTTAAATCTCCAACTATGACAACACTTAGTGAAAAATGA
This sequence comes from Thuja plicata, assembly GCA_018584345.1. Classification (NCBI taxonomy): domain Eukaryota; kingdom Viridiplantae; phylum Streptophyta; class Pinopsida; order Cupressales; family Cupressaceae; genus Thuja; species Thuja plicata. The sequence continues at coordinate 2,176,642 of MU223262.1, forward strand.
CTAAGTGTCCAACACACTAACTACAAAGAACTTAGACTTCTCCAAAAATTATCCAAAAATATTTACTTCCTCTGATAAAAAACAACACATTTTTCATGCTCCTATACTCCCCCTTTAACATCAATGGCAAAGGATACCAAAAAAATGTCCTATACTCCCCCTTAGACTAAGTCTACCAAAACTTATATACATATAGACATGCAAAAATTTGTCTTATATCAGATTAAAAATATCTATACATATTGTCTTCGGTAATTGTAGATCCTTGTCCCATCCCTACTTGAGACTACTCAATACTTATATGTATCCATGAAATAGGAAAATTTTTTGCTTCCACCACTGGTAAGTTGTATAATGCCCCACCAAGGAACCCTTGGATCAAAGGGTTAAATATGCACTTAATAAATTTTTTTCTCTTGAAACGTAAGATAAACATTACTTTTAAATGTGCATCTCTTTGTTACAACGGTGAGAAAGACTGATTGCACCCTTGTCCTCCTTGGTTTTTCAACGCATTTGTGGTTCGTGACATGGCTTAACCTCCACCTATGTCTTCTATATATGTAGTGGTTGTATCAAGAAGTAAAAGGTCAATCTTTTGGTGCAATGACAACTTCTAGTTGTAACAAGTGGTATCAGAGCTTCGTCACAGGTTCGAACCTTGCGCTTGTACTGGGGGGATTATATAAAATGGTGAGAAAGACTAATTTCACCCTTAGTTTCCTTGGTTGTTCAGCGCAATGGTGGTTCGTGACATGCTCAACCGCCTCCTGTGTCTTCTATATGTCTAGTGGTTGTATCATGCATTAACAAGTTGATCTTTTGGTGCAATGGAAATCGTTAGTGGTAACACTCTTTACCGTAACATAGCAATAAACCACATGCTAAAGATAACATATTGAACATCACATGTTTGCATAGAAGAGAAAGACTTCATAAGAAATTCCAAAATTTCCCATGCAACCCCTAACATGCTCGAAATGAAGAACACATGTTCTCAAGACCACTATTCAAAGATCCAAAAAACACCCACAGATCTCGAGAGGCTAAGACAAAAAGAATTCATGGCTATCAAAAAGGGAGACACATATCAAGTTCAATCCCATAAAATATATGTTATTTTTAAGCCCAAATTAAATGTTCCTACCGTGATTAACCAAACAAGTTCATTTCCTCTCTAACCATACAAAAAACAATATCATGACTTATGATCCTCAAACGATCACAAAAAAATATTCGAAAGAGATACAAGAACCCTCAGGAGTCTAACTCAAAAGCGAACGCAGAATACCCAGTTGACAAAATTTCTTGCAAAATCAAACTAGGCGGAGATGATGAAAGAAGATAGAGACATCGATTCTCACTATGTAGATGCCGATCTGTGAAAATGTCAATTCTCGACTGGTGAAATTTTTGAGATAAAAATCTCAGTCTACTGAGGTTGAGACATTGATCAACAGGTTAAGACATTGATCTATGCAAATTCCAATGGATAGGTAGAGACACCGATCCATGAAATTGAACCAAAATGAAAGGTGTAAAAGCCTGAAACCTAAGACAACTCCAACATATGGATAATAAATATATATCTCCATGCTAGGGATTACTGGATAGAATAAATCAAGGCCATAACACTTGATTGCATCAATAAATACATCATCTAAAAGCATAAAGGAAACTAAGCTAAATATCATAACATCAGTGCATATGTACATGTACATATATCAATGGTACAATAAATAAAGGATATACCATGAGAACTTAGTGCTCGAAATCTCTCTAGCTGGAAGAATCCCATCACCTGTACACCAATCCCCAATAGTGGAAAAGTGAAACACCACCGTACCATGTGGAACCCTCATGAATACCCAACCATGCTCGCGAAGATAGTAATCTGATCACAAATACAAGGCAATCATGGAAGAAAGGAGTGGCAATACACATGCCAATAAAATGCATAGACTCATATAAGGATGTAATGATCCAAGGCAATAAAAATAGATGAAGAATAAAAGGAAAAATGGAGAAAACTCAACAAGTGGACCAATGCCCAAGGTACATACTAAGCATCACTAAAGATACAACAGGGCCACTACTCAATACTAACAAGGGTTTGGTGCAAAGACTCAAGAGTGATATTTTTATCACATGGCACATGGTGGCCCATGTGGATTCGAGAAATCCCTCTCTCAAAAGGAAGCTCTACAAAGCCATATCAATGTTCGTATTCTACAAGGCTATTTGTACCATATCAACACCTGTATATAACAAGGTACTATGCCATATCAACGTCCCCAAATGATGACAAGGAAAGGAAATACCATATCAACATCCTCAAATGATGGAAAGGTAGTCACATTAATTATTGCTATTATATTTTAATACCATTCATCTGTTTAGTTATCACTTATTAAGAACTGAACCAAGGGATACCCTAGAACCCCTTTGTGTTCCAGCCCACCTTTGAGAGCCACTCCACTCCACTACTCAAACACTAAAAATATAATCTTGGTACAAAAAAAGGTACAAAGAAATAATGCAATAAGGAAAAAACTATAAAAGAATCTCAAGGTCATAAACCATAAAACATGGTAAGCTCTATTGGTCTCAATACCAAGAGCTCATGTCATTCATACCTCAACATAGGAGCATAACTCAACTACATGCTTGGATGCGGCATCAACACACTACATCCACATATCTCATACAAGTTCAACCTCAAGCATGGGGTGCCAATACAATTAGAAAAATAATAGCATTTACGACAATGACAGGAGGACATCTCAACTCAAAAGACACTCAAGGTAAAAACTAAGTAAAAGTAAAACTAAGCCAAATGTCAAATTGCTTGATTGACCACTTTTCCAAGAGAATGGATTCCCATGGAATCCATCAATCATCTCTTTAGAACACAAAGAAGGCTCAAAATTCCCAAAAGAAAAAAATACTCAAATTCTGGCAAAATCTGACTAAGTGCAAAAATCATCATTTTAACATAAAATGGGTAAGTTCAGGATGCAATATCAAATATCTGGAACATAATTAATATGTTATGATCCCACAGTCCCATTTAAAAGTTGGAGTAATACAACCTGCAATAAAATAATCATGTGAAACATAGCGGCACACAATTTCTGGATGGAACGCAAAACGATGCAACCCCACAATTCCCCAAAAAATAAACTTGAAATAAGGCTTCAAAATTAAAACACATTTTCCCTTAGGCACCCAAGAATACACTAATCCAATAAAATTTATGTTCTAGATAAACACAAAAAATGACCAGCATAATGGTACAAAATCAAAACACAAAACCCAAGTTACTTGTAGCGAGTCAACAGAGTAACATAAAACTAACTCTCAGCCCAAAAATAATTTACAAATAAGAAATATCTTAAACAATTGAGAAACAAATATTGGCCTTCGACTTTAGCTCAAGAAACATTCATATTATCATGCAGCGGATTTCTTCTGTCATTTTTTCAGTCATTGTTATAATGGATCCCCAACTTATTTCTTCAAAGCTATTAGGGGTCTTTGGCAAGGAGACCCCTATCTCTGATTATTTTTGTTACCATGCCTAAATGTTTAGGAAGGTGTGTTGATAATATGGTGGAAAAAAGGTAGTTACAAAGGTCTCTCCCCTTCCTCCTCTCTTCAGGTTTGCTCCCACCAAAAATTTGTGGATGATGATATATTCATGGGGGCTTCCTCTATTAAGGAAGCTAAGGTTATTAAGGAGTCTCTTGACAGTTATAGTTCAACGTCTACTCAATTTATTAACTAGTTTAAAAGTTGTCTGTACTTTATCAATACTTTGAAAACTAGGCATAAAAGAATAAGTAATATATTGGGTTGCCAAATAGGATCCCTTACTTCATCTTATCTTGGGCTTCCCCTCTGTCAGAACCCCCAGACTCTTTTTGGATATCCCTTCTTGATATATTCCACAAGAATATTTTTGGTTGGAAGGGATCCCTTCTTACTCAGGCAAGAAAACTCCAACTCCTGAAAGCTTCTATGCAAAACCTTTCGGTGTATGCAATGAGCCTCTTTAAAATGCCATCCAAATATTTAGATGCTATTGAAAAGATTCAGAATAATGTTTTGTGGTCTAGGGTGGAAGAGAAGAAAATAATTTCTCTAATTTATTGGGAGAAGGGCTATAGACCCAAAAAATTTGGTGGTCTTGGCCTGAGGAGAATTAGAACTATAAATAATTATCTCTTGGATAAATAAATTTGGAGAGCCTATAATGGAAGTGGAGAATGGAACTCAATATGGAAGAATAAATATATAAACTACCTCCCTACTTTTGACAATTTTATTAAAGATGATGAGGCCCCGTCTGGATCTCATATTTTGAATCAATTTGCCAATAATAAACAAATCATCTCGAATGGGCTGAAATGAAAGATAGGAAATGGGAATATGGTTAAATTCTGGGAGGATAAATGGATCATGAAATCCCCCTATTTGATATCCCAGAGTATGTGCCTTTTGTTTAGGAGTGTAAAGGGAAGCTTGGTGTCTTTGATGGGGATTATTGGAGGTCTAATCAGTGGGTGGACTTAGCTCAGATTAATCCCTCTTTATATCCAATCCAAAATCATCTTTTCTATATCATTATTGATAAGGAGTGCCCAAATAATCTTATTTTGAAATCCAATCCTAATGGTATCTTTTCATTTTCTTCTATTGTCAACATGTTGTCCTTATCTTAGCATCCTCCACCCTACTGGTCTAGGGCTTGGATTAAGGGTATTATCCCTAATATCAATATGTTTTTTTGGATCCTTCTTCAAAATAAGATCTTAACTATATATAACTTGAAGATCAGAGGGTTCGGTATTCCTAATAGATGTTATCTATGTTAGTAAGATGAGGAAATTGTGGATCATATATCCCTCCACTACCCATATGTTGTCTCTATTTGGGATAATGTTCTTAGATGCTTCAATGTTAGTTGGGTCTTCCCGCAAGATATTTAATCTATGTTCACGTTCTGGAGATTTCCCTCTCATAATTATTCTATTAATATTTTATGGAATCTCTCCCTCGCATGTCGCCTATGGGGAGTGTGGAAGGAGAGAAACAATCATATTTTCAAGGATAAAGCTACTCCACCAGAGATTGTTTTCCATTAAATATTTAGAGATATTCTGGATAATATTTCCCTAATGGGTGATTTATCTCCCCAATATTGAGATAAATTTTAACTTGTGGAATGTGCAGGGTAGGTTCAAAGGTGTGACTACTACTAATAAAAGAGAAGAAGCTACCTAGGGCTATCCACCCGAGGGGTGGATGAAGATCAGCTTTGATGGGGCCTCAAAAGGGAACCCGGGCCCTACAAGTTGTGGTGGCATAATAACAGATGATAAAGGTTTTTTCTTAGATTTGATTTCCATTCCTATAGGAGTTCAGACCAACCATGTTGTTGAGGCTATGACTACTTACCAAGCTACCCTTCTTGCTAAAAAATGGAATTGCACTAAAGTTTGGATAGAAGGTGACTCTAATAATATTATTAGATGTCTTAAGAACCTAAGTAATCCTTCTTGGACTATCAAAAATATTATAAAAGAAACTAAGGATATTATTTCCACCTTTGATAACTATATAATCACCCACACTTATCGAGAGATAAATACAGTTGCTGACTAGGCAGATGACACGGTAGTTAAAAAGGATGACATCACTAGATGGCGTGACGAGGGAAATTTACCTTATGGTGTGAAGGCATTATTAAATCATGATCGTATGTGAGGAGGGTTGTATGTACTTAATTCTAGATTGCAATGTATCTCACAAGGATCATGAAAGTTTATTATGATTATTACGGGAGCCCTTCTTGAAGTACGAAGAGGTTAAGATAATGATCTCGCATGCTTTGTGGGTGAAAAATTCCATTTTAGGTGAATTGACTCTCATTTCGATGATACATGGTCTAAGAAATTTGCAAATTATTTGGGTTAGAAAGAACAGAGCTGATAATAGTGAAATGAGGGTAAATAGGAAGAGAATGGAGCCTTTGTCATGTGATCCATGGCCATAATTCAGCTATTACCAGGTTCTTTGTAAAACACTGGAAGGATGGGAAACTAACTCTTGGGAGACATGCTATTAAAATTGATAAATCCCTTATATCTAAGGTTACAAGGTTACCAAATGAAGGGAGAAAATTCCCTTGAGATAGAAAGCTCATCGAGGCAGCTGTGAAGAGACTCCCAAATGGTGAAAAGGAGAAGAAGCGGTTGGTGAAGCTGATCAAAAAGTATTACACCCCAAATAATATTAAGAAGGTATGGAGAGATGTTTTTCTTTCTATAATGCATTACATTACCCTTGATGGTAGGTATACTAGGGCTTATGGTTACCATTTTTTTTTGCTTAACCACTTTTGTCACAATGAAAAAGTCAGTTGTCCCTATTATTTGTTGTGCTCCATGAATTCTACCATAAGAGAGGCTAGTGAGAACCCATGAGGGAATCCATTTATTAATCCTTTTATTCATGAAGGGATGATAGCTCTTATTTATGGCCATATTAAAGTCAAGTCCATAGAACATTTGATCTCCCAAGGCCCTGATTCTGAAGAATGTCTTAGATGGGGTTTCTTCTGAGGAGGAGAGATCTGATACTAGAATGTAAGGGGATTCTGACTCTTCTACGAGAGGGAAGAAAAAGAAAAAAGGGGAAGGTTAAAGCTAAGGTTTTTTCTTCTGCCTCTACATCCAATAAAGGCAAGAAGTCGAGTGTTAAGAAGCTCCAAATTGCTATGGATTCTTCCTCAGAGGAAGAAGAGGAAAGTGAAGAGAGTATTGAGGAGGAGGGAGAAGGTGCACCTTCTAAGAAAAAATACTAAGGCTATCAGTTTGACCCGTCTTTCTACTGAGGAGGATTTATTTAAGGAAGGTCATAATAATAATAATACTGGTATCTAGGAGGGGAATGGGGAAGAGATAATTAAGGAGACCTCTGGAGATCAGAATATGGATGAGGGTGATAGTGAAGCCAAGAGCATTGATGCAGGTAGGATTAGTAATGAAGAAGGAATCCAAGTCAATAAAAGGGTGAAAATGATACCTGTGGTGTGGATGCCTTGGTCAAAGGTAAATTTCTTATCTACCCAATTGGTCAAGAAGTCAACCTAGGGTTTCTATAAGTCCCTGGAGTGGATGATGGATGATACTGACCAGGTGAAAGATAAAATTGAGGACCATTGCAAAAGATTGAATATGCTTGAAGCTATGGGGATTGGTAAGGATAAGTCACTTCCTGAATTCCTAAAATATCTTACTGACACTATGGGGAAAGCAAAGGACATAACTGAGGAATTCGGGTCAAATTTTATGGCTATGGATACTAGAATTACTAAGTTGGAAAATTATGTGGCTGAAAACAACTTTGAGACCAAGTTCATGGCCATTGAGGTGAGGGTTTCCAATATGGAAAGTTTCTTGAAGAAAATGGGTGAATAAAGCTACAAAATTCTCAAAGCGTCAACTGACCATATCAAAATTCTTGTTAGTAAACTGGAACATGAAAGAGCTGGGGTGGATGCTGAGATGGAGAAGGATACTATTGAGGAGGCTACAGGTCCAGGAAAGAGAACCCATTCAAGCACAAAGAAGAAGATGGTCACGAATGAAAAGGATCTTGAGGAGCTGAAGAATGTGGCTACTAATATGGACCTAATGGTCATTAAAGTGGAAAATATCCTTAGGAGGTTTGACTAGGCTGCTCTCTAGGGTTTTTGTGTTTTGGGTGGTTGTCTGTCAAGCTGCTGGTCTTTTAGGTTGTCTGGGTGTTAGCTGGATTTTGTTTTAGTTGCCATGTTTTTTTTCTTCTTAGTGTCTTTTTGTTTTACTGTTGTTTCTAGGGGATTTTATTGCTAAATCTTATGTAATATTTTGTACAAGGTTTCGGGTCCTTTCAAAACCCTCTTTTCACCTAATAAAAAACAACTGAGAAAAAAATTAAATAGAATATTCCCTACCTCATAGCCAGAGGAGAAACCTATAAAGACAAGGAATAAATTAAATTCCAAGCTGAATCCTGAAGTGCCTCGACACAAATGGAAGTATTTGTGGTACAATTCCAATGAGTCACTACCCACCAGAAGCCAACAATGCAGTCAATCCCAATGAGAAGAAGACTGAATTTCTCCAAAACAATTTGGAGAAAATTCCAAATTCTTCTGCAAACTCAAAGTGAAAAGTGAGTTAAAATAACTATTTTTCCAAATATAAAGAACTTTTGCCCAAAAATGCCTAAAAGGAAAATTAAAATAAATCACTTAAATAATTCTCATGAACTATTGAATTTCCTAAATTAAATTAATTTATTCTAATTAAATGGAATAATATTAAATCCCCAACCATATAAATCAACATTTAATTAAATCATCCGCGACACCTATGGGAACTTCTAAATGCACAAACAGACACTAGTCCATCACAAATGTATAATAAGTCCAGATTTATCGACACGTACTAGAGGGAATAACATCATAATAATAGATACGTCATCCATACAGGGATGACATTGGCTCAATATGGAAGGAAAAAGTTACTATCTCTTGTGCCACTACCAGGGATATAAACATACTCAAATCCTCTTGCTCAAGCAAAATGTGTCTAGTACCTATTCCCTAAAACAAGCAAACATCAAATGTAGCTGCTCAAAAAATAAATAGCCAAAGCAATAATATACATGATAACAACCAGATAAGGAGAGAAATACATCATGTGGTTCTCACAAATAAGAAACTATGACTTTGTTTCACTTTGTATAAGCAAAAAGGGCATAATGCATAGAAATGTGCAAACAAAGTAGTGAACATCATATCATAGGAATTAACATTTGCATTTTAATCTAAACATTTCATTTAAATATAAAGCATTTAAATAATTTACTTTACAAAAATATATGCATTATCAGTGAAAGTAAGTAACTGAATTACCCAACAACATATAAGGCACAATAAATCATGTAATCCCATAAAATCATCCTAATAACATAATCAATAGTCTCGAATGCAAAATACACCAGATATCATCATAAAGCATTATGTCACATCACTAGCATCATGCAGATATGATCAAACTGAAACAACAACATAGTCTAACATTAAAATTAGCAATGATACAGGTAACCAAATAAAGTACGATAATCAAATGCATCACACATTGTAACCACTAATCACATCACATGGGTACTCATGTAATAACACCAAGATACAATCATAATCCAATATCCACTGGTACATACATTAGTGGAACCATCACTTACATAATAAGACACTTAATCCAGAATGACTTAAAATCCAATTACCATCATGGCCACAACAGTAATCCTGGAGTGAACACAAGAACAAACTGAACTGGGTGCATCTCATAATGCCATCATAAAATCACAACATGGGAATAGTCACCACATCACAAGATCATCTCAACCAATCACATAGGAGAAATAATAAGCATCCAAGGCCAAATCAAGGCATCATGAATCATGTATACAATCAGCCACAACAAAAAGGTTCTCACAACTAAGTATAAAGAATAAACAATGTGTCGATGTAATGACGTAAATCAAATCAAACCAAAGGTACAAACCTCACACAAGTCCAACATGACCACACACTACAAGAATATAAGGCCAAATGCACATTCATTGGGATTTCATGCATAAAAAAATAGGAGAGGCACTACAAGTTGATAGGTTCAGAGGCACCCATGACATCTTGTATCTCTTTTATTGCACTGAATAAAGTTTGAAGTTTGGGGGCAATCAAAATTCTCTATTCACCAACTCTTGCAATCATCTTCTCCTTATCCTTCTCTAGATTATTAATCTTGTCAAGAAAAGTAATTGCTTGTCTCTCTAACTCTGATGTAGAATCAATCAAGGGGTCAAATTCTTGAGAAATTTTCTCCAAATTGAGTTCACTATCTTGAATCTACTTCTCAATTCTTTCTACAAACCTCCTTATTGATAAACATGACTTGTAGATGTTCCCACATTCATTAAGGGAATTTTGAATCTCTTTAATGTCGGTATCCAATTTGATTATGTCATATGCTAAGGTCGATTTGAATTCTAAAAGCCTCTTTTCACTTAACTCCCTTTTGACTTTTACTTCAGCAACATATTCAAATGAATTGAAATGTGTACCTACTACTTGTAACAAATTCTCTACCTATTCAAAAGGAGTCAATGTGTCATCTCTGACATAAGTGCGTATTAATTTCTCTAATATTTTAGAAGCCTCCTCTAAGATTTTGTTTTCTTTCACATGATGCTCCAGTATTTCTCCTCTAGCTTGGGATTGAGCTAGTTCAACTAACTTCAACTTTTGTAGTGGTGAAAGTATTGATAGACTAATTGGGGCCAAATCACCATCTATGTCAATAGTATCTCTAGATATAAACTCTTCTGCTTCCTTAGAAGTGTCTCTTGATTTTACCTTACATTTCCTTTTGTTGGATATTACCACCTTGCTCTCCTTGAACTCCTTAGGCCCTTCTATAATAAATGGTATTTGATCCAACATTTTATCAAGATCAATTTCACTTTCCTTAACTGGTTCCTCTGTCTCTGTAGTCTTCTAAAATTATATTGGAAACATATGATCTAGAGGTTGAATAACCTCTACCTTTTCAATCTTTGCTTCCTTTCCTTTTGTATCCATGATGCCCAATTCTTGTGTTGCATATTTATTAGTGGCTTGATCTGTCACTTTTATTTGTACTGTCACCATCTCTGGATCTTTCTCTATACCTATATTTTTTTGTTGTTGAACTTTCAAAACATTAGGTGCATTTGTTATGTCAGGTACATCAACAACACTCAAAAATTTGGTGGGGTTGAGGTATTGGAACCTTGTTTCTTTGTTACAACTGCAAAATTATCTTTTTCTAATAGTCTCTTTATTATCTTCTTGGTCTCCTCTACCACATTATCTAGTTCTCCAACCATTAATCTATGCATTCTTCTTTTTCTTCTATAAAGTGGTTTTGTCTTCTTCAAGACATCTTTCATTTCCTCAATTGAAATGACTAGACATAGTTCTCCAATTAATTTTTCTCTTAATTCTTTGTCTACTTTAATTTTTGTATTCTTCCTTACATCTAAGATAACATATATAATTATGGGAAGTTCTAATGAAATTTCTATAAAAAAATCCTTTGAATTTATACATGTATCCCACAACAGCTTCCTCAAGGACTCTCTTCCTTTCACTATCCAACTTATCATAAAATTTAGAAACTGACTTTAAATCACCATGTACTACAAACATGACATCATCAAAGATAATATTGTTGATTTTCATGCCTTTCTTATTAGTCACCACACCTGTAGCATTATGAATAGTATCATTCTTAATAATATTTAGTGTTGGTATGCCACCAGACGACCGTAATCTTGTCACTGCCATAATCACCTCTTTTGTGATCTTCATGGGTTGGTTTGGCCACATGAACTCTCGATGTATTCTTATTAGAATTTATCTAATCCATTCCTCTTCCTCAATATGTGGAAAGAGTGATAATTGTGCAAACTTCTTCTCATCTAGGGTTTTGTACTCGGGTTTTGATTTGTAATCACTGCTGACAAGTTTGGTGAGATATAATTCCTTTAGTTTGTCTATTATGAGATCCTCCAGGTTGGAATATACATAATCCCTTACATCTTCCACATGCAGTACACGTTATGAGTAAAATACTTTCATGAGTGTTTCTATGAATGTTTACATGTTTGATTAAGTTAAAGAATTGATATGTCTTACCCAAAGACAATATAGAACAAATGATTGGATGAAAAAGTGATTACATAAAGGTTAAAGGATAAAAGAGATAAAGTTTTAGAGGTACTAATTAACCCCTCCCCTCTCAGTACACAATTCCCATTATTTCCAACAATTGGTATCAGAGCTAGAACTCTTATTTGGAAAAGCTTAAAGACTTAAGAGAAAAGATCATACAATGGAGTACGGACTTGAAAAAAGTATTGATAATCAGAAGCTAGAAATTTAGATCTTCTATTAGAAGTACAAAGAAGCTAGAATCAATATGAGATAGTTGTTAGATGAAAGAAATATTATGGCATCTCACTGTAATGAGACAGATTACCAAGAAGAAGAGATACCAGATCTATTTGAGTCTTCAGGATCTACTACAAGCAAAGCATCAGTTACATCAGAAGAAAGCATCACAAGCTTAAATGAAATCAATCAACATCTAACTGGACAAGTGAAATCTCTGCAAATCGGTCAAGAGACATAGATGATAAGAATGATTGATGTCATGAACAATGCTAGACAAGTTGAGCAAGAGAGAACACTAGCTATTGATGATAGAAGAAAGATCGTTGAAAAGCTACAAGAAAAAGAGTCTAAAATACAGAGACTTACAGAACATCATCATGAGATTACAAATCAGATTATTCTTATGAGTCAAGAGGCAAAAAGAATGAATTTTGAACTCGTTGAAAGAATAGAAGCTATCGGTGAGCTAAGGGAAGAAAATGAAAAGCTGAAACAAGAGCTCAAAATTCAACAGCAACATAATGAGATAGTCAAAAGAGATGAAGAAAGCAATAAAAGAATGGATGATTTTCTTGATGGAGAAAGGAGAGACAACAACAACACTGGACTAGGCTATATCGAGAATGAAGAATCACCTAAACAAGCTAATCAAAAGAAAGTCTATGAAAATCCAAGACCAAGAAAGTTGACATGTAATCAGTGTGGAAAGCAAGGCCACACATCAAATATATGCAAGAGAAAAATGAAATGTATTCCTAAATTTACATCTTCATTCATAGGATTTTGTTATAAATGTAACAAGAAAGGACATAAAGCATATGAATGTAAGTCTAAGATGAAACAACCAAAGAAGGAAACCTACGTGGACAAATACTTTCCTACTTGAAAAATGCATGGGCACACTACTCTTGAATGCTGGAAGAAGAAAAAGAAAGCATGGAAGCCTAAAGGTCAAGAATATGCCCATTAATCGAAAAGAGTCAGTAACTAGTATGTATGGGATTACGACACTTGGGAAAATTGTATAGCATGTGGAAGGTTTGGTCACATTGATGCAAATTATATGAGACAATGGTCAAGAAAGCCTAGAGGATGGACTAAACCTGGAATGGCATGTTTACACTGTCATAAAGTCGATCATCTCAAGAAAGATTACAGAGACCGAATGACAAATACCAACACCTTTGCCAATGGAAACATCATTGAAGACATCAGGAAGATGAGAAAAAAAATGTGGAGGAAAGCTACAAACAATGATGAAGTTGGACCGAGAAATGCAATTGGTGACACCCTATCTAATGGATCTGGTGACATCACCACCCCCACCTAAGCAGAATAAGTAAGTATGGAACTGCATTACACCAAGTTATATTTTACATCAATTCTATCATACATAGTTAAAATTCCAAATTAGCATGATTATAGATGCACTATGGTATTACTTGTTAAATTATGTGAAAACTGTTTCTTCAGTTAATACATACCAAAAATGCATCGGTATACATTCAAAACTAAATTGTCTGCACTTACCGAGAATCATCGGTCAACATGTAAAAGCAAAAGTTGCTAGTGTAAACCGAGATCCATTGGTAATCAAGTGAGCTGACAAAGTTGTATTTGCAATACACCAAAACTTGTCGGTAAAAGTATCAAATTGGACGACTGCCCCAAAACATCGCGTTATCATCGAGAAGGAAGTTAGTGTTTCAACCGATGACTCCTTCTTCAAACACTGAGGAGTGGTTAGGCATTAATGACCTGACCTAGGGCAAAGTCTATAAATAGACGATGAAAGAGTTTCATTTCTCACCTGTGATTTGAGCAAAGAGACCAGAGCAAAAAAGAGAGAGAAGAGACAAAATTCAAGAGAAACTCCAACCCGTTACAAAGAACTCCGAGAAGATCAGTTACAATTACAGAGGTTGAAGTACAAAGCTTGACCGAGAACTCTGTTAATCTTTTTATGGAAAGCCCTAAAATTTTGAAATAATGGCCACGACTTCAAGAATCGCTAAGTTGAAGAGCATCAAGAAGGACAAGGTCAATCTTGTCAAGAATTCTACCTATGTGGAACCACATTACAAGATATGCCCAAAGGTTTCATCACAACCCAAAAATGCTGGAGCATTCTCGCGAATACCAGCTAGGGTTTTGCTCGTTAAAGATGTGCAAGCATACATTCACTGCAAGATTGCATAAATTGGTGACCTGGAGGTTGAAAAAGATTTCAAGAAGATATATAATGACAATGGAACTATTAAAGATGAGCACAAGAACATCAAAGTGAAAGGGCTCACAAATTCCCTATTGTTCCCGAAAGTGTTTAAAATTGAGTGGATTCGGTTAGTGTTGAGAAGAATTCACAATCATAAGCTATGACTGGATGAGCCCAAACCAATAACACAAGATGTTATTCATGTATTCACTAGTTACCCAATAAATGAAAAGGTAAAGGCATTGAAGCACCTTCCCAAGGCTGAAATTGAAAAGAATATAGGAGATAAGTGTGATGGAAGAGGACTTAAGGTATCCACTATCACAGATAATGAGCTGAAATTTGGAGCATGTGTCCTAGGATACAATTTATTTCAAGCTAGTAGGATGAACAACATATCATCCAGATATGTGGATACAACATATAATATTGTGAAGAAAGGAACTCAACTGGATCTATAAAAAATTCTACTCAAGTAGCTAGAAGAGAACCTAAAGACAATCAGGAATGCAAAATCAAACTCATGTAAGTTTGGTTCACTTAACATGTGCATTTTCTTTTACTTCCAAGAATCCCTCCCATCAATAGGAGATGTAAAATGGGATAAAACTAGACGAGTCACCATACAGATCAGTGAGTTTATAAAATCACTGGGAGACAATTATGAGATAGTTATGGATGAGTATTTTGCTGGATTCAAGGAGAGAATGCAGAAAAGAGTAAGGAGCCCCGGGAAATTAATTGAGAAATTCAAGAATGATATATGCTTCATGGTAGACACAGGTTTCACATACATCAAACCTGTTGTACCAAGGACAACATTGCTACAACCACTTGACTATGAAGTAAACATAGATCAAGCATCCACTGCAATTGATGCATTGATAAGTTAGCCCTTAGAAAAAATACAACCCAAGTTCGGCACCTATGAAGAAGCCAAGAGTAGAATAAAAAATGGCTTGGTTGTGAAACATATAGAAAGGAAAAAGGACAAAATGGTAAATAACTTGAAGAAAAGGTTGTCGGTTATAGAGGAAGAAACTGAACAGACAAAAGAAATTGAGGGACAGTCACCCATTGGTGAGGCTGAGCAGGAAAGTGACTCTGAGTCTACAGAACCAGATACTCCATTACCTACACTAGCCAAGAAGCCTAGAACCACAACTGCTACAAGGACTAGAAGTCAAACAGCTAAGGATACAAGTCCTTCACCATTGAAGAAAGGTCAAGTAAGGACCCACAAGAGGAAACCTGCAACACAAAAAAGAGGGCCAACAAAAAGAAGAAGGTTCATTAGAACCAAGGAGGACATTGAGGACACCAAACAGGATGAAGCTGTTGAACATGAGAAGAGTAAGATCCATGAAACCATTGATGAGATATGTGCACTAATGATTAAGTCAGGATCAATTATAGAGTCCCAAGTTAGAAGATGGTTAACTCTGGATCCCTTGGACCAGAAAAAGATTGAAGAGGTAATTATCAAAATGATGAGTACATTTAAATATGTACCAATACAATTTTATGACAAAATGCCCAATACACTATATGACAGAATTTATGCCAGATGGACTTATGCATTAAAGAATGAGAAAGAGGTAAGGGAAAGTGTCCTTGTTTCTCTTATGCCTCCTGAATCCAAAATGGAAGAAATCAAGGAGATGATGGAGAAACATACACAAAAATTCTCACCCAATATGAGAGCTTACAAGATACTTGAGGGTAAGCTAATAGACCTAGAGAAGGACAAAAAAAAATTTGGAGTAAGATACTAAATAGACCTACTAAGGAGGCAATCCCCAAGAGACAACTTCTCACAAATGAGCGACACAAGGTTGATTAGGCTAATGAGAGCACCGAACCAATTATCATCATAGATGTAGAATTGGACAAAGAAGAAATGGACACCACTATGGAAAAAATTGTGAACAATATAATCATTGACATCACCGATGACCCTGCAGAAGAAATTCAAAAAGATGAAGATGTCACTGTTGCCAAGGATCAGACCGGGGAACATGACAATGTAATTGATACTGCACAGGTGAACATACCGGGAACATGCCAATATTGATGGAAGCCATCAATATACTTCAAGAAAAGGAGAAAACACCAACCAAATATGATATCATACCCAAAGATAAGGAAGATACAAAACAAAATGATTCATTAGAAGAACAAAAAGACACATCTAAAGAACTGAAAGATGTTACTGATACACAACAAGACAAATCAATTGATCAGAAAAGTGAAGAAGATCAACAAGAAAAGGATGGAGAGAAGAAATAGAAAAGTGAAGAAGAAAATAAAGATGATACACCACAGAATACAGAAGAAAATTATGCAGATGAAACCAAGGTTAATGAGGAGACATCTTCACCTAACTGACATGTTGACACCGAGTAGAAGGAAAAAGAAAATTCATCTACCAAGCCTTCACAGAGAACTTCATAGAAGACAAATGAACTAGCACTAGTAGTTCACAAATATACACAAATCTCAAAGAAGAAGAAGAAAAAGAAAAAGAATCCAGTTACTTTGGATGAAATTATTGAGATTCCAGTATGTGATCCTAGAACATTGGATCCAACTGAACTAACAAAATATGCAAGACTTTGTGAGAGAAAAGCTATCCAGGATAAGCTTAGGAAAGCAACAAAAGAATCAAAGGTACTTGAAATAACAAAAGACATACTATAATAGATAGTACCTAACACTAACATTGATTAAGATGCTCCTATACTTGATCAATTGGTCTTTCTCATAGAAGCTATCACATCTCATA
Organism: Thuja plicata; assembly: GCA_018584345.1. Classification (NCBI taxonomy): domain Eukaryota; kingdom Viridiplantae; phylum Streptophyta; class Pinopsida; order Cupressales; family Cupressaceae; genus Thuja; species Thuja plicata. The sequence continues at coordinate 2,193,694 of MU223262.1, forward strand.
ATGTTGATACTGAAAAGGCAATTGAAGAGCGAGCAGAACAAAAATTTCAATTCAAGCTTGCAGAGAAAATCAGCCAAGAAGTGGTAGAGAATAAGGTGAAGCTTTTTAAACTTGTAAGTACATTGGATCCCATCATTTCAGAAGTTATAACCTTAGTCCAAAAGTTATGCACTTTAGATCAACTCACTAAGGAGTATAGTGAGAAGATAGCACAAATTTGTGCTGATCTACAAGCAAGTACACAAGGTCTCACTAACACTAAAGATGCAATAAAATTGCACTATGAAAAACTAAAGAAAGCAAGAAATATGAGATAGGACATTCAAAATGAAGAATCAAATTTTAGAGATGAGGTAACTGAGCTCCAAGCTCTAATTTTACCCAATCTCACATTACTGCAGCAACACATGACACTGGCGAGAACACTGATTGCCACCCCAGAAATGTCTGTCCTAGACAAAATTTATGATATGCATGCCAGAATTGCATTAGAGCACATGGATCTGGAACACCTTAATGAGAAATGGGAATAGATAATGGAAGAAATGTCAAACTCTCAATCCTATATTATGGACAATCTGTAAGTTACACATTTTTGCCAAAATTTTGACAACTTGTAAGTTGTACGTCTTTGTCCTTAATATCAAAACAGGGGGAAATGATATGTTCATATATCATAAGGTGCAAAGGAGAAATAAAGAAAGGCAAGTATAAGTATACATGTACATATATACTATAATGCATACAGTTAGGGGGAGTCATATAATGATAGGATCTATACATGCTGTACATACTAAACATGTTAGCATTCATACACATATAAGTTTTTGATACTAATGTCAAAGGGGGAGATTGAAGACATTATTTTTCCATTAGTATACAAAAGAAATTTTTTTTTTTGGACCTTCAGTAAACCTACACCGAAAGACAGACTTTTAGAGATCACCAAAATCACAGATATCAGACATCACCAAAAGTGTTAAGTACAAGAGACGCCCGGCAGATAAAGTGGAACCTAACAGGAGGAAACCGATAGAGGAACCTGATGAGAAGATATAGTGCAAATTGAGAGAACATGAATAGTGCAAACCAAAAGAAGAAAACAATGCAACCTGAAAGACAATCAAACTGATTTCAGAGCAAACCAAGCATCAGACACCAAAATTCAGTTACAGCCCGCAAAAAGTGGATCTGACTTCCATGTCAGATAAAACATTCATATTCTATTTATAGAGTTTTTTTTTGTTTTAAAACCATTACTTAAGGGACAAGCAACATTATTGTAAATGTTTTAATCAGTCTAACTGATTAAAAACATGCAGACTAGGAGATCAAGGTAAAGTTGTAAACCTGTGATCATAGAGTTAAGTTTGTTTTACGTGAAACTTAATTAGGTCAATCTATCTTATATAGATGTTGTAATCATTCTAAATGTAAGAAGGAGAAGTTGATTGTAGCCAAAAAACACATATATTGATCAGACTGAGAGTTTCAAGAACAAGAACAACAAAATTTGAAATTGGTTATCAAGAACCAAGAACATAGGCTACCGAGAAACATAGGTATTATTCAATCAGAATAGGTGATACATATATACATGTAATCTTGAATGGATCTATAATCAGCAATAGTAGATTGCATACAATCAGGTCAAAGAGTAATTTTCTTACATTCTAACAAGTGAAGCAAAAGTAAAAATCATTTCAAGGAAGGTGGATTTAACAATCCTACCGTAAATCTCTTAACTAAGTGCACACTAAATAGTGTTTCTAAAGCTCTTAAAAAAGTAGACTTTAACAGGTCTCCACAGATACTCCTAATAGGTTAGATCATCAGAAGTGATAAAATTGTAAGCCTTAACTAGCCCCTTCCAATCTGCAGATAGTGAAGATTTTGTGGGTGCCATCCCCACTGCAGTTTTTACCTTCTTACAGAGGTTTTCTGCAATATCATATCATGTGTTATGAGTCAATTACTTTCATAAATGTTTACATGTTTGATTAAGTTAAATAATTGATATGTCTTACACAAAGATAGTATAGAACAAATGATTGGATGAACAATTGATTACATAAAGGTTAAAGGATAAAAGAGATAAAGTTTTAGAGGTACTAATTCACCCCTCCCCTCTTAGTACACACTTCCCATTATCTCCAACACAGAATATATGGCTTTTGTTGCAAACTGCTCTAATATTGCATGGGTCAAACAATTACTGGAAGGTATGAATATGAAAAATTCTTGAACTAGTGATTATCTACTGTGATAATACCAGTGTAATAAACATTTCTAAGATTCTTGGCATGCATGCTAAGACTAAGAATATTGCAATCAAGTATCATTACTTAAGAGAACAAGTGCAAGAGAAAGAGGTGATATTGGAATATGTTCAATCCAAGGAACAATTAGCTAACATATTTAAAAATTCATTGCATAAAGATTCATTTTAGTACCTGAGAAAGAGACTAGGGGTCTGACCCTTGTCTATTGGTCAATAAGTTGACTAGGAAGATGCATCAGCCTGCACACAATCAGAAGATCATTCATGTTGATACAAGTAAAAAGGATGGACTGCAAAGATACATCAGTACACAACAAGGCACATATCTGCACCAAACACCAGAGTCATTGTATTGCTGATGGATAGGGGAATTCAAGGAGTATATTATAAAGAGGTGAAAGGATATAACTTTGGCAAGATCAATATTTACTTTGGCATTGTTGTCAAAGGGAGAGAATATCAAGATGGGAGAGAATATCCTGAGAAGATCCAAAGGAGAGAGATTATATATACATATGAAATATCCATCAAAGGGAGAGAAGATATCCTAAGGGAGAGATGTAACCTATAAGGGAGAGAATATCAAAAGGGAGAAATGACTTAAGGAAGAAAATAATCTATATTCTTGTCAAAGGAAAAAGAGATGATCAAGGAGAGGAACAGTCAAAGGGAGAGACAACATCAAAGACAAAATCAAAAGCTGCTACATCTATCAAGTGAAGGGATTGAAGATTGAAGATAGCACCATGTAAGAAACAAATCTAAACTATATTAGCTTACCGAGAGCTAGAAATTTGTATTGGTTATAGTACTATAAAATTGGTAGATTGATGAACTACAACTGATATATTTCATATTGTATTAGTAATAATATGGTGTGATAATGTAGTGTGTTGCCATCAATGCCAAAGGGGGAGATTGATGAACTATAACTGATTGAATGTTTGAAGATGTTAAGTTGATGATCACTAAGCTATAGAAAGTTAAATGCAAGACATTAAATCAGTTAATGTATTGTATTTTCATTGATGTCAACTTGATATAATCTAATTAGTTATATACATAGTGTCAAAGAATTTAGAGAAAGAGAAAGATTAAGGTTATGCTATCAGTAATGCATAAAAGATCATTATTCACTAAGTGACAACAAATACCGATGGATATTGCACCTCAAAGGATAGAGAAACCCGAGAGGAAAGTCACAGTGATACCCGTACAAGAAACCCAAGAAAGAATTACTAACGAGTAGAATCACAAGCATTACCGAAAAGAAGAATCACACTATTACCCGATGGATAGACAACCTCGAAAGAGATTCCTAAGGAGAACTGAAGTGTTGACCGAGCTAACAAGGAGTTAAACACCGAAAAGAACTGAAGTTCAGAAACTACAAAAGACTCATCTAGCAAGAAGCTAAAGAAGGAGTTAACTGGTTGTTAATATTGCTTTCATTGGAAAGATAAAAGCCAGAGATAAGCAATATTTTTTAAGTTGTTTTATTCTAGTTGTCTAAGAGAAATCTACGGGATAAAACTGAAGTATAGTTTTAAAGCAATATTGGCTAGAATTGTGTATCACACCAACAACAAGAAAGTCAAGAACTAAGAAATAGTGAAATCGTGTCTATAAAGAGACAAGCTAATTCATTGTGAATTAAGGGTGAATAGAGAAGAGGATGCTGAAGGAGATACTAGTGAAGGAAGAATTCATACAGTCCTGATCAATCAAGCTAAAGAACAGAGCTATATTTTTGCGGACACCGAGCAACAAAGAAGCACAACATCATCGAGAAGAAAGAAGTGGAGAAAATGTATTGAAAGTCCATACATTGATCAGAAAGGTATTATGAGATTACAACAGATCTGAAAATCTACAAAGTATAGTTATATATGTGAACAGATCATTTACTATTTCAATTTAACCATTGGATCAGAAAGTCTCTTAACTGAGTAGGACTTAAAAATCCTTTATATATTGAGATACATCCTAAGGAGTATCAACAGGTTTGGTGATGAAGATAGCATAGAGATTCCAGATATCAAGTGAAAACTACATAGGGTTTGGTCATAAAGGTAGCATAAAGATGCCAGATATCAAGTGACAAACTATTCTATTTAAATCCTCTAACAAGGTCACACCTAATAGTGTGTTTGTAACCTTTAACAGGGTTGGCTCTTCACCGACCTCACTTCAGAAGAGTGAAAATTTTGGGTTACCGGTCCCAAGTGGTTTTTCCCTTAACAGGGTTGCCATGTTAAAAATCCATGTGTCAATGTGTTTATGAGTCATTACTTTAGTGTTTTGCATTACACATAACTAATATGGATTGATCGGTATACACTAAGTAATTTACTGTATTTCAGTAAATGAAATACTACTAATCGGTAAATAGTAAGAATAAGGTTTAACAATGAACTCCGAGCAGTAGTTATTTATTGAGATTATTTCAAGGCATTCATCTTGTAGAACTGAAGGTAACTAGAGGCTTATAATTGTGGTAATAATTTTTTGGGTTAATTTATTGGAATATTTTTGAGGCCACTGGTTCACCCCCCCCCTCTCAGTTATTCTAACAAAAATGATTTCTTGGGGTAGAGAATAAATTTATCAAAGGTTGACATCATCAAAGTTCTTTTTGAATCAATTATGTGGGATTTTCATCAAAACATCATCGAATCATCAAAGAATAATCATTATTCATTATTCAATACTATCAAAAAGCATTAATCATTGATCAAAGCATTTCATTCATTAAAGTGCATTCATACATGTCAAAATTGTATATATATATATATATATTTTTTCATGAGATTAGTATTTCTATTTATCAATTAAAATTTGAAATCTAACAAATTAAGTTAATTAAATTGAAACATAAACAATGAGCATCTCATGGCTCTTTATCTAGGAAAGATAATAGTATGCTCTCAACTCAAACATCCATTAATGATTATCCTAGTAATGAGAAATTGAAGCTATTTGATACAATTATACCCTATTTAGCTCCAATTATACTAAATGCTTCAAGATTGGTCACTATTATACAAATGGAATCAATATAAATGCTATGATGCTAATTTCAATTTCCTATAGTGATGATGCTTTGCTTATAAATGTGTGTTCCTCCTCAATGCTCTCAAAATGGCTTCTATTTAAAGGATTTCCAAAGGATATGGGGTAGAGTTGATTTGACCATGATTAGGGTTGATTTAAGTCAAGGGTTTCAAATGATGAAACAAGGTGAAAAAAGGAGTGATGAGGATAGTGTTGGCGCTTTTTTATGCTGTGATAACTGGACAATAACCTTTTCACTTTGCAACGGATCTTTAAGAGTAGCCAACTCCAAGTAGTTTACCAAGACTGAAAAAGGACCAACTAACAAGGATCTGGATCCATCCTTCTACGCTTTAGGTTTTACAAAACCAAGGGGGGGACACCCTTTAATTCCTTCGATATACTGTTTGGCATCAATCAACAGAGATCTCACAAAGGCTCAACACAACTGGGAGATACTAGGTAACCGGATAATCACCCATTGAACATTGACCTTGAAGTAGAGCATGAGATTAGTACAACATCACAAACCACATAAAATATAGGATATTTTGGAGTTTATATTTAATTTGTAGAACATAGCCAAGACAGATATGTCATGTATCAATAAGGAATATATTGATTTCTGATCAGTGCCTTGTCCATTGGGTAATACTTCTAGTTTAGGAGAAGCATACAAAAAAAACTAATGTCAAAGATTCAAAGCCATGAATACAAATGATATCAGACCTTACACTACTTATAAAAAATCCTTATGAAGAACATATGAACTTTTGTCATATCCATAGCTTCATTTAATCTGATCCTAGATTAGAACTAAGGACTAAAAAAATATACATAAATGAATCCATGCAATGAATCATAAAATTCATAACCCAAATGAACAACATGGAGGAGAGACTTGAATCTGAGAAAAACTGAATTAAGTATGATGAATCTTGCTTCTATACCAATCTGATCTACAACATTTACCACTTCAACAATATGCAAAAGAGCTAAAACATCTATTCTATAAAAAATAATACAATCCATGAACTATATCCCTAATGGAACCAAGCAAAATTGAAAGCTCCTAGATTTAAGCACAACTTGCAACTCTCTGTGGAGGCCAAGAGTTGGAACCCTGTACAAAAGCTAGAAATCTGAATATGTAGGTAGAGAAAACCATCAGATTTCCCTTCACCTAAACACCTGTCCTTTTCCAAAATATCTGAAACTGCCCCTTTCTTCATCAACTGCCAAAAATCTGATTTTATCTGTTGCAAATATCTCCTCAAATTGCCTTTGAAAGTCTCTATTTACCTCCTCCTTTTGAAAATCCCATGAATGTTCCTATATTTCATCTTCATATTTCACCTTAACCCCTGCATTGCACATTCAAATCTTTAAATTTACACAATAATTTAAATCTACTTCTGCACTTTATACTTTATTTGATCTACGCAGGTCTTGGCTTCTAATTTTTGCATTTTAAATTTTCATAGTGTGCTTTAATGTTTTATGATTTATCTTTGCACATTACCTTTAATTTCTCCTTTTTCCTTATTTCTGCACACATTTTATTTGACACTTTAATCTAACATTATTTCTGCACAACACTTTTTTACTTATATCTCACCTTTATTCTGCCTTTTATACCCAGACTGCACCAGAATTCACCACGTGGAAACCTCTGACTGATCTGCAGGTCCACTTGGGCATCTATGTCACCTGCACCTCCTGGCCCACCACCTAGCACACTGCCACATGTCACTCTAGCATGTTGCCTCAATGATAACTACCTTGGAACTTCCCCTGGAGGCTTTGCGACAACTGTCCATCTTATCTGCATTGGGATTTGTACCACCTCGGATGCTTTCATGCATGACCGCCATCTCATCACCACCTAGAGGCCACCTCATCCTTCCCTACTGTCGGCCCTTGCACATGTCAGCCCGGCGCGTTGCCTTTATGATATCTTTCTTGCATCTTTTGGATCCATGCATCGCATCGACCTTTGATTTTGCTTTGCATTGGGATGTGTGCCACCTTTTTTGCCTCTGCGCCATGTTTCCTACCACATCATGTTCGTGGGCCTCGCAAAAATTTGGTTTTCATCCTTTTTCATTATTGGCACGCATTTCAAGGCTCTCCTTGCATGCACTTGTAGAGTCTCTGGGCTTCTTCTTCAAATTACTACTGTGTGTTTTTGCTTATAAACCCTTATATCTCCCATCACACCTGCAATGTGCGATTAATCCCTTTGAAATTTTTAAAATTTTCTCACTCCTGCGCATTAAAATATTGCTTTCCTCCAGTTTGGCTAGCACACACTAACCCCCAACACCAAGCGGTCGCCAATAGGTTGTAGCACTTTACTTCATGTTACATACTATGTGGTTTATGTTATAAACATCATAGAAACCATATTCATTACACATGTGGGGCTAAGAACCAAACCCAAGTTTATAAACAAACCTGCCCACGCATGGAGGATGCTACAGAGGTTGTGGAATTACCTGCCAATTTCAATTGAATGAATTAGACACCAGTAGGGATAACTTTAAGAAACCCCCTCCTAGGAAAAAGTGTAAAATCCTGTGAATCTTACATTAATTTAGGGGAAACATTTTCTTGATGATGGCAAAATTTTTTTCCAAATTAGGAAAATAATATAAAGGCGGAGGTGATTTTTTCCCTGCCCAATGAAAATTCCATAAAATCCTGATGAATAATACATTAATGTGGGGGAAAATATATATTGTGTAAGGCAAATTTTTTTCTATTAAAGTAAATACATTATAATATATGAGGCGAATGATTTTTTGTTGAAGGGAAACAAAATATTTGTGCTAGAAAATTTTATTTGCATTTTAAAAAAATATTTATATTTTTGGCTAATCTATCGTTAAGTATGGGAAAAATAAATATTTTATTGGTGGTTTTGAAAAGATGGGACTTGTCAATGCGTCATGTGGGCCAAGTTGCCAATGCCAACTAATAACTTGTTTGCAGATTAAACACATGTTGGTATCCATAAGAAAAAAAAGTTACATCGACACACAACCTAACAGTAACATGCATCATTTTATAATGTTAAATGTCTTATTTGAGACCGTTTGACGATCCTAGATCAATGGTCGAAGTTTAATTTCGGCCCAATTTCTTGAAGGAAACAAAGTTCTCTAGGAATTCACCGGAATGATGACACGTATCAAATTAATCTACACCATAACTATTATCTAATTAATGCAACATCATGTAATGACATCATTATTTACACGTATCAAGTCTTACATCTGTTTAGATGGACAGTTGATAATGTATCACAACTATTGTTAATAAAAGAAATGTTTTATCACTGACACTAAATCTGGCTATTTCTAATTTCACACAGTCGTGCTTTTAATATGAACGAGTATGCTTTTAATATGAAATATTTATAGAATTTTGATGGAAAAATGAATTAATTAGGTTAGAGAAATAATTAAGGGCTATTTATAGATGATCTACACTTCCTTCTTTTTTGATTCTCCTTTGGTTTGGGTTTGCCTTTGCTAGTGCTTGAAAGATTACCTCTGGTTTAGGTTTTTAGGTTGTATAATTTCAGATATTATGGTAGTTGTTTTTTGAAGATGGACACTCATATCCGTTTGATAAGCACATCTGTGGAGGAATAGAAGGCCTTTTTGGGACCAGTCTCAAACCAAACCCTTGAATTAGTTTGCAAGGAGTTTGGAGCCTTAAAAAATGAAGCTGTGAGGATGGTGTTGGGCCGTGAATTTTTGGAAAATGTCAATAGGTACCGAGTTAACAAGGACATTATGTCCCATTTTTTGGCATCTCTTTTGGACCTCAGGGGAGAGAAGTTGGATATGCTCCTTCTGTTAAGGAAGCTATTCAAACATGAATTCCTGGGCGACGTTGTTGTTTATGCACAATTAGGGGTGGGGATCCCTTGGGCAAGTGATTTAAGCAAGCTATTCAAGTCAGACGAATATGTGGTCATTCAACCTTTTCTTTTGAACCTGGATGTTCAGCAGTTGATGCGCCATAGGAAATGGGCACAGATTGGTAGGGATTTTCTTTGCAAATGGTTTTTTTCAGATGACTTGGTGGACTACGGATGGTTGTATGAATTCACAGAGCTTGTCGTCTCTGAAAAGTTCTACTTAGTCGGAGGGGAAAATCTTTAGTGTTGTGTCCCTATGGCCTCTACCTGAAATTTTGAAATTTTCACTATAGTAGGTTTTATCTTTAAAGTTTTGTAGGGACTTCATGTCTCCAAGTCTGAAATTCCAAATATTGTAAATTTATATAAAATATTAATGAAAAGTTTGCAACTTCATTTCAGTTTGTTTTTATGGATTTATTTGTAAAATATGTATGTGTGACATATGTGGTTTTATAATTTGTGAAATTGAAGATGAACCAAACAAATGTTAAATTGTTAATGTATGACAGTATGTTATTTATTTAACAGTAATAAATTAATATCACTTAACTTTTGCATTTTGCATGTATCATATCACATGTGTGACTATGCAACTGCCGAATTATGAAATTTTAAAGTAGTTATTCTTTAGGATTTAAAGTAAAACTAAAATATAAAATTATAAAATGCAAAATGAAAATTCATAAAACATCTAATAATTACAATTTTTGGACTCCCAGTCACGTCGAGTTAATATCGCCTCTTTGGTAGCGGAGTTGTTCGCCGTCACTAGCAATTGTAAGTGGTATGCACATTTGGCAACTGCATGTGGTATGTACATTATACTATCAAATATTAGTATTGATACCGTCAACATGTACCTTAAACTTATTTGTTTAGAACCCTAAATTGTAAACGTATTAATCGAGACCTTTGATTGATTGTAGATCAATGGCTAGATTTTTATCTCGAGCACAGTTTCTTGAAAGAAACTGATTTTTGCAAGAAGTCTGCGGAATGGATACACATCACAAGGTTGGCACAATAACTTGCAAGAAATGAATGTCTTGTTAGAGTGACAATGACATTCTTTAGCCATCAGGCAATTCGCACGGTTTCTAAAATTGTACTAGTACAAACTATAGTTATTAGTATAGTGACCACTAACTATATTAGTAATTTCCCACACCCCTACATTAATGGGAATGATTTACCTAAATATATGGAATAGGGCTATTAATAGACGTTCTTTATTTCTTCTTCATCAATTTCAATTTGCTTTTGCCTTTCAGCCTCGACTCTCTGGTTTCAAGTTTTTAGATCTGTGATTCTGTAGATTCGTAGAATTTCAATTTTCTGTGTGTAGTTTGAAGGTTTAGGTTTTTAGTTTAGGTAGAGATGGACACACCAATTAGGTTAAGAACTACATCCACTAATGAGAAAAATCCATTTTTGTGCAGGATACTAGACAAAGTACTCACTTCCGTTTGCAAGGAAGTGGGCTCTTTCATTAACAATGTTGTATTGATGGTGCTCGGCCATGAGTTCATTCACAACGAGAAGAGATACTGTGTCAGCACAAACATTATGTCCCGCTTCCTGGCATCTCTTCTCAACCTTATAGGAGAGAAGGTAGACATGCTTATGCTGCTGTAGAATGTTTTCAAGGATCAATTTCTAGTGGATGACGTCCAAGTCATTGTCTTTGCAAAATTTGGGTTGGGTATCCCTTGGGCAGATGAAATTGAAAATCTTATCCAGCGAGGCAAAAATGTGGAAAGGAAACCCTTCTTACTTAACCTTAATGAAAGGTAGCTGATGCAACATCGGAAGTGGGCGTGACTAGGGAGGGACTTCCTGTAGAAATGGTTTCACCTCGACGACTTCAAGGAGACAGAATACACCTGGCTTGATGAATTCAGGGAGATTATCCTCCACAGACAATTATTCTCAGACAGGGATGGAGATGAAGACCCTTAGTGTTTATGTTCTTGAAATGGGTTTCCAGATTTTGTTTTGTTTTTTTGTTGTTTCTTGTATGATCAACCAGTGCCCTCATGGAAACAAATTTTGTAACTGTTTGGATACTTTCAATTTTGTAGGGTTTACGGTGCGACTATAGTCTAAAGTTAAACTCTATAATTATAAAGTAATTATAAAGTATATTATTGTATTAGTGATGTAAACTTTTGAAATAATTAATGAAAATTTTGTTGTTCAACTCTTAAAAATTATTGTAATTTTTCTATCTTCCTCTGGAAACGAGACACGTATTAGTGTGTGAGATAAAGATTGTCTGCGTAATATTGTTTAATTGTAATTTTGTAAATAAATCTAAAGACTTTACTTATAAATAATAAATTATATGCCCATTCACATTGCCAAATCGATGTGTGAATCTGTGATATATAATATGACCAAAAAATGTAACAATGTTTAATGTATGACATATGTGTGTGATTTATTTAACAGTAATAACTTAATTTTTCCATGTCAATGACAAATGTAATTATCATTATGTAAATGTGTCATGTGTGCGACTGCAAATGTGGAATTGTAAAAGTTTAAAGAATTTTATAAATTATGGTTAGTAATAAATTAATAAATAATTAGACAGGTATCTGTGATTGCAATATTTTAATTAGTTATTTTTATATTAGACAGTTTCAATATTTAATCTTATTTAAATTTAATAAATTTTTGGCATATGGTGTTACATGTAACTGTATTTCTAGCGACCGTTGGATGAGGATAGATCAACAACGTATGATGTATTTCGGTCCAAAAGGGAAAAGAAATCCCATTTTTTCAATCCTATTATGAAATCACGACACGTGTACACTCATTCAATTGGAAAAATCAGATGACACATGACAACTCACACAATCAGTGTCATCTGATAAATATAATTCAAAGTAAATAAATAGGACCCACCACAAATGATAGTGACTGCTAGTGATCGTTGGATGAGCAGAGATCAACGATGTATGGTGTATTTCGGGCCAAAAGGGAAAAAAATCCCATTTTTGCAATCCTATTCATGAAACCATGACACGTGTACACTCATTCAACCGGTGTCATTCGATGACGACCAAAAGACCGAAAGATAAAGGAAGATTAAAAGAAACTAGCGACCATCAGATGAGTAGAGATCAATAATGTGCGGTGTATCTTAGGCCAAAAGGGAAAATAAACCCCATTTATGCAAATCTATTCTGGAATCATGACATGTGTACACTCAACTAAGTTTAATTAAAATCATAATTGGACTAAAAGAGTAACTTAACATTTAATAAGTAATAAGCTCAATTTGACCTCAAACCAAACAATTAAGTGACACGTGTCCTTGTGACTTCAGATATCTAGACAAGCAATAAAATTTAACACGAGTGACGAGTCACGACTAACGATTCAGTACTACTCACTATTGTACAATTTTAACCTAAGTTTTTATATTTTCAGTTCTTACTAGTATAATGTATTAGAGATTCAGAAAGGGGTTACGGCTTCTAGGTTGAGGATTGAGGAATGCAACAGTATCTCAGCTCTTTGCCCACTCACAGTCTACACAAATTGAATTTCTGGGTAAAATCATGAACACCCATGTCCTGCCATTTAAATTTTTCAAATCTAGAGGTTTACTATTTAGATTGTAGTCATAGAATTAGGGTTGAATTTTCAAACATGCCTGTAAATTGTAGTTGTCACCTATGTAGAATTTTTTGAATTTTTATACAAGTAAATAGTAATACTAGTATACCACGGTCCACAATGGGAAAAAAAAATACCAAGAGTACGAGTAAAGGGAAAAGAAAGGAAACATAGATAATAGACTTCCACAAACTGGTTAAAACACCAGGTTTCACTGATGAATTCCATGATATTTTTGATCCTATTATCCATGGAAATAAGGGAATCATGGAAATTAGATTTGCACTTGAAAATAAGTGGAAAGATCGAATGAAGGATTCAAAATTTTGTCCATTTAACAACACGTTAAAGGCAGAGATAAATAAAATTGTACTGTGGGTTGTTGGGTCAGCACACATGGTGTTACCTCAAGTATTTCTTTGTCCAGAAATTGTCATGCGCTACGCCAAAAATTATGATGAAAATAGAAAAGCAATTGTCAATAAAATTCTCAAGAGGAAATTTTGTCGATAACAAAGACTGAATTTACTCATCTGTTGGACCTAGGGTTTGAAGCACAAAAATCAAACGTGCACATTGACCTGGGAAAGCTGGCAGAGAGTTATGAAAAAATAGATGCAAAACAGAAAGATTTGTATATCATAGGAATAACAAGCAGTTCTAGTCTGGATCCAGATCATAAACCTCCTTATGATTATGATAATTTTGTGCAATGGGTTCATGATGGTATTTCCTTGCTAGCATTTTGTTTTGGATTGGATAGTAACAAAGAAGTGGGTGCCAACATTCTTGAAATGATTTTTCATATTCATTGTGAAAAAGAACTAGTAAAATATAACTTTATTGAGCACTGTTCATTGCATGAAAGAACAATTACTAATGATTAAAAGAGGTTCACAGAAGACATTTAGGTTCACAACCTACTTGTGCTATCTTCTTTTAGGAAAGCATCATGCAATATTTTAGACAAACAAGCTTCAAAGTCAGGTCCAAAATGCAATATATGAATGGACACCTCAGATAAGGATGAGTGATAATAGAAGCAACTATAACAATTTTGTAGACTTCTTTTTGGCACCAATGTATCATAAAAATGCACGCATGCTGTTACCTAGATTGTCTGTGTCTTGTAGAGATTGCATTCAACTTAGAAGTCAAATACAATTAGTTGACTGGTACTTCATGGAAGAGTACACTGTGTTAAGGTTTTACGGTTTAGTGGTAGAACCATAAAAACTTCCAATACATGTTACAAAGAGGGTATTTGCATTGGAATATGTTTGGCAGATGGAGAGCACATATGCACTCTTTAATGGTCAGCAAAAGAAAATGATATTTCCTTCCTTGCCTTTCTCATTGGGAGGGTTCACATTTGAGAGAAGACGATTCAAAGTGGCAGAGGATTTTTTTTCAATTTTTCACTTTGATGTTGACAGTCACTGGCAGTATGATCCACTAACCATAATTGGACCAAAGGAGTGAATGGGAGCTCCGCAAGAAAATTTCAACATGAGAGTATGCCATTGATAGAAAAATTTAAAAACATGGAGTCCTGGGATGAGGTCAAAAAAGAGATGGATAAATACGCCGCTGAAAATAATATTTCAATACAATAATTGTCATCACAAATTATTGCATTGCACAAGAAGAAAGGAAAAGTGCAGCACAAGAAATCCTACAATTTCTACCAGCAAGCTGCTCAACCATCTACAAAATCTATTTCAAACAAAATAGCACTTTAATGTAAAGATGATAATTAGTCTGCAACCAAAATTAAAGATTTTTGGGAAATGAGGAAGAATCTCGGCGAGCCAAAGACCTCTGCAGATCTTTATGATCCGGACAAGGATGAAACATTTAGAAATTTGTGGAATACAGAGCATCCTGGTCAAGCACATCCTAGTGATTATGATGATCAAGATACTGATTTTGATGGGCAGGATTCTATGACAATTTCTACTAGAGTCAATGCATCCACAAAAGAAAAATATGGCAAAGGGGCAGACATGGTAGAAAAAAATAGGTTTTCTAGGTAGGGGTGGTCTGGGTCACACAGGAGAAGGGAATTGGTATCCAATTTCCACACCCACTCCACCAAAATGTGGTAGGGCACCAGTAATTGGAAGTTCATCAGAAAAAGGTACTACTCAGTCTCATACCCTTGCACCTTCATTTATTCCAGCTTCAAATCCAGTTCTGCCTTTGCGAAGCACTCATATTCAATCTGAATCAAGTGCCACTACCACTGGTGGGGATGGCATGGGTAGTACTAGTGGTCTGAAAAGGACATGACAACTAGACACAAAATCAGTGGATCCTAGAGATCAAGACAGTGTAAAGAAGAAAAAGGTTATGACAACAATGCCAATGGTGTCTGTGACTATGAGTCCAACAATTGCCACACCTTCAGGACAAAACCATCTGAACAGTCCAAATACTACATTTGTAATGGGTTAGGGTATTACTATTACTAATACTCATGGTGCAATTATTAGAAGCACAGGTGGAAGCTCGTACATTGCTGCAAGTTCTATTTCACATTTCAGACATTCAATTGTGTCAAAAAATCTTGATTTTTGTTACAATGATTTTGTAACTAACTTTGAACAAACAGAAAATAGGAATAGACAAAATACTAAGACATTGAAGAGGGATTCAGTTGCTGGAGCTCGTGATGTAGAACCTGCATCAAATAGGTTATTTCCCACGTATGACCCAAAGAAATAAATGATGAAGTTCATGGTTGTTATGCCCCCAGCTAGAGATAACAATCCACCAAAGAGTCAGATAGATCCATTTGAATTTCAAGTTAGCACCCTCCAAATGGATTTATCAAAAATTAAAAATGTGGATAAGATAAATGTTTCAAAAATGACCAACCAAGTTGTCTAGAGTTCAATGATGAAGTTGGAGAGAGAGAATGGAAAGCTTCAGGGAAGAATAGAAAAGTTATAGGAAGACATAGCAAATGAAAAGGAAAAGGAGAAAGCAGTAGATAACAAGTGCAAAGAATTAGAGAAAAGGATAAAAAATTCATCCTCTAAAGAAGCAATTGGTCAGCAAGAACATATGGAGGCAGAACTGAAATTTGTGAGGGAAAAATTGGAAGTGAGCAATAAAAATCTTGAGGATGAAAAAGACTCTTTATTGAATTTATACAAAAGTGTAGAGAGTGTGGCACAAGTAAACAATAAATTAAAGAAAGAATTGGAGGATGAGAGGGTAAAAGAAAAATAGTGGGAAGAGAAAGCAAACCAGTGGGAAGAGGAAGCAGAGAAAATAAAAAACATAGTGAACACTAGTTGTCAGAATTGAGAGAAGATCTAAATAAGGCAAACAAGACAATTAAAACTTACGAAAATAGCTTGAATGACCAAATGAAAAATATAGTCAAGAAAATAAAAAAGACCTTTTGGGGGAAAATAAAGGTGACTGGTGATAGGTTGTGTGATTGGTTTGAATTGAATGAAAGTCTTAGAGATGTTTTTGGGAAGCTCAAAGAGCACATTGAAAAGAATAAATTTTTTTGTCAAAGAGAGAAAACTGCAAAACAAATTTTGAATAAAATCAACATAATCAGTGATAGGCATTTGGAAAGCAAGGGAATTCATGACCGGACTCTTGCATCAATAAAAGCTACATCTATCTTACAAAAATGTCAAAAACTAAAGGAAGTAGAGGAAACTCTTGCCTTATTTGAGATAATGCTCGCCGAGATGAATCAAACAACAACCGAAATGATAGGCCATGGTTTACCGAGTCCTGGTCCTAGTAACTCATTAACGAATTTTGTTGGAAGAGAAGCTTACAAAAAAAGGTTGGAGGAGACAATGAGGACTGATTTAGGCAAGCTTCCTCAAGACACAACTCATGAAGGCATTACAAACTGCATCAAACCATTGACAAATTTGAATGTAGTATTGGAAGGATCATTGCTTTCAAGTTAGTCTAAAAAGTATGAATGTTTGATGATGTTGCAGGTCATCTACTATAACTTGAAAAATAGTAACCTTCCAAACAATGCAGAATGGAGCTTATTAAACAAACTGGCAGAATCATATAATCAAAAATAGTATGTGAAAGTACTTTCAGTTTCAATCATCCTTATATTATTTATCTATTGGCTTGAATTGAGTTAAAAGTAACAAGTTTAAACTTTGTTTTTTTAACAGGATCAATGTAGCAGATGCTATAATGCTATTGCTAATTTACTAAACTGGCCTGTCAAATGCAGGAATGTACAGTTGTAGAGATGGTGTACTGGTCTTGACTCTTACTGAATTTGATTTTGAGACTTCACATTAGGCAAATTGACCTGAAGCTATTTTTGTTCCCTTGTTTCTATAAAAGAGAATTCAGGGTCATTTGCTAAGGGTAATGAAATTGAAATTGGGTATTGACTCTTGAGTCATAATTCATTGTCAATTCACTTTTGAAAATAGAATCACACATAGGTGTGTTCTACTTCTTACTACTATTAACGAATGAATTGTTACATTGTGTCATATTTGTAAATAAATTAATGAGAATCTCTATTTTTAAGAATTGTATCATATGAATTGCTATGTTTTCAAAAAAAAATAAAAAAAAATCTTTAAGAATTTTACCATATGAGCTGAATAATGCAAAAGAAAACAATTATTAATTGTAGAATTCATGAGATTATCAAGCACATTCATGTTTTTGAATTTTGACATTGGAATATGATATTATACATGATTGATGAATGATGATGAGATACAGAAACTGACAGTAGACTACAACAAAAAGTTTAATAAATACCTAGGACCTGCTACTTCTACAAAGGTTCAAGTTGCCACATCATCTCATTATCGAGATCCTTGGATTCATCGCCATCAACTTCATAGCTTCCTTGGTTCTTCGATATGTTTTCTTCACTCTGCATACCTCTGCTTAACTCAAGTTCAATGCTAGCATTACCAGTACCAGTACATGAGTCAATGATAGTCACATCATTGTCTCTGGAACTCCCACTTTGGTTTGAAATGTTGCCCAGCCCTCTTCTCTAACATTTCTTCCTCCATAATTTCAATGCCCTATCGTAAGGAAAATTATGAACTTCATACCTGGATGTATAGAGCCTCAAGAAATTTTCCAAATTCTTGTCTAGTTTATTTCTTAGCTTTGAATTTAGGAACTCCAAAGCACTGAAAACTCTCTCATCCTCCACCGACCCCAATATCATGGTCAAACATAAATTAAAAAGCTTGAAATTTTTTGATATTGAAACAATCAACATTTCGCTCTCAGCTAGATATTTCCAAAGCCTTGTTGTTGATCCATCTTCGTGGGGGTTCTGCATAATATTATATTGTTCCCTCATTGTCTGTGAAAAATGGCCTGATTATTTTCTCAAACAAGATTCATCTAAAATTCCATTTAGAGTTACTCCATTTAACTCTTTGGTTTTGCAAAAATGATCGATCAAAGTTAGTAGCTTATTTTGATAATCCTTTGAATTGTTGATACTCCAATATCGAGGAAACAAAATAGACATGGATTCAAGTAGTTTGACTGGAGGGAATCTTACTCTAACCTCTGAGGAAATATCATAGGCAATGCACTTCACAAAATTAGTTACAGACTCAACGATCTTGGTACAGTCTTCCCTTTTAACACTTGATACTCACTTCCTTCCTACTTCCTCAGATTTGACCCTAGCATAGTAGTACATTGGTATCTCAACTCTGTGTACTTCTGCACATAACTCCCCATTTACACTGATCTTTAAAAAGTTGTGAGGATTGTCCAAATCTGTGATTTTTAGCCAGCTGGCAAATTTTACATCATCACATGATCGATAGAGATTATCTAGCATCATGCATGTCAATTTACAAAGGGAAGCATATTCTGCAATATACATTGCTCTTTGCTGGGCCTTTTTCATTATATTTCTCATTTTCTCTAGCAAGGGGAGAAGACCTGCTAACGTTAAGAGTGTCTCTACATTACTTAAAATTCATAAAAGCTCAGGAAATTTGGATAGCCCTGCTTCTTCACGACTTGAGTTCATTAGACCAAGCAACGATTGATATTTTGAAAACACTTGATGCGCTGGTCCATCCAAAGAGATCTATCTAGTATCATTATCCTTCAGAAGCTTGTTCTCATCGGTTAGTCCTTTGGCAAAGTGTTGAAATTCCCTCAATCATTTTGGACTTCGACAGAAGTATTGGTAGAGCTCTTTGATTAAAGATTCAATTTTTGTACTGGAACATGCTTGCTAACAACTCCAAAAGATAGATTCATTATGTGGGCCATGCAGTGAATGGGAGCAATGTAGGGTGCATAAGAATATTGTATCTTTGTGCAAAGACCACCCCTATGGCTATGCATTACTGAAGCTCCATCCGCTCCAGCACACACCAACTTATTGGCAATCGTCATGTCATTTATACCTCCATATTCAATTAGAGATCTCTTTACTAGTTCAAATAGATTTTCAGCTGTCACATTATCCTTCATTTTAGCAATAGTTAGTAGATGAGGTTGGCGGAAAAAATTGTGTACAGTATAAACATGCATGCATACCCACGAAGTATTATCTACTATTGTAACCTCGTCTAAAGACAATGCAATAAAATTTGACTCTTTAATTTTTGCCTTTAGATCCTCTTTTTAAACATCTGCAAGACAACTTGCCCATTCCCATCCACTATTTACTGACCAGTGATTGTTAGGATAGTTACGAACTTTTAGAAAGTGTAATAAATAGCTCAATGATGGGTAGTCTATCATAGGATGCCCTCTGCTCAAAATATAAAAAAAAACTCTTAACTGAACAACTTTTCCCATTAGTTCTACTTCCAATGCTTTTCCAAAACAAGCTTCAATAGAGCCTTTAACTTGAGCAGGCTTCATTTGTATATTCAGCTGAAATTCATATAATTCTGCATTCCTAACATGCAGAGATTCATCCTTTGTTTTCCATCTTATCACTGATTTTTCAACTCCATCTATGGTATTCTTTTCGTAAACTTTACCCATATGATTCTCTATGGTGTTGATTTTTAACTGCAACCTCTTTTCCTTCTTATTTATCTTGGTGAAAATCTTACATCTGCATTCTATCGGAGGCTGACCTTCAATTGGATTGTCTACTGGTTCAATGAATGGATAATTTGAAACCCATTCTATTTGAAAATTCCTTGACAACTCCCACTTCTGATCATTTTTTGATTCCCTATCCTTCTTTTTATTATTTTTTCTTTTCATTTTCCCTGCACCATCATCATCGCTAACATTCTCAGTCTCATCCAAGTTGATTATATCATTATGGCTACTCTAGGTATTTAACTAAAAATCCTCTTCAAGTTCATCGTGATCTGAGATATCAGGTTCGCCTACTTCTTCAATATGTCATGTAGTTTCAGGTTGTGAATCTTCAAAATCTACTTGTGATGAAGCAGCTTGCTGATTTTGGACAGAAACATTTCCAACACCATGACCAAAGTATGATGATAAGGTTTTGCATTTTTCTGGCCTCTCTTGGCTTTCCCCACTTGCAACAGCCTAACCCTTATTCTTGTTTGACATCTCCATTCTCCAATGACTTCCACTGCAAAAAAAATATTAAATTATTGAAGAAGTGACAATAGACTATAATATATATAAATATGATTATGGATTTATTGGCCCTAAAATCATATCTGAGGTCTCCTTGGTCACCATTGTTTGCTAACTGGTTACCACTAAATAATAATGAACTCAAAATTATAGAGTCGCAGAATAAGTATCACTTACCTTTGCCTCAAATTAAATTGCAGTCACTACTCACCATTAATGCAGTATGCAATTGCACTCAATAGTCTGAAACTTCGCTATCAATCAAATGTTTTTATACTATCATTATTTGGCAAATTTGTCGGGAGTTTTTAGGTCAAGGTATACAAATTTGGCGAAGCCCGCATAATTTTAACACGTCTTTTGTTATTTGTGAGGCGATTATGGGTTGTCTAATACGAAGGTATGATTAATAAAGTTGGTGAATTTGGGTCGGGTTGAGACACGCGTCTGCAAAATTCCCGACGAATTTGGGGCCGCCTATAAATATATATGTATAAAACTATTGGTGAATATAGGCCGTCCATTTGGGTAGCGTATAAATTATAGGAAAATTTTTAAAATTTACGGGGACCAAAAATTAGATTCCATTGACAATAATGTGTAACAAAAGTAGAAAATTAAATAAAGTGATGGGCGATGGGCCCGGGCATTGGACCCGATATTAATAATTGTTGGGTGATAGGGTAAATCTAATATATGAAAAAAAATTGCCAATTCCTCTCTCGCCGACATGTGACATTCGCCAATTGGAAAATAATCGCCACTAAAGTTTTTGCTGGACACCAGGCACTACTTCTTGTATGAATTTCAGCTCACCTACCAATTACATTAGTTTAGGAGATTTTAAAACTTCATATTTATTTCTGCGCAGGCTTCCTAATAGCTGCGCAATCTTCCTTTCTCCTTGCGTAGCACATGGCCATGGTATTTTCTTGGGAAATTTTGTCTTTTGTCTACCTTATCATACGCAGGCTTTGGCATTTTCCATGTGCTGTCTTTGTATTCATTTAAATGCGCAGAACCTTCTTTTATTACTGTGTACCTCCATCTCCATTTTCCAGTGCAAAGTTTACTTCATTTCCCCTGCGCAGCTCCATTAAAACAATAATTTGCACAACTTTGTATGTTTTTTTAAAATTTGTAGCATTCAGTTTTAAACATGCCAAACTGCATTTGCAATAGTTGTTAATGTTTTTAAAAATCTCCTTCTTTCAAATCTCTGTGCAGCCTGTCTTTGGCATTGTGTATCTTCTTGAAGCAATGATATGCCTTGTCTATGCTTCCACCTTTCCTTTGCAATACGTTGACCAATTCCTTCCAAATCTGTGTAGTTTTCCTCCATGGCATTTCATTTCGCAGCTTTATTTGTCCATTACCCATGGTAGTGTGGGGTCCTCCATCTATGCTTTTTCCTTACGCTAGCTTCCAAGCTTAAAACATTTTGCAGTCTCCCTATTTGCATCCTTGCGTAGGTCTCTTTTGGGGGGAATTTTGTAAAATTTTAGTTTTACACATGCCTATTGCGTTCATTTTGAAATTTTTAGACTCTTCCTCCACGCAGGCTCCCTCTTTGACTCCAACATGTCATGTGCCAATTTTAATTTGAATGCCTCTTCTCTTGTGCATCACACCCACTCAACCTCCATGCAGCCCTTTGAAACTTCCTGCCAATTGCATCTTGATAAATAAAACTCTTGCGTAGACAACTTAGGGGTTCATTTTTAGTTTTAAAAATGATGTGTAGGGTATAAGGTAATTACACCTTCCAATTACATTTAAAATATTCAGCCCTCCACTTTACTAAGCAACCCTCCATTTGATGACTTGCACAGATAGCTTAGAAAAGATGCTAAGGAATAAGCTTCCTATTATACATAGAAATTGAATGATATCAAAGGGCCTAATTACATCATTGTCAAATTGTGAAGTTAATTTGTTTCCTCCAATGATATTTTCACCAAGCACCCCTGATAGTGTTCTTTGTATCTTTAAATACATCTTTTAAATAACATGATGCTTCTTTCCTTCTGTCCTGATTTATACAAAATTATGGATCAAGATGGTCATTCAGTGAGTTTACTAATGCCTTGTGTATGAATCCACATGTCACATCTATGCATTCAGTGAGACGAAGTCTCTTCTATGCACTCTGTTAAACAAGATGCGAGCTTTGCATGTCTAACATAGCACTTTGAGCTCAAGCTCATTTTCTTGAAAGTTTCAAAATGCCCCAATGAATGCATTACTCATGCTTTGATGGATGTCTATACCATTTCCAAAGACTTCCCCTTTTACATTAGATCATTAAAAACTACATTTCAGATATTTTGTAAAGTGCTAAAAAAATGAGTAAACCACACATGAGATAGGCCTTGTAGAAATACCCAATCATCTCGTTGAAATCTAGGAGTCAACACACTGGTTCATCTACATACTGGGAGTATAGGTCAATAGGTAACATGGTATATATATCAACCAGTTACAAGAGATGCACTTTATAAAATAGTTTTTCTATAAAAACAACTCAGTAAGTCACTGGTAATCTGCATAGATCGCTCTCAGATTAGCCCTTGTGAAAAATAGGAAATCATACCTTGAGGATTTTCCCTTGTATGGAGGGAAAATTTAAATATAGAGAGTAAAAATCCATAACCGGAATTTACAAAAAATCAGTTGATACAAAGCTTCAATCCTCTGCAAATGACTAAGTAATTTAATTATGTCAAACAATTATAATGTGAATAAATTGCCTTCGGATTTACCCTTGAAAAGATATCAGATTATACTTTGAGGCTTGATCCTTGATCCTAGTAGTACAATGACATACAGAGAGCATTAGAATTCAACTTATTTTTTACAACATTCAACTGAAACCAAAATATTATCTTGCAAAGTCAGGCTCCTAGAAAACTTTATTGATGCATTGATTGAAAACTGAATAAATCTCATTTAGATCTGACTTCATGAACCTATCAGATGAATGCCTCATGATCCAAAACCTTGGGTATAGATTCAATCACATAGAAAGAAAAAAAATATTCAATTATCTTGTTATAATCATCAATTGGTCAATCACTATGAATCCCTAAAGTCAGCCTCTTAC
This sequence comes from Thuja plicata, assembly GCA_018584345.1. NCBI lineage: Eukaryota > Viridiplantae > Streptophyta > Pinopsida > Cupressales > Cupressaceae > Thuja > Thuja plicata. Next base: position 2,217,283 of record MU223262.1, read on the forward strand.
CAATTGTCTGACTTTAAAATTAGTAAACTTGCATAAACTTGATTTGGAATTGAATGCGCAAAATAATCAGATGGATTGGCATATGTCTGGAAATATTCATGATAGCACATTTCCATGATTACTATATAGGGGAGCATTCAATTCTCCATGACATTCAACCGATTGCAAGTTGCAATACCTCAAAGTAGGGCATTCAGAATTCTGCACTCACATTCTGAGAATTAGAATTAATTGCAAACAAAATAGCCTTGGAAAACTTAGCATATGAACTCATAGGAATCTGAAAATGGAAATGGAGACTCTCTCCCATGCCTAAAACATCTCATAATAATCCTTATGTCATGAAACTTTATTCGGCCAAAGATACAATCATGTAAAGTAGGTCATTTGCTATAATCAGGCAATGTGCAGAATGCAGATTTGAGGTAAACACCTTTAAACAACTGTCTCAAAATCATATCAAATATAAATTTTGAAAGTTGTAACCCATTACATTTACTCCATGATAGGTGCTAAACACATGTCCCAAGTGGTATCTCATGAAAATCATCAGGTCTCATTTTACTTGCACTCCAATTAGGCTTCTTCAAAAAGTTTTTTTAAGGGTACTCACCTTGCCTTAGAGAAAATCTTAAATTGGTCACTCCAAATTTGTGCCAAATTTGAGAGTACCAATAGACAACAAAGCATAAATGAGTGGTGAGGATAGAAAAGTTTAGAGTGATCCATGTGCTCTCAATCCTTTCTTCTCATTGTCTATTTGATTTCTTGTCCCCTTTTGTTGAAATAAATTAGGATTTAATTAATTTAACCAATTTAAATAATTTATCCATGTAAAGGGGTTTGATGGGTGTATTTGATTTATCACTATTATGAAAAATGGAAACAATGCAATTTCTATGCTATATATGTGAATTTCCTATAGTGATGATGCTTTGCTCATGAATGTATGTTCCTCCCTAATGCTCTCAAAATGACTTCTATTTAAAGGATTTCCCAAGGGTAGGGGTAGATTTGATTTGATCATGATTAGGGTTGAGTTGAGTCGAGGGTTTCAAATGATGAGACAAGGTGGCAAAAGGAGTGGTGAGGATTGCAAAGCCTAAATGAGTGGTGAGAATAGAAAAGTTTGGAGTGATCCATGTGCTCTCAATCCTTTCTTCTCATTGGCTATATGATTTCTTGCCCCCTTTGTTGAAATAAATTGGGATTTAATTAATTCAACCAATTTAATTAATTTAGCCATGTAAGGGGATTTAATGGCTTGCAATTGATTTATTTAATTGAACAATACAACTAATTGATTTAATCAATTACATATTTTAATTAATCCCTTTTGGCTTAAATTTAATTAATTGATGTATTTATTAATTAATCCATGATGTTGACTTGATTTGACCCCTCTTGATCTTGGTTGACCATATTGATTTTGGTTGACCAATTTAGGGTGTCTACATCATCATCCTATAAATCATAGTAGGATCTTTAACGCCAAATGAAAAATTATTTTTGAAGACAATTTTGACATTTTAGGATGATATTCCTTCCTTAGACTAGGACAAGGTTGGTCAAATAGGATCAAGTCAACATTTTGCATATTAGGGGAGGAAATGGTTTTGGAAGCAAGTTCACATGCCTTGAAACAAATTTTTTGTTTGCATTCTTTTTCATTCATTTCTCTTGGTTTGACTATAGACTTTCAAAGTTTTGGGATCAATCAATGTAGGCTTCTTTTATTCATTTGTAGGATGAGGAACAAAAGTAGCCTTACGGTTGAGAGATGAGGGATGTTTGGTGTTTTCCTTCATAAGATGTAAGAGGTGGGATCACAAAATATTTATGAGGGATAGTAGGTGTTCAAATAAATCCTATTCCAAGATGACGAGGTGGAATATACTTAGGTTTACTTCAAGCCAATATCATTTCACTTATTTATTTTTTGATAAGATAACAAAATGAAATATTCTGAGGGTTTCAAAGGTTTGTGTTTTTTAGGCCAAAATAAGCTAAGTTTTAAGTGTCCACATCTTTCTAATGGTTTATAAAGACTATTATTGATCATGAATATTCCCATAATTATGAGGTAATTGCAAACACTTATGGATGTTTGAAGGTATAGCTTTCATGGAATTGAGCCAAGGATGCTTTAACTATTGGCAAGAGACATTGCATAGAAGGTTGATAGAGAATTTATGTTGTCATTCATGGAAAATACATGGATTACACATGTTCAATACTACATGAGTTCATACCGAAAGACAATTAGAGATTTAATTAAGTACAGTTTGGAGAACACAGTGTACAGATCGATTACAAAAAAGATCCGGTGAGAATTTCTAGGGTAAGATTTTTTAGTGTGAATATAAGGGGATTATACTGAATATATATGCATACTATATCCATAAATTTAAGGTATGGTAAGGATATCTGAAGGAGTTTCAAATATTTGAGAAGCGTATTTTGAAGTTAGTACAGTAACAGGCTGATGTGTTGAAAAACCTGATATCATACTTTGATAATTGTGTTTGGTGCTAACTTTGATTATTTAATTGCATAGATTACATAGTTAGCTTCATGTTTTTAAAAGTTTTGCAGGGAAATAAAAATTATATGGAGGATTTGGCCGACTTGGTCAAATGTGTTACATTTTCCTAGACCATTTTTGGTTAACTTACATGTATCATCAAATGTGTGGTAGAAAACCTATAAAATCATTAGATAAGGGTTCACGAAGTGTAAGGATGCTTGTATGAATTTCACAAAGATGGTAGAGAATCTATTTGAGGTGATATTTAGTGATATGATGGTCTGATTGGTGAAGAACGGGGTATAGGGTAGTCAAAGTTTCAAAGTGTATCATATCAGTTTATGAGATTATATATAACTATAATCAGACATTAGTAGATGTTATTTTAGCAGTTCAAAATATCTAGATCATTTTAGTGATCATTGTAAGACAATGAATCTTCCTTAGGGTTGTAGCCCAATACTTTGTAATTGAGCAGTGAGCTCTAGGTAGTGAGCTTGAATGCAAGTGCATTCCCATCTATTGTAAGGCAATATTTTCTGCAAAGTATTGGCTTATGGATGTCATCCCCTCTATGTTTCTTTCCCCTAATGAGGTTTCCATAGTAAAAATACTAGTTTTATGGTGTGATATATTATTTATTTCATGTTCATGCATATGCACTTTACTTTTTATATATGTTGCAAGTAGTGTAATGCCCCACCAGGGAACCCAGGAGAACTAACCTAAACATGACACTAAGTTGACAAGAATTTTTTTTTTAAAATGTTTACAAACAATAATGATAACAATGCGGAAGCAACACAATGAAGTACATGACATACATGTAAGTAAAAATCTTACATAGATAACAATCCTTGAGGGTTCCTTGATGTAGAATTACTTAAGCATAATAATCTATGAATAAAAATTAGAAATAACTAACATAAAGGATACATCAACTGAATCCAATAACATACATCTCATAATAAAAGATTACATATACATCCGATACCAAAGGTATACAACCTAATCAACATCCATTGCACAAGTCGCAGGGTATGTAATAATACATAATAAAGGAATACAATACATCTTTCAAAGGATGATAACCAATATCCACATATGGTACAAGTATATAACTCATGTAACTGAACAAGTCTCTAGAAGACTAAGAAGATGAAACTGCAACAATGATCATCCAAGCATGAAAAAGAATCCGTCATAATCTCAATGGTAATAAGAATCACTACCACCCGACCGTGTGGAACCAAAGGTCCACTCCCACCGTACTGAGGAGATAGTAACAGGTCCACTCATATGGGGTATACAACAATAAGGCCAACACCACGGTATACATGACATCATACTCAATGCATAGGAAGATCCTAGAAGATCACTAAACCACAATAAGGAACACTAAACAGTACCAGAGGTAACCGACACATGTAGGATAACCTAAGATGTATATAGGGAAGTGTCATCACATAAGTCTACCCTTGAGTTAACCCTAGTAGTCCCTCTTGGACGCTGGCCCCCAAGTGAATCTATGTGGCTTAGTAATCCTTTCGTGAAGACAAGGATCACAACTCTCCCATCCTAGCATGTGATAAACTCAAGGCATGGGTAGAGGCTCAGTTATCTTTTTAGTACATTTTAAAACCCCTTAATGTTTCATATTTTGACTTATTAAGTAACTTGCCAATGAGATACCCTAGTAACCTCTTAGGGCCTTGAACCCATTGCAAGCCACTTCCCATCTATACACCTAGTTAACCTACCTAGGCCGAAAATCAAAACATGCAGGTAATACATAATCTCAAATCGCATCATGCCCATATAGTAACCACAATATCCTCATAAAACTATATAGTAACCACAATATCCTCATAAAACCATAAAGCACATCATATCTGAATCAGGTTGGGGTGTAAGAAATCAGGACGATGACAACATCACATAAATACAGCTGACTTCATACAAATTACCATGAAGAAACAAATCTCCAAAACCTCTGGTTTTACACCCTAAAGGTCATCTACCCCAACAGATACCCGAAAATATGAAAACATAAAAGATTACATAATTGATTTCACCACGCACTCAAAACACATCATGGCATAACAAATGCATATTCAGAATTCACTAATTATTCACAGTGTTAACATTGGGATAAATAATTTTATAGTTTCTTATCATGCAAATTCGTTCATCCAATAAAATTACTACTCAAATATAATTAAATCTTCACAGAATACGCACAATAAAAACTCCTATAGGTTAATTTATAACTATCACATAGATAAATTAACCTATTTGAAATAATTACTAAATCTGACTATAATTACATAAATTACTCAAGCATAGGTGTAATATTATTATCTGACAATAATAATAATAATCGTCCCCTAATATACTATCATTATTTGATTTACGTTCGTAAAAAAACTATCCTAACATAATAAAAAATCACTTATAATACACCCTAAATTAACTGATTAATAATTATTAAATTATTAATAAAAAATCCTCCTCTATTTATTAATTAACAATAATATTAATTAATAATAAAAAAAGATAAATCTCATTTAACACATTTATTGAATATTAATTAAAATACAATTTAATAAAATAAAATTTATTTTAAACTAAATTTTAAATTAAATAAAAAAAAGCTAAACTAAAAACAAAACCAAAAAAAACATAAAATAAAATTTACTTAACTAACTTTAACTTTAAAGAAACAAACTTTTTTAAAAAAGTATATTATTAACTTAAAACCCATCCAACATGAAAAGTAAAATAGTATGGGGTAGAGGGTATGTGGGGGAGGTGGTGGCCCCACCCCCATCAAACTTGTGTTATTTTTTTGTGAGTTTTTTTTTTTAAACAAATTTAATTTAGAACCAACCTTTTCTAATGTCATTTTAATTTTTTTTTAAGAATTTCCGAAAATGGAAATTAGAAGAAAGCTTTTTTCTTTTCTTTGTTTTTTTTTTTGTCTTTTTCTCATTCTTTTTTTTTTAGTGGTGAATTTTATTCACTGTATTTTTTAATTCTCTGTATACATAACATTATTATGCTGAATAATATTTTTCTCAAACAATAAAAGATTTAGGGTTTTAAGAACACCCATTTTAACAAGAAACACAAATAACTCCTAATCAAGGAATTCTAATCCAACAAGCACCAAGAAGACAAATTTTGCAAGAATTGAAATCAATAAAGGATCAAAACCCTACCTTAGATCCAATGCAAGGAACAAAGAAAATTTATGTCTTTGAAGAAGATTGAAATTTGAATCTACCAAGAACACACAAACCACAAATTCACACCAAGCTTCAAACAAACATGCAATCACGAAATTCTCAAATTCTCCAAATGCCAAGAACACCCAAAAGCTCTCCCAAAATGCTCCAAAAACCTGTTATGACCAAATGAGAGAAGAACTCCCCTAAAGAGAATCAACTTTCCCTAATCATGCAAACCCTAATGACAACACACCAGTTAACCCCTAAAAGGACTCAATTCCAAAATTGAAATTAAATAATAATAATTAATTAAAATATCTATTTACTTGCACAACTAAACTTTGACTTATTAAACCAAGTTGCATTTTAAATTCAAACTCTAATTTCAATAATGAACTTACACATGTAATTAATTAGATAATATATTAAATAGATTAAATATTTAAAGCACAATATTGTCCATGCACTCAAATATTTCATTATTTAATAAAGAAATAAAGCATATTTACTCTAATTTCCAATTAATTATTCAATTAAATATTAATATTCAATAATTGCACTTTAATTAACTTTTCAATTAAACATAGGTATTTAATTTAATTTTCAATTAATTAAATACCCTATATTTAATAATTAATTCCAACAGTATTTAATTAAATAAATCACACAATATCAATGCATTTGACTGAAATCAACAAAATCAACTCAAACACACACAAGGATGGGACCCACAAATTCACGTCAACTAGACAAATCTGGGTAGGGTAGACAAACTGATACTTGTCCAATACTTAGGACAATTAAGTTTAGGGTAGGATTTGGACCTGAATACTATCTCCCCTCTTACCATTGAGATATTGCGATAGGGCACACTCACTCCTACCAATTCAGGGAAGACGTAGCCCGGTACCTGCAAACCTGTCATCACAAAGATGAACATACATGCATATATTATATAGAAAATAATGGTTGAGACTAGTTTATCATGTGGATCTCGCCGAAGCAAGTAACTACGACTCTATGCCATACCATATCAAGCACATCAAAAAGTAATGAAAAATATATAATGATCCATGTGCATATAAATCTAGGGTCAGTATTGTTAGAAAACCATAATCAAAATAAAATCCTAACATATACATAAGCATCATTAAATAACCATAAATGATATGAAAACATGAGATATAATACTCTAAGCAGTGAATCAATAACATACTGAAATGTGATACATAATTATCCTCAAACCATCTGAAATAAACCACACATACACAAAAAGACCTAAAAGAGTTCGACATCCAAAAACTGAAAAGAAAACTAAGAGGTGGGTATTACAAGTAGTTTTGACTTTTATGAATCAGTTTAATAATGTTATTTGGTAATTTTTTGTTGAACACTGATTCACACCTCCCTCTCAGTGTTCCTTCATCCCATAAATTAGTATCAGAGCTTTGGTCCCTTGAAGGAATCCTAATAGCTTGATGGTGATCTCTGAAGGAACAATGGAATCCAATTTGCTAAAACATCTCATAACATCACTTGATGATCTAGATCAAACTAAAAGAGACTTGAGAGAAGATGAAGAGTTCATTGTAAATCTCAAAGTACAACTGAAGAAAGCCACGATGAGGAAAACAAAACTTTGTGAATAGTTACAACAAAAAGAATTAGAAAGTTTATATGATGAACACTTTATCCATGATCAAAAAGAAAGGACTACTGAATATGAGAAACTCAAGTAAGAGAATACTAACTTGAAGCATGATATGGAATCCATAATGATGAATATGAATAGGTATATTATAACTAGGAAGAAGAATGAAGAAAACCTATAATAAACCTTGAAAGAAAGATCTGCAGAATGCAATAGACTTGTTTCTAATTTGTAGGAAGCAAAGGATCTTGAAGAGGAAATAAGAAGTGAACTTGTGATTGGAAATGACTACAAAGAGAAGTTCATGATAAGCCCAGCCAAGCTAGATTCATTTCTTGAAAGCCAAAGAAATTCAAATTAAAAAAGAGGTCGTGTTTATGAAGAAGGAGAAACTTCTAAGTCTGCGCAAAAGGAGCCCAGATCTGTCAAGCCTAGATCTGAAAACAAGATGAATAAGAAACCATCTGCAATACAACCTAATACTCAAAATATTGATGGTTAGTCCTTTATCTTCCATAAATATGGAAATAAAGTTATGAATTATAAAAATATGATGAATCAATGGTGCAAGAGCACCTAGGCAATCCTCAAGCCTTAGAATTTTTTGGATTGTATCTGACCTTATCTAAGTCAGAGATGTGTGTTTTCTTTGAGGCCTTAGTAGGTCATGTGGACTAAGTGAGTTGGTGTTAGTACCAAGGTCACCAAGTAGTCATTGTTAGTTGTTTTTTTGTTAGTTAGGCTTAGTTGGTGTAAAGTTGGAATTTGGGTTCAAAATATGTCCTAGACCCATGAATGATGTAAAATATGCCTTAAGGTCATTAAATAGGGTTAGTTCATCAAACTAAAAAACATAGAGGCCCTATGTTATAGTTGGCATAGTAAATGCAAAAAGATGCCGAAAGTTGTCATGACAACATTTGCAAGAAATTGCAAATGTTGCATGCAACTCGACAACATAGGATCCCCACAAATGTAGGAGTGGGAATTGATTTCAAATGGCCTAGAATGGTGGATAATGGAATCTAAGACACTCTCAGGCTTGAATCCCGAGGAGAGAGTTTTTGTAATCAAGTTTTTGTAAGTAAGAAAGAGGAGTTCCCTGTATACAGTGCACAGTCTACTAATTTGCATGTTAATGGTGTTGTAATGGATTGCATCTTGAGATTTAACTATGGATTCATGTAGTGTGGAGTGATACAAGACTTTTCTTTTTAGAGAGAAAGTTGTTTTAAGTTAATCTTTGAGTTGTAGGAAAATAATAGTAAACTAGGTAGTCTGCTAGTGTCTTTTAGCCAGTTTTTATTTTCATGGATCCCACTTGAGATTAAACCATGGAAACCTTAAAAGAGTGGATGAATCTCATAGTGGATCCATTGTACATTTTTTATATAGAGGTAGGATTTTAGGAGATGAGTGGAGCTATTTTTAAACTCATGCCCTAGGTGAGTTAGGACAGTCCGGTTAGGTGCATGAGAGGTTAGAAACCTATTGCAGAGACAAGGGAATGAGATGGAGGATTGAAACAGGTGATGTAAGAGTGTTTTTAGGGTCTTATGAGTCCCTAGGTTTGAGTTTAGAGTTGTGCCAATCCAACTAGATTGATTTGTGAGGAGAAATTAGATCATTGCTTGTAATGCACCAAAATAGGCCTAAAAGCCCTACTTTCTAGGACAGTGTTGTACAGATGAGTTGGGGACTTAAGACCTTATAAATCCTTTAGGTATCCAAAAAGAGTATCTAGATCCCTAAATAGTTTTGGGGGTTGTGTGTTATTTTTGCAAGTTATTCTGGAAAAACCCTCTGGATAGGGCTAATTGAGCCATTAGGCTTAATTGGACAATTTGAAGACAAGTTGTGAACTCGACTACTTGGAGTGGAAAAAATTATGGATTTTGAGTTTCTTGGGAGTAAGGATGACATCACAAGTACCCACATTTCCCTTGTAGCATGGAGTATGTTGGAATGTATAATTTTGCATTAGTTTCTTCAAGTCTTTTGGAAGCATTGAGACAAAACTAAGATAGTTGTCATCCCAGGTGAAAGCACAATAATTGTAACTCTTAGAGAAGAGTTAGGTGAGGTCTTAGAAAGAGTATCTATTGACTTGGGGAGATCCTATAGTGGAGTTAGGATCATGTATTGGGATAGGGAAAACTAAGTCCTATCTTGGGGATTGTGCAAGCACACTTTAGAGATTACTTCTATCAGATTGGTATCAGAGTCTCTTTGATTAGGCTTGTCGTTAATGTTACAACCAGAGGAATCCATTGGAGAGTAAAAAATGGTGACTAATGCTGAATTAAAAAAGAAGGTGGATGAACAAGAGTTGTAGAACAGGCCACTTCAAGATAGATTGGCTCAACTTGAACAAAAAGTTGATGAATTTGATGTGAAGGTAGATGAAGTGTTAGACAAGGTTGGAGGGAAAGGAAAAGACCTTTCCATTGAAGATGAAGTCCCTGAGGCTGACCCTGTCAGTGAACAAGAACCATTCTTGAAATCTCTAAAAGCTACAAGTGGCAAAGCATTGGAAGGAGTTCCCATTTTTAGTGGAAAAATGGAACCAAAAGTAGCTCTTGATTGGATAGAGGGCTTAGAAAACCATTTTGAGTGTGATGGCATCACTGAGGCTCAAAAGGTGAAGGTTGCAAAAGCTAGGTTGAGAAGATCTGCACTCACTTAGTGGAGATTCATCCAAGATCAGAGAGAGAAGGATGGGAAGAAGCTTATTTCTTCATGGAGAGATATGGTAGAAAAAGTAATAGAGGCTTACATCCATGAGGATTATGAAATCCAAATCCATAAGAGAAGACAAGGTCTAAGGCAGAAGGACCTAGATGTTAACTCTTACATTAAAGAGTTCCAAAGACTTTGTATGAGGTCAAGGATAGCATAAGATGAGAAAGTGAAAGTAGCAAGGTATATTAATGACCTTAAATGGACCATTCAACATGAGATGAGTCTCTTGACTCTAGATATAGTTTAGAAGTTCCACCAAATTTCTATCAAGGTGGAGGATAAGTTGAAAAAGAAACAAGATTCCAATACTTCAAGAGGAAGAGGTAGAGGAAGAGATGCTAGAGGACAAAGAAATGGTTATGGAGGAAGAAGCTCTGAATCCAAAGGATAATCAAAGAATAAGCTCAGTGAATATCATGAAGGGAAATTCAATAGGGTAAGTTCAAGAAAAGGAAGGAACTCTAACAATAGAGGAAGAGGCAGTGGCCAAGGAAGAGGAAACTATTTTTCCAACATGAAGTGTTATCACTGTAACCAGTTAGGACATCCTGCATATAGGTATCCAGAGAAGGGAAGTACTTCACAAGGAGGAGACAAAAGAGTGAACTATGTTCATGAAGAGACAAATGGGAACAAGAATCCTGAAGTCCCATTGGAATCAGAGGAGGGAGAAAACCTTATGATGAGGAGAACTCTCATAAAAGAACTAGTGAAGGAAGAAAGCAGTCAAAGGAGAGCACTCTTTAGAGTGAAGTGTAAAATGATGGGCAAGGTGTGTAGAGTCATCATAGACTCAGGCTCAATAGACAACATAGTGTCAGAGGAGGTATTTAGTAAGCTAAACATGACAAGGATACCCCACACCAACCCTTATAAAGTCACATGGCTTAACAAAGGACAACATGTCCTAGTTAATGAACAAGCTTGGGTGGAATTCTTCATTGGGAGATATAAAGATAAAGTTTTATGTGATGTCTTACCTATGGATGCATGTCACTTTCTCCTAGGTAGACCATGGAAATTTGATCAGATGGATATGCATAATGGAGTGAAAAACTCCTACACTTTCAAGAAAGACAATGTGACATACAAGATTCAGTCACTATTGGAAGATGCAGAAGTGAAGTCTATTGATCCAAATGTTCTTATGGTGGGTGACAAGGAGTTCTTAGAGACTCTAGATGAAGGAGAAGGAATTGGATTTTCACTGGTTTTGAAACCAAAGGAAGTTGTAGACAAACTAGAGAAGAAGACAGAGCTACCCAAAGAAGTTCGAGAGATGCTAGTAAAGTATCAAGGGATAGTGAGTGATGGACAGCCAGACACCTTACCACCTAAGAGATCAGTAAGCCACCAAATAGACCTAATCCCTGGGGCTACCCTACCCAATAATGTAGCCTATAAAATGACTCCCCAACATAATGAATAGATAGCTAGGCAAGTTCAAGAATTGTTAGAACAAGGTCTTATAAGAAAGAGCATTAGCCCTTGTGTCGTACCCACAGTCTTAGCACCTAAGAAAGGGGTAACTTGGAGGTTATGTATAGACTCTAGAGAAATAAATAGGATTACCATTAGGTATAGGTTCCCTATCCCTAGGATAGAAGATCTAATAGACTATCTAGGAGGGGCTAGATACTTCACAAAGATAGACTTAAAAAGTGGATACCATCAAATAAGGGTGAATGAAGGGGATGAGGGGAAGACAACCTTCAAAACTACTAAAGGACTGTATGAATGGCTTGTCATTCCATTTGGCCTATCAAATGCCCCATCAACTTTCATGAGGTTGATGAATGAGGTACTAAAAGACTACATTGGGAAGTTTGTAGTAGTGTACTTGGATGACATACTCATCTTTAGTAGAACAAGAGCAGAGCACCTCAAGCACTTAGAATTGGTATTTAAGAAGCCGCAGGAGGAGAAGTTGATGATCAACTTAGAAAAGTGTGAATTCATCAAGACAGAGCTGGTGTACCTTGGTTTTGTACTATCACAAGGTAACTTAAAAATGGATCCAATCAAGGTTGAGGCCATCATCAACTGGCCTACTCCAAGGACAAGCATTGAGGTAAGGAGCTTTCATGGTCTTGCACAATACTATAGAAATTTTATTAAATAGTTTAGTGCAATATGTGCTCCTATGTTAGATACAATTAAGGGAGGCATAAAGACCAAGTTTGTTTGGAATGAGCAAGCTAATAATGGCTTTGAACTACTAAAAAATAAGATAGCAACTCAACCAATTTTAGTGTTGCCAAGATTTGAAAAATTGTTCACAGTGGAGTGTGGTACCAGAAATGTGGCAATTGGAGTAGTCCTAAGTCAGGAGGGAAGACCAGTGGCTTTCCATTCGGAGAAGTTGAGTGAAGCTAAGAAGAAAGATTCTTCTTATGACCTAGAGATGTATGCTCTAGTCCAATCATTGAGAAAATGGAGGCATTACCTATTGCCAAAGGAGTTTATAGTCTATTCTGACAACCAAACATTGATTTTTTTGAACTCATAAGACAAATTGAGTCATAAGCACATGAAGTGGGTTGAATACCTACAAGCATATGCATTCAACATCAAACACAAGAAAGGGTTGCAAAATAAAGTTGCAGATACTTTGAGTAGAAGAGCATTGACCATTCAGGAGATTCAACTGCAGAGTATGGGGATTGAAAACTTCAAGGACATGTATGAAGAATATGAGGACTTTGTAGATATCTACAAGGCATGTCAAGAGTATAAAAAACACTTTCATAGTCAATACTCTAAATACACTTTGCAGTCTGGTCTTTTGTTTAAAGGGGGTCAGTTGTGTGTCCCTATAGGTTCAATAAGAATGAATCTCATACAAGAGAAACACGATGGTGCACTTAGTGGCCATTTTGGGATTAATAAAACTCAGGAGTTAGTCCAAATATTCTATTTTTGGCCCAAGATGAACTTTGATGTGAAGAGATATGTTGAGGGATGCGTTATCTGTCAGAAGGCCAAAGGAACATATACAAATGCAGGCCTATATCAGCCCTTACCCATTCCAACCAGGCCATGGGAATGTCTAAGCATGGAATTTGTGGTAGGTCTACCCAAGACTAGACAAGGAATAGATAATTTCTATGTGATTGTAGACAGATTTAGTAAGATGGCTCACTTTGTGCCATGTAAGACAACAAATGATGCAAGTCAAATAGCTTCTTTATTCTTTAAGGAGGATGTTAGGATTCATGGTTTACCACTAAGTATTGTGTCTGACAGAGACACCAAGTTTATGAGCCACTTGTGGAAGACTCTTTGGCAAAAGTTGGGCACCAACTTATCATTTGGATCTACCTACCATCCTCATTCAAATGGTCAGACAGAGGTAGTAAATAGGAGCCTTGGTAATCTTCTAAGGTGTTTGACAAAGGAGTATGGTCAGACATGGGACCAACTCATTGCACAAGCAGAATATGCTTATAAGGATACTGTTAATAGAACCACAGGGAAAAGCCCTTTTGAGATTGTATATGGCATCTATCCTAGAGGCATTCATGAAATCAGAGACCTTAAAGATGGAGTTAAAGGCAGTGGATATGCTGAGGAATTTGCATATGCTATGCAAGAAGTCCATGACACAGTCGGGAAGACTCTTACTGAGAACACAAAGAAGATCAAGACCAAAGTGGATGGGAGAAGAATGGATGCCCAATTCAAGATTGGAGATCTAGTGATGGTTCATCTCAATAAATAAAGAATTCAAAAAGGAACACCTCACAAGCTTCAGATGAGGAGAATTGGTCCATGTGTCATCCTAGACAAGTATGGAGCCAATGCTTACAAGGTGGAACTTCAAGAGGATTTGGGTTTATCACCAGTCTTGAATGTTGCAGACTTGGTACTATACAAAGGCCCAATCCCTGATGTTGATCAGAGTCTGAATGAAGTCATACAGGAGGTTGAAGAGCTGCACTTGCCATCTACACCAATCAAACAAGCTGAGAGCATACCGGATTCTAGAGTTTACAAGAAGACCAAGAAGAAGGATTATAAAGAAAAATTGATCAAATGGCAAGGACAATCTAATGCAGATGAAGTATGGATCAAGGAAAGTGAGTTTAAGAAGTTGGGGGTTGACACCAAATTAAACCAAGGGTGGATTGAAGTATTTTGTTTAGGGGAGGATAGTGCAGGAGCACCTAGGAAATCATCAAGCCTTAGAATTTTTTCACTTGTAACTGACCTTAGCCAAGTCAGAGATGTGTGTTTTCTTTGAGGCCTTAGTAGGTCATGTGTACTAGGTGAGTTTGTGTTAGTACCAAGGTCACCAAGTAGTCATTGTTACTTGTTTTTTTTGTTAGTTAGGCTTAGTTGCTCTAAAGTTGGAATTTGGGTTCAAAATGTGTCCTAGACCCATGAATGATGTAAAAGATGCCTTAAGGTCATTAAATAGGGTTAGTTCATCAAAATACAAAACATAGAGGCCCTATATTCTATTTGGCATAGTAAATGCAAAAAGATGCCAAAAGTTGTCATGACAACATTTGCAAGAAATTGCAAATGTTGCATGCAACTCGACAACATAGGATCCCCACAAATGTAGGAGTGGGAATTGATTTCAAATGGCCTACAATGGTATCTAAGACACTCTCACGCTCAAATCCTGAGGAGAGAGTTTTTGTAATTAAGTTTTTGTGAGTAAGAAAGAGGAGTTCCCTTTATACAGTGCACAATATACTAATTTGCATGTTAATGGTGTTGTAATGGATTGAATCTTGAGAGTTAACTGTGGATTCATGTAGTGTGTAGTGATACAAGAATTTTATTTTTAGAGAGAAATTTGTTTTAAGTTAATCTTTGAGTGGTAGGAAAATAATAGTAAACTAGGTAATCTGCTGGTGTCTTTTAGCCAGTTTTTGTTTTCATGGCTCCCACTTGAGACTAAACCATAGAAACCTTAAAAGAGTTGATGAATCTCGTAGTAGAGCCATTTTAAATTCTATATATAGACTTAGGAGTTTAGGAGATGAGTGGAGATATGTTTAAACTCATGCCCTAGGTGAGTTAGGTCAGCCCGGTTAGGTGCATGAGAGGTTAGAAACCTATTGCAAAGACAAGGGAATGAGATGAAGGATTGAACCAGGTGATTTTAGAGTGTTTTTAGGGTCTTATGAGTCCCTAGGTTTGAGTTTAGAGTTGTTCCAATCCAACTGGATTGATTTGTGAGGAGAAATCAGACCATTGCTTGTAATGCACCAAAATAGGCCTAAAAGCCCTACTTTCTAGGACAGTGTTGTACAGATGAGTTGGGGACTTAAGACCTTATAAATAATTTAGGTATCCAAAAAGGGTATCTATATCCCTAAATATTTTTTGGGGTTGTGTGTGATTTTTGCAAGTTATTCCAGAAAAACCCTCTGGATAGGGCTAATTGAGCCATTAGGCCTAATTGGACAGTTTGAAGACAAGTTGTGAACTCGACTACTTGGAGTGGAAAAAATTATGGATTTTGAGTTGTTTGGGAGTAAGGAGGACATCAAAAATACCCACATTTCCCTTGTAGGATGGAGTATCTTGGAATGTAGAAATTTTCATTAGTTTCTTCAAGTCTTTTGGAAGCATTGAGATAATACTAAGATAGTTGTCATCCAAGGTGAAAGCACAATCATTGTAAGTCTTAGAGAAGAGTTAGGTGAGGTCTTAGATAGAGTGTCTATTAACTTGGGGTGATCCTATAGTGGATTTAGGATCCTATATTGGGCTAGGGAAAACTAAGTCTTGTCTTGGGGATTGTGCAAGCACACTTTGGAGATTACTTCTATCAATCAAAGTTATGCATCTTTTTCTTGTCAATGCTTTAAATACAATAAACATGGTCATAAGGAAAGCGAGTGCACTAGTGTTTTAAAGACTAATTCTCGCAATAAAGGTAGTGTTAAATGATATTCTTGGAATAGATTTGGACACATTTAAAAGAAATACGTAACCAAGAAAAGCCAGGTTGACAACCTAGGTAGACAAAGGAATGTTGTTTTCTATAAATATGATAAATATGGACACATTGCAAGGGATTGCAAAAGAAATAATGTGAGAAATAGAGTTTCAATGAACAGAAGTAGGAAATGACATTAAAATGATTATAAATATGATAAAGGAAAGGATAAGGTGTAAGTTGAAGAGGTTCGAAAGAAAATGAAGAAAACTTGGATAAAAAAATAGTCAAGATGAACCATTTGGAGGGTCTATGATAGGATCCGACAGAAGTGATTCCATAGGGAATTGAAGATAGGCCTTTGGCTTAGGGGGAGCATATTAGCTAAATCACTAGGAACCCCCTAAAAGTGTTAAGTGCTTAGATATTTCAAGCATAGAAAAGCTCAAGGATGATAAGGAATGCATTTTGAAGTTATTACCAGATGTATATGACTTGATTTGGAGGTGTGCAATAAAATTTTAAAGATATAGACAATAATTAAGGTCTTTTGGAAGGAATTAGGGTACATTCATTTATTGAATCACCAAATTAGAAAAGAGGTGATACAAAAAGAAATTATAGAGTCCTAATTGATACATTTCGATCAAGAGCACATGAAAACAAGAGATTGGAATGAAAATTGAAGCAAGGCTAGAAGAGAGATGAATTTATCAAGTCATTTGTGTGCAAACCCTAGCTCTGCAAAATCTAGTTTCTTGTGTGTATCCTTGAAAATTCTATAAATTCAAGTTCTAGAGATGAATACACTTATAATTGTTGACAAAATGGAGATACCCTAAACTAAGTTTAAGAAAAATCCATACAAGTCAGTCGAAGTGGGTCCAAAAACAATTTTGTCAGATGTGCCCTATAGTGTGGGTATGTGCAAGATCATGAGGGGCCAAAAAGTGGCGATGTAAAAAAAATCCACTTTTCACTCGTCCAAAAGCGCATGAAAACATTTGTTGACTTTTTAGTAGGCCTGAGTGTCAGTACACTTGGCCAAACCTAACACCAAAGCACAAGCCTAATCAGGTACCTAATTTTTTTGGGTACCTAATATTTTTGGGTACTTGATTTTCTCGGGTACCTGATATTTTCAGGTACCTAATTTTTTTTTTTTTTTAAATTTCTATATTATTTTTAATTTTTTTTTCAAATGAACTTTCCTAGGACCCCTTGGGACACACTTGCATGTTCCAATGTGTCCCCAAGGATCAAAGAGGGTCCTAAGGGGTCCTAGTACACCTTCTCACATGTTAGGACCCCTAGGAAGACCCCATGACCCCTTTTGAAACATTGGAACACTCAAGTGTATCCCAAGAGGTCGTAGGACACCTTGGGACACACTTGAGTGTTCCAATGTGTCCTTTGGGACCAAAGAGAGTCCTAAGGGGTCCTAGTACATGTTATCATGCGTTAGGACCCCTAGGGAATCTCCATGACCCCTTTTGAGTCATTGGACCACTCAAGTGTGTCCCAAGAGGTCGTAGGACCGCTTGGCACACAATTGAGTGTTCCAATGTGTCTAAAGGGATCATGGGGTCTTCTTAGGGGTCTTAATGCATGAGAAGGTATAATAGGACCCCTTAGGACACCTCTTTAACCCCCGAGGACACATTGGAACACTCAAGTGTGTCCCAAGAGGTCCTACAACCTCTTAGAATACAATTGAGTGTTCTAATGTGTCGAAAGAGGTCATGGGGTCTTCCTATGGGTCCTAACATATGAGAACATGTACTACAACCCCTTAGGTCCCTCTTTGACCCCTAAAGACACATTAGAACACTCAAATGTGTCCCAAGGTGTCCTCTAACCTCTTGGGACACATTTGAGTTTTCCAATGTGTCAAAAGGGGTCATGGGGACTTCTCATGACCCCTTTTGAAAAATTGGAACACTCAAATGTGTTCCAAGAGGTCGTAGGACCCCTTGGGACACAATTGAGTGTTCCAAAATGTCATGGGGGTCAAAAAGGGACCTAAGGGATCCTAGTACACCTTATCATGGTTGTAGGACCCCTAGGAAGTCCTCATGACCCCTTTCAACACATTGGAACACTCAAGTGTGTCCCAAGAGGTCATAGGACCCCTTGGGACACACTTAAGTGTTCCAATGTGTCTTCAAGGATCAAATAAGGTCCTAAAGGGTGTTCCATTGTGTCAAAAGGGGTCATGGGTTCTTCTTAGGGGTCTTGATGCATGAGAAGGTGTATTATGACCCCTTAGGACCCTCTTTGACCCCCAGGGACTTATTGGAACACTCACGTGTGTCACAAGGGGTCCTATGACCTCTTGGGACACACTTAAGTGTTCCAATGTTTTAAAAGGGGTCATGGGCTCTTCTTAGGGTTCATAATGCATGAGAAGGTGTACTAGAACCCCTTAGGCCCCTCTGTGACCCCTGGGGACACATTAGAACACTCAAGTGTGTCCCAAGGGTTTCTATGACCTCTTGGGACACACTTGAGTGTTCCAATGTGTCGAATGACATCATGAAGTTTTCCTCATATTTCTAATGAATGAAATTGTGTACTAGGACCCCTTATGACCTTGTTTGACCCCTAGGGACACATTAGAACACTCAAGTGTGTCCCAAGGGGTCCTACAACTTCTTGAGACATACTTGAGTGTTCCAATGTGTCAAAAGGGGTGATGGGGACTTCCCATGACCCCTTTGGAAACATTGGAACACTCAAGTGTGTTCCATAGGTCGTAGGACCCCTTAGAACAGAATTGAGTGTTCCAATATGTTTTTGAGGGTTAAAGAGGGACCTAAGGGGTCCTAGTACACCTTATCATAGTTGTAGGACCCCTAAGAAGTCCCCATGACCCCTTTAGGCACATTAAAACCCTAATGTGTGTCCCAAGCGATCGTAGGACTCCTTGGGACACACTTTAAGTGTTCTAATGTGTCCCCAGGGGTCAAACAAGGTCCTAAGGGGTCCTAGTACACCTTTTCACATGTTAGGACTCTGAGGAAAACCCTGTGAGCCCTTTCGACACATTGGAACACTCAAGTGTGTCCCAAGAGGTCGTAGGACCCCTTGGTACACACTTGAGTGTTTTAATGTGTCCCCAGGGGTCAAAGAGGGACCTAAGGGGTCCTAGTACATCTTATCATGCCTTAGGACCCCTAGGAAGTCCCCATGACCCCTTTCGACACATTGGAACACTCAAGTGTGCCCCAATAGGTCTTAGGACCCCTTGGGACACAATTGAGTGTTCTAATGTGTCGAAAGGGGTCATGTGGTCTTCTTAGGGGTCATAACATGTGAGAAAGTGTATTATGACCCCTTACCACCCTCTTTGACCCCCAGGGACACGTTGCAACACTCACGTGTGTCCCAAGGGATCCTACAACATCTTGGAAAACACTTGAGTGTTCCAATGTTTTAATAGGGGTAATGGGGTCTTACTAGGGGTCGTAACGCATGATAAGGTGTACTAGGACCCTTTGTGACCCCAAGGGACACATTATAAATCTCAAGTATTTCTCAAGGGGTCCTACAATATCGTGGAAAACACTTGAGTGTTCCAATGTGTCAAAAGGGGTCATGGGGTCTTCCTCGGGGTCCTAAAACATGGGAAGGTGTACTAGGACCCTTTAGGACCCTCTTTCACCCCCAGAGACACATTAGAACACTCAAGTGTGTCCCAAGGGGTCCTACGACCTCTTGGGATACACTTGAGTGTTCCAATGTGTCAAAAGTGGTCATGGAGACTTCCCATGACCCCTTTTGAAACATTGGAACACTCACGTCTGTCACAATAGGTCATAGGCCCCCTTTGGACACAATTGGGCATTCTAATGTGTTCCTGGGGGTCAAAGAGGGACCTATGGGGTCCTAGTACACCTTATCATATTTGTAGGACCCCTAGGGACTTTTCATGACCTCTTACAACACATTAGAACACACAAGCCTTTCCCAAGGGGTCGTAGGACCCCTTGGGACACAATTGAGTATTCTAATGTGTCTCTGAGGGTAAAAGAGGGACCTAAGGGGTCCTAGTACATGTTCTCACATGTTAGGACCCCTAGGAAGACCACATGACCCCTTTCGACACATTGGAACACTCAAATGTGTCCCAAGAGGTTGTAGGAACCCTTGGGACACACTTGAGTGATCCAATGTGTTGAAAGGCATCATGGGGTCTTCTTAGGGGTCCTAATGCATGATAAGGTGTACTAGGACCCCTTAAGACCCTCTTTGACCCCTTGGGACACATTGGAACACTCATGTGTGTCCCAAGGGGTCCTACGACCTCTTGGGACACATTGGAACACTCATGTGTGTCCCAAGGGGTCCTACGACCTCTTGGGACACACTTGAGTGTTCCAATGTTTCTAAAGGGGTAATGGGGTCTTCCTAAGGGTCCTAACATGTGAGAAGGTGTACTAGGACCCCTTAGGACCCTATGTGACCCCTAGGGGCACATTATAACTCTCAATTGTTTCTCAAGGGATCCTACAATCTCGTGGGACACACTTGAGTGTTCCAATGTGTCAAAAGGGGTCATGGGGTCTTCCTCCGGGTCTTAACAAATGAGAAGGTGTACTAGGACCCCTTAGGACCCTCTTTCACCCCAAAGACACATTAGAACACTCAAGTGTGTCCCAAGGAATTATACGACCTCTTGGGACACACTTGAGTGTTCCAATGTGTCAAAAGGGGCCATGAAGACTTCCCATGACCCGTTTTGAAACATTGGAACACTCAAGTGTGTCCCAAGAGGTCATAGGATACCTTGAGACACAATTGGGTGTTCCAATGTGTTCACGAGGGTCAAAGAAAGACCTAAGGGCTCCCAGTACATATTATCATAGTCGTAGGACACCTAGGGACTTCCCATGACCCCTTTCAACACATTAGAACACTCAAGTGTGTCCCAAGAGGTTGTAGGAACCCTTGGGACATAATTGAGTGTTCTAATGTGTCTTTGAGGGTCATGGGACTTTCTAGGGGTCCTAACATGTGATAAGGCCTACTAGGACCCCTAAAAAATCTGCATGAACCCTTTTGACACATTGGAATGCTCAAGTGTGTTGTAGGACCCCTTGGGACACACTTGAGTGTTCTAATGTGTTGAAAGGGTCATGGGGACTTCTAAGGGGTCCTAATATGTGACAAGGCATACTAGGACCCCTAGGAAGTCCCCATGACCCCTTTCGACACATTTAAATTCTCAA
>MU223262.1:2251189-2274772 GCA_018584345.1 Thuja plicata
GTTATGTCTTAAAAGATCAAAGAAATGGAAAGCTAGATGCCAAAAGTGATGAAGGTATTTTTCTGGGATATTCTACCAAAAGCAAAGCTTTTAAATGTCTAATCAAGGCTTCTAACAAAATAGTTGAGAGTGCAAATGTAAAGATTGATGATTTTGCAGAAAAGAATGAGCTGAAAAGCAAAAAAGAACTAGAAGACTACAACAAGTTTGTATATTGTGAAGAACCCACAACTCTACCCGAGCAACAGTGCATAAATCCAGAACAACAGAATGTTGCAATCGATGGTCAGAATGCTGTTAGTGACAGTCAGGATAATGATCAAGATAATGTGCAAGGTAATGAAGATCAAGCTGATGTGCAAAGAGTTGTTCCTGTACTTCCAAGATATGTAAGAAGGAACCATCTAGAGGACCAGATCATAGGAGATAAGAAAGCTGGTACAAGAACAAGGAGTAAGTCTTTAAACTCAAATTGCTTAATTTATGAGTTTGAACCAAAGTCTATCAATGCTGCACTAGATAATGAAGAATGGATAAGTGTTATGAATGATGAGATTGAATAGATTGAGAAGAAAAAGACATGGTCACTTGTGCCAAGACCAGATGATAAGAATGTCATCGGTACAAAATGGATATTCATAAATAAACTAAACGAGAATGGAGAAGTCACAAGGAACAAAGAAAGACTAGTATGCAAGGGGTATGCACAAGAGGAAGGTATAGACTATGGATAAACCTTTGCACCCATTGCTAGACTAGAAGGAGTGAGAATTCTACTTGCTTATGTTGTATACAAAGGATTCAAAGTATATCAAATGGACGTCAAGTCAACATTCCTAAATGGAATACTTGAAGAAGAGGTATACATTGAACAACCTGAAGGGTTTGTAGATCTAGACAAAAAGAACATGGTATGTAGACTTCACAAAGCCTTGTATGGATTGAAACAAGCTCCCAGAGCCTGGTATGAAAGACTTCATTCCTATCTAATAAGTATTGGATTCATACAGACTAGTGAGACCAGTAATCTTTATTTGAAAGAAGATACTAATGCTAACACTTTGATTGCTGAAATATTTGTTGATGACATCAATTTGGAGGCAATGATATGCTATGCAAATCATTTGCAAATGAGATGAGCAAAGAATTTGAGATGTCTATGTTTGGAGAGATCAAGTTCTTTCTTGTTCTGTAGATCATTCAATAAAGTGAAGGTATTTTCATTACACAGTCCAAATACATCAAAGAAGTTATGAAAATATTCAAGATGGAAGATTCCAAACCTATTGGAACACCGATGGCTAATGGATGCAAATTAAAAAAGGAAGACAAGAAAACAGAGGTAAATCAGAATATATACAAATCAATGATAGGAAAACTCATGTATGTTGTACACACTAGACCAGATATTGCACATGTAGTAGGAATTGTTGCTAGATTTTCTGCTAACCCCAGAGAATCACATATAACTGCTGTGAAAAGAATTCTAAGATATTTGAAGAATAATGAGGAATTTGGCTTATGGTATAGAAGAGAAGGCAAATTTGAACTAAAAGTGTTTACCGACGCTGATTGGGCTAGAAATATTGATGACCAAAAGAGCACAACTGGAGGAGCATTCTTTATGGGTGACAGACTTGTCGCATGGATTAGCAAGAAGCAAGGATGCATCTCTCAGTCTACTACAAAAGCAGAATATGTTGCTGCTGCTGCAAACTGCTCAAATATTGTATGGATCAAACAACTACTAGAAGGTATACATATGAAGATCAAAGAACCAGTAGTTATTTATTGTGACAACACCAGTGCAATAAATATTTCCAAGAATCCAGTCATGCATGTGGAGACTAAACACATTGCCATCAAGTATCATTACTTAAGAGAACAAGTTCAAGAGAAAGAAGTTATACTTGAATATGTGTAATCAAAAGAACAATTGGTTGATATCTTCGCCAAGCCACTGCCAAAGGATACATTTGAGTACCTGAGAAAAAGACTAGGGGTAAAACCCATGTCTAACAGTTAGTAAAAGGACAAAACACTGCATCAGCCATATATTATCAGAATATCATTCATGATTGATGCAAGCAGAAGCTGAACTTCAATGCTACATCTATATACATTAAGGTATATATCGAACCAAGCACCAGACTAGATTGGTATATTGATGATGGATAAGGGAAATTCAAGGAATATATTATGGAAAGAAGAAATTGGTTGATAGAATGTTAGATATTTGTAAAATATTTGTTTGGCATTGTTGTCAAAGGGAGAGAGAATGTATCCATATTATCATCAGAAACTATTCATTATCAGATTACTCCAAACAGGGAGAGATCATATCCAAAGGGAGAAAATTGATATAAAAGTTGCAAACAAAAGACAAAGACATCAATGAAGCAGAAAAGTCAAAGATAAAGTTGACACCAACAGAGGTCACAACACACCAGAAGAAGAAAAAGAAAAGCTACAAGAATCAAATATAAGCTTACATAGAGCTTACCGGCGGTTAGACATTTCATCGGTTATCAAAGCAAACTGTTTGGTAATTTGATGAATCTCAACAATTCTATTTCGTATTGTATTAGCAATAGTATAGTATGATAATATAGTATATTTCCATCAATGCCAAAGGGAGAGATTGATGACATATAACTGATTAAATGGTAGACTATATTAAGTTGAAGATAATGCAAGACATTAAATTAGTTAATGGTTTGTATTGTCATTGATGTCAACTTGATATCATATGTATGGTCATAAAAATAATGCAAAGACTTTAGAGAAATCAATGGAATAAAGGTTATGCTTTCAGCAATGCATAAAAGTCAAGTATTCACTAAGTGACAAAATACACTGGCAGAGTGCACACCATCAGTAAAGACAGAGATAAAGTCACAGTTATGCCCGATGAGCAGAAGACAGCGTTGCTCGACGAAGTAGAATCAAAGGATGCCCGACAAGCTAAAAACTGTGTTGCCCAATGAGAAAGATCCAATGATGCCCAACAGACAGAGATCCTGAAGCTAACTAAAGTTACACCGACAGAACTGGCAGTTGTCACCGGCGACAAACTGCAGAGTTGACTGACAGAAAAGAGAGATCAGAAAATGATAAAATATCTAGCTGGCAGAGCTAAAAGATAGACTTAACTGGTTGTTTTATTTTTTTTATTTGACCACAGTTAAGAAAATGATTTGTATAGTTGGCAAGAATATAACTACAATATAAATCAGGAGTTAAAGCCACAAATCAATTTGGCTGGATTGTTTTTTACACCAAGAATCAAGAATCAAGAACCTAGAATTAAGGAACATCATGTCTATATAAGAGACAAACATAATTCATTCTCTGTGTGGTCCATAATCAATTAGATACATGGGGGAGAGAACTGATAGAAGATCCTATACAGAAATTGATGAAGGATTAACTTCATGCAGTCCTGATCAATCAAGCTGAGGAAGAGCTAAAGAATTCTGCAGACACCGATGAACAGAAAGCACAACATCACAGAGCAGAAAGAGTTAAGTACAAAGGAATTATATTGATACATTGATCAGAAAGATATTGTAAGTAAATAGATCTGAAAATCTGCAATTCAGTTGCATTAGAAACATGTCATTTTGTTTTAGTTTAACCATTGAAGCATTAAGTCTCTTAACAAAGCAGGATTTAATAGTCTTTTGTAATTGAGGTATATCCTAATAGATTACCAAAAGGTTGACTCATTATAGTAGCACCGGTCTTACCTAAAGCCTATTGACAGTTTAAGAAGGAGACTGATTCAAGGATGGTAGTAAGATTTGCATAAAGCCTATTGACAGTCATGAGACTAATTCAAGGATGGTAACGTAGATGCCAGATACTTAGTGACAACCTATGTATTGAAAATCTTCTAACAAGGTCATAGTTAACAGTGTGTTTGTAACCTTTAATAGGGTTGGCTCCTAATAGGGCTCACTTCAGAAGAGTGAAAATTTGGGGTACCGATCCCAGTGGTTTTTCCCTTAACAGGGTTTCCACGTAAAAATCCTAGTGTTATGTGTGTATGGTTTATTACTTTATTGTTTTACATTCTGCATATGCATTTATGGATTGAATGGTATACTCTACATATTTACTGAGTATTGGTAAATATAGTTTACTGCTTATCGATTATCAAGGAGAATAAGGATAGACAAGGTAAACCGACAGACAGTTATTTGTTTCAAGTATTTCAAAGGCATACATCTTGTAGGGACTTAATAATTGGAGAAGTATTGATTGGTGGATTAAAGTTTAAATTGGATAAATTTCTAAGGCCACTGATTCACCCCCCCTCTCATTTATTACTAATAGATTCCAATCTGTCGAAAGGGGTCATTAGGACTTTCTATGGGTCATAGTAGGCCTTATTACACGTTAGGACACCTAGGAAGTCCACATGACCCCTTTCGACACATTGGAATGCTAAAGTGTGTCCCAAGGGGTCCTATGACCCCTTAGTACACACTTGAGTGTTCTAATGTGTCAAAAGGGGTCATAGGGACTTCTTGGGGGTTCTAGTATGCCTTATCACATGTTAGGACCCCTAGGAAGTCCCCATGACCCCTTTCAACACATTAGAACACTCAAGTCTATCCCAAGGGGTCCTACGACCCCTTGGGACACACTTGAACATTCCAATGTGTAGAAAGGGGCCATGAGGACTTCCTAGGGGTCTTAGTAGGCATTATATCACGTTAGGACCCCTAAGAAGTCCCCATGACCCCTTTTGACACATTAGAATACTCAAGTGTGTCGCAAGGGGACCTAAAACCCCTTGGGACACACTTGAGGATTCCAATGTGTCGAAAAGGGTTATGTGGACTTCCTAGGGGTCTTAGTAGGCCTTATCACATGTTAGGACCCCTAGGGATTCCCCATGATCCCTTTCAACACATTGGAATGCTGAAGTGTGTCCCAAGGGGTTCTATGACCCCTTAGGACACACTTGGGTGTTCTAATGTGTTGAAAGGGGTCGTGTGGACCTCCTAGGGGTCCTAGTATGTCTTATCACACATTAAGACCTCTACAAAATCCCCATGACCCCTTTTGACACATTAGAACACTCAAGTATGTTCCAAGGGATCCTACAACCCCTTTGGACACACTTGAGTATTCCAATGTGTCAAAATGGGTCATGAGGACTTCCTAGGGTTTCTAGTAAGTCTTATCACGTGTTAGGACCCCTAGGAAGTTTCCATGACCCCTTTTGACACATTGGAATGCTGAAGTGTTTCCCAAGGGGTCCTATGACCCCTTAGGAGACACTCGAGTGTTCTAATGTGTCAAAAGGGGTCATGGGGACTTCATTGGGGAAAATTGTGGTTTATAACTTGTGGTTTGTAACTTGGGACACAATTGAGTGTTCTAATGTATCTCTGAGGGTCATTGGGACACACTTGAGTGTTCCAATATGTCAAAAGGGGTCATAGGTACTTTCCATGACCCCTTTTGAAATATTAAAACACTCAAGTGTGTCCCAAGAGGTCGTAGGACCCCTTGAGATACAATTGAGTGTTCTAATGTCTTCCCGAGGGTCAAAGAGAGACCTAAGAGGTCCTAGTACACCTTATCACGGTCGTAGGACCCCTAAGAAGTCCCCATGAACATTTTTGACACATTGGAACACCTAAGTGTGGCCCAAGAGATTGTAGGACCCATTGGGACACACTTTAGTGTTCCAATGTGTCCCCTAGGGTCAAAGAGGGTCCTAGTACACCTTCTTACGCATTGGGACCCCTAGGAAGACCATATTACCCCTTTTGAAATATTGGAACACTCAAGTGTGTCCCAAGAGGTCGTAGGACCCCTTGAAACACATGTGAGTTTTCCAATGTGTCCCCTGGGGTCAAAGAGGGTCCTAATGGGTCCTAGTACAACTTCTCATGTGTTAGGAACCTGAGAAAGACCCCATGACCCCTTTCAACACATTGGAACACTCAAATATTTCTCAAGAGGTCGTAGTACCCCTTGAGACACACTTGAGTGTTCTAATGTGTCCCTAGGGGTCACAGAGGGTGCTAAGAGGTCCTAGTACACCTTCTCATGTGTTAGGACCCTTAAGAAGTCCCTCTTTGACACATGGGAACACATTAGAACACTCAAGTGTATCCCAAGGGGTCAAAGGACCCCTTTGGAAACACTTGAGTTTTTCAATGTGTCTCTGGGGGTCAAAGAGGGACCTAAGGGGTACGTGTTAGGACCCATAAGAAGTCCCTCTTTGACCCCCGGGGACACATAAGAACACTCAAGTGTTTCCCAAGGGGTCGCAGGACTACTTGGGACACACTTGAGTGTTCTAATGTGTTTATGGGGGTCAAAGATGGACCTAAGGGGTCCTAGTACACCTTCTTATGTTTTAGGACCCCTAGGAAGTCCCCCTTGACCCTCGGGGACACATTGGAACACTCAAGTGTGTTTCAAGGGGTCATAGGACCCTTTGGGACACATGTGAGTGTTCCAATGTGTCCCTTGGGGTGAAAGAGGGTCCTAAGGGGTCCTAATACACCTTCTCACGTGTTAGGACCCCTAGGAAGTCCCGATGACCCCCTTTCAACATATTTAAACACTCAAGTGTGTTGCAAGGGTTTGTACGACCCCTTCAGACACACTTACGTGTTCTAATGTGTCCCAAGGGTCACAGAGGGATGTAAGGGTCCTAGTACACCTTCTCAGGCGTTAGGACCCCTAAGAAGTCCCCATGACCCCTTTCAACACATTTCAACACTCAAGTGTATCCCAAGGGGCCCTATGACCCCTTGGAACACATTTGAGTGTTCTAATGTGTCCCTGGGGGTTATAGAGGGACCTAAGGGATCCTAGTACACCTTCTCACGCATTAGGACCCCCTAGGAACCCTCTATGACCCCTTTGGAAACCTTTTGGATGCCTTATACTGGTGTAATTAACCTATATATTAATATGTCCTATATAATATATATTATATATATTATACTTCATTTTATTATATATACAATAATATTTAATATATAATATAGAATACATATCATATTGAATATATATTGTTTACTATATATATTATATCGTATTATATATATATATATATATATGAAGATATTATATGATATATTGTAAAAAATATATTAATATATAATATATAAAATAATATATAATATATGATATATATATAATGTAACATTTATTATTAATATATATTATATAATATTTAATATATATAATACATAATCTAATATATAATTTTTGATATATATAATATATCATATGAAGGAGAGAGAAAGGGGAGGGAAAATTTAAAAATTAAAGTTTTTCTGTCATTTTCGGGTACCCAAAAATATCGGATACCTGATTAGGCTTGGTATTGCTTTGTACACCAAACCTACATGGTCAACTCTAAAAATGTCACAAAAATGTATTTTTCCCTTGTTTCTCTAAGTTCCAGACTTTGACCATGTAGCTGACAACTTTTTTTTCATCCGAATTTGATGAAACGAAAAGGGTATCTTAAGGAGATTATTAGCTTTCTATCGATATAATTACTGTCAAAATTTGAATTCGGTTAGAAATTATTAGTTATTTTCTAATTGAGTTACCTCTAAAGTTTTGATTTATATACTGATTGAAAAACAACTATAAATTTCAAATGGTATAACATTTTTGAAATCCAAAAATGCGTCACATTCTATGCTTCGCCTACTATAAGAATTTTTTTTTTTTTTTGAAATTTTCAAAGTTTTGAATGATTTAAGGTGGTCAGATATGAGAGTTTTTTAATTTTGAAAACATTTTAGAATAAAATTCATAATTAATTATTTTTTTGGAATAAAATTACAAAAAAATATGCGTCACATTCGGTCATGAGTCTACTACTTATATAGAAAATCTTATTAAAAAATATTATCATTTGATTATGATTAAGGTGGTTAGACATACACCTACTTCTTATTTTTTTCCTGAAATGTTTGTACTGCTGCATTGAAATCTATACTTTTCACCAATCATATTTAATTTTTTTTAGAAAAGGCCTAGTAGTTTACAAACTACATTAAATTTCCTACAGATTATATTCTTACAAATTTTTTATATTAGGTTGATAGCTAGTTCAAATTTTCATATCAAGTTGACTAACCCTTATTTGCTGATTTTTCATTGCCACTTAAGGGCATAGTTTGGCCCCTCATGATCTTGCACATACCCTTGTTTGTAATTTATGGCAACTAAGTTGGAAAATAGGTTAGTAGAGTGCAACTAAGATAGTACAGTTATGAAATACTATATGTGAAGTCCAGATACAATTGGTAAGAAGGTAATACTAAAAATTGGCTAAGTCCATAAGATCGGTAGATAGTGAGAAAATCCCTTTGGTGGCGATCATGGTAGAAATAAAATTATGAGGAGTGGTCACAAATACAACTTCAAAATGTTTAGATTGTATTTTGGTTCCAACCATAAATCATTTGATTGATCGGTGAGATAGTTTTTGTTGTCACAGATATTAAGACAAGTAGAGCACTTATGTTCTTGAGTAACAGTTAGTAGATCATAGATCGATAAAGTTAAAGTATGTTTGATCATTTATAATGATATGATGACATGGAATAAAGGTTATATATTTAATGTTTTTATATTTATGAGATTGATGCAAACATTTAAGTTAGAGTTGAGGTGTTGCGTTGGAGAAGTCAAAACATGTTTGACTACTCTGAAGATATAACTTGTAGATCTTATCTTGACCTAATGTGGTCATGATGAATCATTTTATTTATAGATATTATCATGTTGACACATGGTTCTTTTGTAGGAAAGTAATTTGAAGATCATTTTTATGTCGATGGAATTTGTTTATATAGAGGAAACTAATCATATTGAAAAGTTGTTGAAAGTTGTAAGAGTTGTTTTGGGTGATGCAATTAGGGTTTTGTGATTTAAATTTGAGGTTGCAATAAAAAAGTTGATAGATGGAGAGAAAAAAGCAGTTACGGATTACAGAGAACATATTGGATCTAACAAGCAATCAGTGCTACATCCAGACCACTAATCTTGTTGTTCCCTGATAGTTGTAGAAATTAAAATCCCTTAACTAGGTGAACTCTAATATATTATTTTTGTAAATACTTTAATAGGGTAACTTAGTTATTGAGGTTTGAAATCCTCTAGTGAGGTACATCATAGTTGATCTAGTTGTACTCCTAACAGTGTACTAATCACTCCTAAAAGGGTGAACCCTCAAAAAGGGTATTTGTAGCTCCTAACAGGGTAAACTCATTTAATGCAGTATTGGGCTTGTGGGAATCAACCCCAACATGGTTTTTTCCCTCTTTCAAGGGTTTACACAAGAAAATATGTGTGTCATGTGTGGTGAATGTTTGGATGCTTGATCCTACTTTCTTTTATGTATTTGCATCAGTTATATTCTTTGTAGTTTGGAGTAATTCAACATTTATCTAGATCAATGGTTGAATTTGTTTACTATCTATTTTTATTGATTCACCCTCCACCCCCTCTCAATTCTTATTAATTTGAATATTAGTGTTTTTTTATTGATAACAACATATTCCTATTGTTGGTGATAGTGCTCTTGTGTATTTTTGGTATGTTTAGTGAGAAGATTACTTTAGTATGGCTACTATATTACATATAAGATTTTGTGGACGTACATATGGTTTTAATTATGTTTTTAGTTGATCTATGTCAACATATATAGGTTTGAATAATGATTTGAGTGACCTATGAAGGATTTTTTAGAGAGTGGTATTTTGGTTTTTCAAGAAGAGATAGTGTTTTAGTTATTGGATCGGTGTGGATCAGTTATGAAATATTCTTTATTACTAATCTGGTGGTGAGTTCAAGACATGGACGTGTTTCCTCATCTTGAGTGGTTCATAATTTTGATGTTGGCAAGCTATATTTCTTTTATGAAAGTAGTTGTTGTTTAGTGTTGCTAATGAATAGTGCAGAGATGAGTATGAATTATGAGACAAAGTTTTTCTATTGATTTCATGAAATTTCATATACTTTCTTATATTTCTAGATCATATTCTATTTGTGTTGTTGGATGGTGTTGGATTATGTGATCAAAATTGATGATTTTCATCTGGCGTGTTGATGTTCTTTATTGTTCTTGGCTGGCATGGTGGTGTACCATGTTTCTAAGGATTGTGGTATGATTTATGGATCTGGAGTGTTTTTGAGGATGTTATTATGGATCATTGATATGTCTTAGCTGACATTTAAGTGATCGTATTGTGTATTGAGCTATACTAAATTAATATTTTTTAATTGGGTCCCTAGCCGACCTAGTTGAGATAAATTGGTGTAATGTATATACAGATGTAATCATATGTGATTGTGAAGGTGTATGAGAGAGATAATGTTTATAGATTTTGAGAGAAGAGGTATGAGGGGAATTTTCAATTAAGGAAGAGATCTGGTGTACTTCGTTGGAACTATTTTGGCATATCAGAGGTGATGTTTATTAGTTTGTGAGTTATGGACAGTTTTTTCACTGTGAATTATAATCAAAGATTTTTGTAAGGTAGTGAGCCTTCCTTTGGGTTGAATCCCTTGTTGTATTTGAGAAGTGAGCTCTAGATAGTGTGTCTAAATGCATGTGCAATCCCCTTTGTAATACTCCTAATAGGGTATAGTACTTTTTGATAGAGTACATTCATCTTGTGGGTTTGATCCCCACCGTGGTTTTTCCCTTAACCATGTTTATACACCAAAAATATTGGTATTATATGTTGATTACTATGTTATGATCCTACATTCTTGTTTATCATTCAGATCTGAGATTAAGTTGATAATTTGGTTAAAGGTTTTGACTGTTGTGGCACAATTGATTCACTCCCCCCTCTCAGTTGTGTGTTACCTTAATTCTGACAGTTATTAGATGTGGGATTAAGATGTTTAGAGTATTTGGGGATTCAAAATAAATAGTCTCTCAAGTCAGAGTGAACTATTACTCAAATAATAAGAGGCTTAAGAAAAAAAATTATAGTTTGTGATATGCTAGATTTTTTCTATGCTTTCTCCATTGATTGGGTAGAAAGATCAAAAACTACCATAGAAAATTTTCTTGCCAGCATAATTCTTAAACTAGAGGGAATCACTCTTGTAGGGATTTCAAAATTGGAAACAAAGAAAACACATGTCATACTAGATTATGTTTTATATTGGAAAAGTTTCAAGATGATATGGTATTGTTAGATTCTTGTAGTGTATGGATGAATATGAAGGACAAGAGATTGATCTTAAAAAAAATTTAGGTCACTAATGGCGTGGAATAACTTTTTGGGAAGTGATTCAAATTAAAATAAACAAGATCCCAAAATGGTTGGTTGCATTGGAGAGGACATTTGATGAAACTGACAAGTGTGATACAAATCCAATAGTGAACCAAGAACAAGAAGTTGAAGAGATAAATTTGGGGACTAAAAAACACTTAGAAATATTTTTAATGGAAAGACGTTGAGCCCTCAAATCAGAACTTGGTTGATTTCCCTATTGAATAAATACAAGCATGTTTTTTCTTGGTCCTACGAGGATTTGAAGGCATATAGAGAAAACTCATTTCAGCATGAAATACCATTGAAGCTATATGCAAAGCCCTTTAGACAAAAGAAAAAGCCCATCAAACCTAATTTATCCCAAAAGATACACTAAGAGATAATGAAGTTGATATATGGTGGATTTATCAAACCCATAAGTCATTCAACATGGGTTTCAAACTTGGTGCCTATGAGGAATAAGAATGAAGACACTAGGATTTGTGTTGATTTTACAAATTTGAACATTTCTTCTCTGAAAAACAATTAACAATTGCCTTATATGGAGGCAATATTTAAAAAGGGCACTAGTTGTGAACTTCTTTCTACGATGGATAATTTCTCAAGCTACAACAAAGTGAAGGTTAAAAAATCAAATCATTATAAAGATACTTTTACCACTCCATGGGGCACATATTGAAAATGAAAGAGCCATTTTTCAAAGATAAATGGAGGTAGAATTTGTAGGCATTATCAATTGGATATTATTTTTATATCAAGATGAATTGACATCATTCCAAAAGAAGGGAGAAGATCATTATGCTCATTTAGAAAATATTTTTTATCAGAGCTTTTGAGTTTTGCATATCTTTGAACCCAATGAAGTGTCACTTTGGAAAGACTGAAGGAAATATTTTGGGCCATATTGTGTCAAAGGGTGAGGTGAGGATAGATCCTAATAGGCTTAAATAAATTTACAAGATTCTCATTCCTAATATTGTGAAGTTCATTCAATCCTTTTTTGGGTAGATAAATTTTGTGAGAAGATTTGTATCTAGTTTTGCAAAGATGACAAAAGTCATTTCCAAGATGTTGAAGAAAGGAGAAAGGATTGTTTGGGGAAATGAATCAGTTCAATAATTCAATGTCATTTAGGAAGTAATCAAACAAGCACTAGTACTAAATTCACCTAGATTTAGTAATCCTTCTATATTTTCTCCTTTGTCTCATTTCATACAATTTTTGTAGTGTTATTCAGAAGAATGATGATGTTTATAAGAAGATAATTATATTTTTTAGTAAATAAATTAAAATTTGAGATAATAGAGAAGAAAGCTTACTCCCTAGTCAAAGTAGTAAAATTTTTTAGGCCATACCTAGTAGGGGCAATGATGATTTTTTATGTTCTTCATGCTACAATCAAAGACATCTTTTTTCAACAAGAAGTGATAGGAAAAAGATGTAGATCTAGCTTTTAAAAATACAAGAGTTTTATATTGAGACACATATAACTACATTGGTTAGAGGAATAGAGTTAGCAACACTTATTTCTCAATCCAAATTAGAAGCAGATAAGTTAAATTTTGTTGAGGAAAATGAGATGGTGGTAATTTTTTCATATTGTCCCTAGTAGACAATCATTTTCTACTATTTTCGACATGAATTATTTTAGAGGAATGACTAAAGATCAGAAAATGACACTCAAGATTCATGAAATCCATTATATTTTTATTGAAGGAGTATTACATTGGATGTAAGTAGAGATGGAGTCTTTTTGTTCTATTTGGAATAGGGTCAATCAAAGAAAGTAGTAAACAATATGCATGATGGATCTTGTGGAGGTTATTATACTACAAATACTATAACTCATAAAGTCCTTAAAATTGGTTATTGGTGGCTCACTTTTTTTGTTAATGCTCACAAGATGGAAAGAAGTGTGAGACCTACCAAAATTTTTCTAATAAGTTAAAGTTTCAAGAATTCTCCCATTTAGAGAAATCACAATTGAAGCACCTTTTCAATAATGAAGGATTGAATTCACTGGAGAAATAGAATAGACCTAAAGTGAAGGCCACAAGTAGATACTAGCGGCCACATATTACTTTACTAAGTAGATAGAGGCATTTCCTACAAGGAAAGAAACCAGCAAAATCGTTGTTGATTTTAGTTTTGATAACTTTATCACAAGGTTTGGTGTCCCAATAAACTTAATCATGGAAAATACCATGTGTTTTAGAAAAAAAAAGATTCCACATCATTTGATGAAAAATATGGAATTTTATCTCTCCCATTCATCTTCATACACCACCCATAGGGGAATGAAAAAATTGAGTCTAATAACAAAAGCTTGATTAAGATTATCATTAGGTTACCAGACAAGAATAATAAAGAATGGAATAAAATGTTTAAGTTGTCATTATGGGAAGATAGGGTGACAATAAAGAAAGAAATAGGTAAATAACCCTATGAAATGGTTTATAGTGATGATGCAAGGTTACCAATCAAAAACTTGGTTCTAGTGTATAAGTTCATACCAAGACTATGATGAAGAAATTTATAGAGGAAATTCAATACAAGATTGATTAGTTGACATTATTGGATAAAACTAGGAGGGATTCTTGTAAGAAAAATTAGAAAAATTAGAAAAAGGTCAAATATTTGTTTGACAAAAAATCATTAGATAGAAATTTTGAAGTTGATGACCTAATCTTGATGTGAATGAAAGGGCATAAGATAATAGAAAGTATGGTAAATTTATGCACTTTGAATAGGCACTTATTTGATTTTGGACATGTTGGTTCCCAAAACCAAAATTGGAAATCCAAGAGCTTTGCCAATTCTCCTATAGGATTGCTTCAATCAGTCTTGGCCAATGAACGAGAATAATCTAATTCCCCTCCACTTTAGGCTTCGCTAAACCTAGGTGGGAAAACCCCTGCCCCAAACACAAAGGTTCTTTTCTATAGAGAATTTAAAATTCCTTGATCTCTCAGGATGGAAAATGTTTCCCAAGGTTAATCTAGAATAAGAATATTTAATTATTATTTGATGTTTGAATATTATGAATTCTTGTGAATGCTTTGCAACTGAAATTGAATTTGTGTATAACAAAAATACTTTAGGTATGAGATAATATACTATTACTTAAAATATACAAAGATGAAATGAAATAACTTCAATGCTCATAAAAATGTAAAAACCCTTCTTTGAGGAAATACACAGGCTAGTCCCTTATCCAACTAATTAGGCAGGAAATAGTCAAGCTTTGTTTGAATTATCATGTACACTTTACAATTCAATTTAAGATTTCTTCCTCTGTGACATCAATGATGAAGTGGTTATGATATGAATTTTAGTCTAAATGGATTTAATTCCTTGGCAGGAAACCAATTAGACAATAAAATATATAGATGAGAGATTCTTATACAACCCTTGATATTCAAAAACCAATATTTAAAATGTCAATTCTCTGACATCTAACAGTAAAGAGGGAATTCTTGAAACTGAAAATGCAAAGGACCAATCCAATAAAAAACAATAAACTTACTTCTTCAATCTTGGACAAGAAACATGTTTTCTTTGTATTAATAAAAGAAGTGAATACAATTGATTTGTATATCAATTGCAATCACTACCCAAGTACATCAACATTACAATATATTATCATCATCATAATATTAGCCTCTCCTTTAGCCTATATATCAGCCTATAACTTGTATCGGTTGTGGTATCCCATTTTATGCAAAATTGATGTGATGCAAACAAGATTCCAACTGACACATCTATTCCTAAAGCTAACTAACCGCAACTGACAGCTTTATAGATTACAATAAGACAAAAAAACTAAACATAAAGAAAACTAATCTAGTATAATTGTATCCTCATTGACATCCTTTTCTGGAATTCCTCAGGCTTCTTCAAATACTCTTTGATCCATCATGCCACATGGACGTGTGTTGACCATTTTAAATATGAAATATCATATTCAAGTAATATAAAATCACGTCATTTCTTCCCAATGACACACATGTTTCAATCTTAAATCTGATAAACTTAAATTCCAGAGAAATAATTTTATTGAGGACATCATTGAATCTATCAATCATAAAATTATCCTCTTCTTTCAACTGGTCAACCACCTTTCGAGGCAGTTCTTTGAATTCCATCTTCCATTCTAGAACATATTTCACCTTTCCACTTTTATCAATTATTTCAGGGATTGACTAATGGCCATTTGAAATGAAAATAGTCATGCTCTGATTTACCTTATCCTCTTCTTTCTCTATATAACTCACATTATTTGATATAACGTCTATCATTTTCACAGTGGATCTGATCTCTAGAGGAGAATTAGGGTCTCTCCTTGTAACTTCATAAACTTGAATCAGTTCAAAATGAGAAGGCCTCCATTTCCTCATTATCTCTTGTAACTTTGTTTTATTTTCTTTGAAATATCTCTCCATTTATACTAGGATATTGTAACTTGTGTGGACTTCATCACAATGTTTCAATACACATTTTAATCTAAAAGATAGTATATCCTTTAAATGTTTATATTCACAATCCTTGGAAACATCTTCTTATTTTTCAAGATCCTTATCCATTTTTTGTGAATCTTATGAAACTTGTACAATATATTTTGGAGCCAATGGTACCTTGCTAGACTCCAGAGTCTTATATTTTGAAAATTCATTCTTCATCTTTGCCACCTTTAAATATATTTCATTGATTGTCTTATTCATTTCTACTTCTTTGGTCTAGGACTCCTCTAGGTTTGCATGCATATGTTTACCTTATGCTCTATTAAACATATCTCTACGCATTAATTCTGAGGCTGAGGCTAATGGATTGGTTCTATCAATAGTGTAAAAAATAATCAAACTTTTTGAACCTTTCTCTATATCAATCAACTTGGGCTTGTTTCCATGCTTAAAACTGACCCATGTGGCTAGAGTCTATTTTTGGATCAAAACAAAATCCTTTAATCATCTCCAAGGTATCAAAATCTGCCACAAATGTGGGATCATCCTACTTTCTAACTTGATCCAACAAAAACAATTCTTTCAATGTAAGCCCTCACAGAATCAACATATTACTCTTCATCACTATATCCCTTGTCTCTTCAATACTACAAGTGATATTGTCAAGGTTAAGCTCATCAATCATTTGCTTAATTATGGTTTCATGTTGGGACTCTTCTAAACCCATGAGTCTCAATTTCTTATTTTCTTCAAAATATTTCATCGTATATTGTATCCAAAAATCTTTGAACTCCTATGTTTTGGTGAAGTCATCCTTCTGAAGGAGCCTAAGAGAAATGACCTCTCTTTCATCATCTATATAAATTGGAACATCATCCTCAAGAGTCTACACCTTGTATGCATGAATTTAATCTTGGAACATAGGGGGTGGAGGTGTTTTTATTTCTTTCTTTCTTTCTTCTCTTCTCTTGATCTCCTTAGCATACAGGCCACTTTTGTTGAATCACATTCATCGTCTGAATCATTATAAGAAAAATGTGAAACAACATTTTCTTCTTGTTGCTCTGGAGGTGGAGAGTTTGTATATGAATCCTATAGAATCACTTTTCTTCTTTTCTTGGGAGGAGCAAGTGCCTTTTCAACCCCCTTAGGCTTTTCCTATTGTTGATTCTTGCTGAACAATTCCTTAAAATTCTCAATACATTTCTCAATCCTTGACACTTCAATCTTCTCTTCATCATAAAATCTAGGTTGCCCCATCTTTAACCTTTCTCTTTCAATCTTCAACAAAATTCCCCACTTTTTTACCTTCTATATAATAACTAGGGTTTCATCACAATTCCTTATAGCATCTTCATCAACATTTAATTAGTTCTTGAACTTGGAAATCATAAATTGGATATGCCCTTTTGGATCATAATGCCTTCTCTACCCACTCTCCAATCTATAATGATTTTTTATATATTCTTTCTATTCATTTAACATATTAGAACCAATGGTTAACCCGAAATTTTTTACAATATGAAGCATGTATGTGCCTTTCCTCCTTGGAGCTATAATCTCCTTCTCTAGCCACAACATCTGCCACATGAATTCTAGGAACCCAATTCTTTATGATACATATACGGGAAATTTATGAGGTTGTTGCCTACACCCGTGTATTCTGATCAATGTATATTTGGATTTACAAATCCAATCCCCCAAATTATGAGCATAATTACTTTCAAGAAAATACTCCTTGGGCCTAATCAATTCTTTGAATTTTTGTGGAACTCTTTCCTTCTAATGACCTACCAACCTGAAAATCCATAACACAAATATATCTTGGAACTTGTTGAAATCACAATCTCTATTGTTCCTATCCCAAGCTCAGCACCACAAATGTATTGGAAATTTATTCCCTTTCCCATCACTTGTAGTCAATTTCAAAGATTCTCTATACTCTGAAATGTTTTGGTACAAAATTAAATGTAATAGCAGAGAATAATTTTTAAATAATTTAGTTGTTTTCCATTTCATCAACTACTGATGCAGTAACCTTTCTATCATGGTAGAAAAAACAAACTCTAAATAGCAGTTGGGGTTCTGAATTCTCATAGACAGATACATGAAATACAGAGGCATTTTTGACTTGGCATCTTCACCAGATAACTGAGCCCATGCATAGTATGCATTATGAAAGAAACAAACTATTTTTCAAATGTGGACATTTACTATCCACTCATATTATTCAATTATCGAGACCCCTCTTCATGAAATATGAGACCTCTCTAAAATTGGAACTCTTCACCATTCTCTCATTTTCAGTAATAGCTTGATCTCTGCCAATCTTGGTTAAGGATTTTTTGCTTAGGTCAAAAAATTCTTCTATATATGCCCTAGATATGTTCACCAAAGGTGACCCATCCATTCTTCTTATCATTCTGGTCTCTAGTTTGTATCATTCAGCTAGAACATTTATTAGTTCAACATCCTCATAAACATTCGACACTATGTTCTTCACCAAGTCCAACTTCCAAGGGTTGCACCTTGGTTCCTTTTTGCCTCTATTTGTATAGAAGAACCAAAACAGGGACCTACCAGAAAATGGAATTGTAGAACCCCTATATTCCCTCCATTCATTTATTTTCTCATAAACTTCCTTCTTGACATTTGATTCCCTCTTCTTAGAAATTTTCTTAAAATAATATGATAATTTAAAGGCTTAGAAGAGATTTTTACTTACTGGTTTGAACTGCGCAAGATTGTGTCTTCTCAACTAGCTTTGTCTACTCCACTTTCTCAGCTTGATCTTTAATGCTTTCGAAAATCCAAGATAGATTACATCCTCCTTTTATTATCAATTCAATTTTAATATTCATTAATTTCCATAATCCTCATGAGATATTTTGAATGTGTGAAAAATCTGTCAGCACACTTCAACCATTAATTCAACCAACCTCTATTTAATGTTCACTTTTTGCCATTTCGCAACTCACTAATATGTCCTCCACAAAATAGAGAAAAATCATTGTTTTTCTATCCCTTTTAATGTTTCTTGTGAAATAGAAAAAAATTTCTATCTTACAGGCCTTACTATATAGTACTTGCGAAATAGCAAAAAATCATTGTTTCGCTGCCTTTGTTTTCTATCTTTGTGCCAATGCAAAAATTTGCCATTTTGCAGTTGCCAACTTCATGACCCATGGAATAGAGAAAATGGTTCCTTTTTATCATTTCCAAGGTGATTTCATACGTTGACCTCTTCAATATGCCTTCATATTTTATTTCTGGATAGCCTTTACACTTTAGGATGCCAAATTTCAAAAATGACTCAATAGTGGCTCTTTCTGGGGATGTATGCTCCTTGTGAGTATAGCGAGGAAATCAGCTATCTCTGGAGAGCAGAACATAAAAAAACAAAAAATAAGTAAAAGGAAAAGAAAACACAACAACAACAAAATGGATAAAAAATCATGTATATAGATAGAGATACTCCCTGAGTATTTTAGAAAAAAGAATGCTTTAATTATTGCCCATGTACAAGGAACTCTTGAGTGTATCCTTCGATATCCTAAAAAAATTATGAGTGCTCTCCTTCCTTGTTAGTGATGATGTATGGTCCTATCCATAGAGCCTCAAATCTCCCATGCTTTCCATTATCTTGATCCTTGGCATTCCACCTTAAAACCCATTCTCCTTCTTGAAAGATTTTTTTTAGTTTCTCTTTTATCATATAAAAATTTGAGCTATTTTTTCTTTCTAATATTTTGATCTTGAGCATCTCTCCTAATTTCATATAATTATGCGAGTCGAACTATCCTATCCTCCATGAAGTCCAAGTTTCCAATTCCTCATCCTTGACAAATTTATAGATAGGAAGTAAATTGTTCACATGAATTTTGGATTTCTTCCTGAAAACTAACTCATAAGGGGCATAACCTATTGATTTCTTGATAGTAATTCTATCGGCCCATAATCCCAAATTGAGATTTTATTCCCAAGATATTTTATTATTGCTTAACATCCTCCTTACAATCTTCAGTATGTTTTTATTACTTGACTCAGCTTGACCATTTCCTTGTGGATGGTAAGGTGATGAGTGAGACAAGTTTATACCATAAGAATTACAAAAATTAGAAAACTCTTTAGATTTAAAACACATTCCACTGTCACATATAACCTTATGGGGAACTCCAAACCTTGTCAAAATATTTTATGTCAAAAATTTGAACACCACTTTTCTAGTAGCTTGTGTAGTAGGTATAGCCTCTACCCACTTAGTGAAATAGTCAGTAGCCACTAAGATCCACCTGTTCCCTCCACTAGATTTATCAGTGATCTCCCCAATAAAGTATATTCCCCACATTTGAAAGGATTCCTCAGTATGCAAAGGCCTTAATGGTAGGGTCCCATCATATTTCAATTTAACTAAATTTTTTTGACAGGCTTCACATTTTCTAACATACATATGATAGTCCTTAAAGACACAAGGCCAATAATACCTAGTGTTCATAATTTTGTGGGTAGTAGTTTTAGCTGAGAAATTCCCACCACAAATGCCTTCATGTAGTTCTTCAAGGATTTTTTCCGCCTAATATACATCTAAACAAAACAAAAGAATGTCATCTCTATTTTTATAATACAAATCACCCTAAATCAACACATATTTGGATGCGTGCAATTTTATTGTTCTCTTTTGGCTATATGTCAATCCTTCCTTACATTTCATATGTTTCAAATAGTAAACTATATCAGCATACCAAATACATCTTTCAATACTTACCTATGTATTTTCAACCTCCCCTTGATTTACTTGGCCATGAGTTTAGCAAGACCTAGTCCTCTCACTAATTTGGTTATTTGGATATCTATATCAAACTCTTGAATTTGATTAACCCATCTACATCTCCTTCTGGTAGTCTCTGATTTCCTGAATATATCTTTGACAGATGCATTATGGACATAAGAAACAATTTTAGCTCCTACCAAATATGGCCTAAAATGTTTAACAACTTTAACAAGAGCATAGGCTTGTTTTTTGTTGATGGCATAATTCAACTCAACCGATTGGAGATTTTTACTAAAAAATGTTATTGGCTTCTCATGACCCTAATAATTATTCTGTAGCATAACAACTGCTATTTTGTGATAAGATGCAAAAGATAACAATTGATACGGTTTGGAAAAATCAGGCGATTTTATCACTCAAGCCTCTTTAATTGCTTGTTTGATTCTGGAAAATTCCTCTAATGTTTCATCTATCCATTTGATGTTTGCTCCTTTCTTAAGAATTTGTGCAATGGGTTTGACTATCTCAACAAAATTAGATACGAATCTCCTTACAAATTTTATTTTCCCAAATAATGATTGGATGCCCTTAACATTTTCTAGAATCTGAATCTTATCTATTGCTTCAATTCTCATTGGGTCTATCCTAACACCATCCTTTGATACTACATGCCCTAGAAATTTTCCTTCAATGACCCCAAATTGGCACTTCTTAGGGTTAAGAGATATACCATATTCAAGGACCCTCCTGAAAATTCTCTCCAAATACTTACAATGATCCTCAAATCTCTTAGAGTATGCAGTGTGGTCATCTTGGTAAATTACCATTATGATATCAATAAAATCTTCAAAGGCTACATTCATAGTTATCTAGAATGTTTCCCTTGTATTTTTCAGTCCAAAGGACATCCTAGCATAGACATAGGTTCCCCATGGTGTAGTAAAGGTTGTTTTGTATTTCTCTTCTTATTTTACCTTGAATTGATTATAACCGGAAAACCCATCCATCATAGATAGTAGTTCATTTCTTGTTACTTTCTGCAATAGTGCTTCCATGTTAGGAAAGCATAATTATCCTTGAGTGATGATATGTTCAAATTTATGAAATCTACATATAGCCTTATATCACCATTTTTATTTCTTACTGGGACTAAGTTTCACACCTAGGATGAATGTCTGATGGATTTTATAATACCAACATCCCTCATTTTAATCAGTTCCTCCTTCATCTTTGGAGCCAAAGTTGTATTAATAGGAAAATGCCTTTTTCTAAAGGTTTTGGGTTTTGGCTTTAGTGGGGTTTCATGCTGAAAAATATCTTTCATATATGCTTTGAGGTCATCATAAGACCAAGAAAATGAATGCCTATACCTCCTTAACAAGCTAATAATATCTTCTCTGATTTTTTGGGTCAACTTCTTGCTAATGAAAACTTCTTTAGGAGTATACTCATTCCCCAAATTATATATTCTCTATTTCATCAACCTTATCCCTTTTAGTTTTTGTCTCTTATGTGTCTTTAATGTAAAATATCCTTTCCAACGCAACAACGCCTATAGGAAAGTTTTTTTAATCGGACAATCTCTTTCCC
Source organism: Thuja plicata (assembly GCA_018584345.1). Classification (NCBI taxonomy): domain Eukaryota; kingdom Viridiplantae; phylum Streptophyta; class Pinopsida; order Cupressales; family Cupressaceae; genus Thuja; species Thuja plicata. The sequence continues at coordinate 2,273,302 of MU223262.1, forward strand.
AAAAATAATTTCTTTCCCATCTTCCACCTCAATATGAGCGTTCAAGTCTATCATCTGGTCCTCAATTTGGTCCTCACAAGCCAAGAATCTTATTATATCTCTGTCATCTTCAAAACTCTGCCAATTGTGGATATTATCAGGAACTGTTGGTCTGGTCTTAACCTCCACCTGCACAAGTTCATCAAAAGGGATACTACTCTATCTAACAACAAGGTTAGCCATAAAATCAGCAATGAGATTCATTGAACTATTTATCTATTCTATTAAAAAGACATAAAAAAATTCTAAATCATCCCATACTTGATTCCTATATACCTTCAACTTTGTATTTTTGGTGATAAATTTGTCTCTTACTTTTGACAGAATTAAATCAGAATCACCATGAACAGATAGTATTCGAATCCTTTATTTTTTTCTCTTATGTGTCTTTAATGTCAAATATCCTTTCCAACGCAACAAGGCCTATAGGAAAAAAAAATTAATCAGACAATCTCTTTCCAAAAAATAATTTCTTTCCCATCTTCCACATCAATATGAGCGTTCAAGTCTATCATCTGGTCTGAAATTTGGTCCTCACAAGCCAAGAATCTTATTATATCTCTATCATCTTCAAAACTTTGCCAATTGTGGATATTATTAGGAACTGTTGGTCTGGTCTTAACCTCCACCTGCACAAGTTCATCAAAAGGGATACTACTCTATCTAACAACAAGGTTAGCCATAATATCAGCAATGAGATTCTTTGACCTATTGATCTATTCTATTAAAAAGGCATAAAAAATTTCTAAATCATCCCATACTTGATTCCTATATACCTTCAAATTTACATTGTTGGTGATAAATTTGTCTCTTACTTTTGAAACAATTAAATTAGAATCACCATGAACATATAGTATTTGAATCCCATGTTTAATAGAAATGTTCAATCCTATTAAAAGGGCCTCATGCTCAACTATATTATTAGTGCTTTCAAATTTTAGATGGAAAGAATATTTATAAGACTTACCCTATGGTGAAACAAAAACTACACCAACACCATTGCCTTCCTTACTACAAGCTCCATCAAAGTACATGTGTGAGATGTCTTCAAGACTCTCTTTTGTATATAATTCAATTTAATTCAATTTATCCTTTTTAACTTCAATCCACCAATTAATACACCTTAGATTATTAAGTCCCTACAAGATGTATGCCTTTGAAATACTTGAAATAAATAGCTGTCTGTCGATTTACCTTGTCTGTCCTTCTTCTCCTTAATAACCGATAAGCAGTAAAACTTATTTACCGATACTCAGTAAATATGCAGAGTATACCAGTCAATCCATATATGCATATGTGAGATGAAAAACAATAAAGTAATAAACCATACACACATAACACAAGGATTTTAACATGGAAACCCTATTAAGGGAAAAACCACTGGGACCAGTACCCCAAATTTTCACTCTTCTGAAGTGAGCCCTGTTAGGAG
>MU223262.1:2293035-2306468 GCA_018584345.1 Thuja plicata
TATATATATATATATATATATATATATGCTGATGTTTTCTACATGCCAGATGAACCTAAATGATGTTTTAACAAATGCAAGACTAAAATGAATCTAAATGAATTGATTATGCAAGTGGTACATGAATCTAAATGTTGTAATAATGTTAGATGATAAAAATGGATGAATGTAAGATGACCCTAAAATGGATGAACTATGCAAGACTAAAATGAATGTGCAAATGAGTGAACAATGAAATCTAAATGTTTTAACAAAAAATGAATCTAATGATTAAAATGACTTAATTATGCAAGATGTACATGTTGTTAACAATGCAAGACTAAAATGAATCTAAAATGGATTAACAATGCAAGATGACAAAATAAATCTAAAATGAATTAACAATGCAAGATGATAAAATGAATCTAAAATGAATTTAACAATGTAAGCTAAATAATGGATTAATAATGCAAAGTTCTAAAATGATACTAACTATTGACATGATGATTAATGCAATTTAATAATGAATGATGGATTTAATGCAACCTAATGATGAATCTAATGAATCTAAGGAATCTAAAATGATGAATAATGTAACTGAATCTTAATGATAGATGCAATAATGATACTAGAGGCAATGAACAAAATGGATGCAATGGGTGCAAATGGGACTCACCTATATATTTTTTTTTTGTGTGTCACAATCAACTGATAAACCAGATGGGTGGACTATGGAGGATTGGGTAGGGAATGTTAGTAGGATGACGACTCAGGATGTTAGCATGATGGCAGGAAGATGGAATGCATCATGAATGTGCAAGGATCAAACTGAGTGATTAATTACAAGCGATTAGTTACAGCGATTATGTACAAAGGTTGCTGCCAAGATTTGATTGGATCATATTACTTGTCTTGATGCGCGTGATAGTTGCGTGTGTTGATTGATTAGTTCAAGAGGAAAGATACATCCTGCAAGAACTCAAAGATGACAATGATCTATATTTGAGTTGACAAGAGGAAGGATACATCCTCAAGACTCATTTCAAGAAAGATGGGACTTACCAAGTTGATTGATCAAGTGTGCACTACAAGAAAACTGTAGAACCAATGTGGGATCTTACAAGGAGAAACTCAAGACACGAGAAATATACAAGACTGATGCTCAGGTTTTTGGATAGTACAATGTATGGACAATAATATACAATATTATATGTACAAAAGATCAGGATACGAGATAGGGAGATCATTGCGGACTAGTGCGTATGATATGCAAACACCTAGGGAATATAGGGAATGTGGAGATTTAGTGGAGATGTGGTACTGGTGATGGAAGGAAATGAGATCTTGATAGATAATGGAATGGTCCATTATGTGTGATGCCTATTTCCAAGTTTTCATCACCCATACTTGTCCAAGGCGCCTGATTGCCAAGTTCTCACCATTGGACGAAAGTTTTTCTCTTTATTTTTCTTTTTGATTTCTTTGGATCTTTTTTATTTTTTTGATATTGCCCAAGTGCCTGTTTACTAGGTTTTCACTGGGACAACCATTTTTTCAGCTTCTTTTTTCTACTTTTTAGAGATTTTTTCAGGACTATTTTACATCATTTTTGTGCTTTTTTCAGGACTTTTTATATATTTTTATGGATTTTCTCAGATAACTGGAATGAACAACCAACCGTTAGGCATAGAAGTGCCTAAGATGAATGATGTTGATAGGATCATTAAATGGTTCTCCTTCAGGAGTGGAGAGTTGATATTCCCTAGAACCAAAGCATGTAGTAACAACATATGGGCCTTTCCAGGTGACTTCAAACTTGCCTTTCTTTTCCCGATCAGTACCCACTTTCTGATTTTCTTTTAGCACAAGGTCCCCTACCTGGAACTGGCATGGGTGGACCTTCTTGTTATAGTTCTACTTGAGTCTATTCTGCTAAACAATCAAGTGATCATAATCTTGCTGGTGCTTTTCATCTAGGAGATCCAGCTGTGTGAGTCGTGCTCCCCGGTAATCTTCATCATCAATCAGGCCTCTTAGTGATACTTGGAGGGAGGGTAGTTCAACCTCAATTGGTAAGACTACTTCAGCACCATAGACTAGGGAGTAGGGATTAGTGCTATTAGGAGTACGGTAAGAAGTGTGATCTGCCTAGAGGGTAGGATTGATCTGGAGATGCCAGTCATGACCGGTATCATTGACAAATTTCTTGAGGATTTTAAGGATGGTTTTATTAGTTTCCTCAGATTGGCCGTTACCTTGCAGGAAATAGGGACTGGAGAAATGGTGATGGATATGGAGGCGAGCATAGAGATCATTGACATGTTGATTTTCAAAAGGTGTACCATGATCTGTGAAGATGGTGGAGGGTATGCCAAAGAAGAAAATGATGTGATAGAGGATGAATTTGGATATCTGGACACCAGTAGTGAGTGTGAGCGGAATTGCTTTGACCCACTTTGTAAAGTACTCTATAGCTATGATTATGTACTTGTGGCATTCAGAAGAGAGGGGAGTAATCTTACCAATGAGGTCAAAACCCCAACAAGAGAAGGGCCAAGGAGGCATAATAGGTCTCAGGTCCTGAGCAGGAGCATGGATCAAATTAGCATGCTGTTGAAAAGGTAGGCACTTTTTAATGAACTCACAAGCATTATGTTCCATCGTAGGCCAATAATATCCTGTACATAGAAGTTTCTTGGCGAGGACCATGCCACTCGTGTGGGAACCATAGATTCCAGCATCTACCTCTTGTAAAGCCTGGGCAGCTTCATTTTCATCTAGACATCTAGAGAGCACATTGTGATAGCCTCGACGATAAAGGGTGTTGGCTACAAGGGTGTATCAAGAAGCTCTGCAGATAAAGTTTTGGCGTTGGTTTGTAGTGAGATGAGGAGATCTGATACCATTTTGTAGGTAAGCTTGGATATTGTGGTACCACAGGGACTGGGGACCAACCAAGACACATACGCGATTTGATTCATTGTTTAAGCGGGATCATGTAATTGCTCAACTAAGAATTTGTATTGCATAGACTCTTGAGGAATCTCAATAAGGGATCCAATTGTGGTCATTGCATCAGTTGCTTTGTTCTGCAAGCATGGTACTTGTGTTATCTATAAGTGGAGGAAGTGTTCTTTCAGCTTGTCAACCATCTGCATATATGGCATCAATTTGTCATCTTTGGTTTGATACTCATCCAAGACTTGTTTGATGATGAGTTGGGAGTCGCCAAAGACCTGGATATCTATGATGTTCCATTCTATGGCCATGCAGAGTCCTACGATTAGTGCTTCATATTCTGCAATGTTGTTTGTGCAGGGAAATCCCAATTTGAATGACATGGGGATGTAGTCACCTTGAGGTGTGACAAAAAGTATTCCTGCCCCTGCGCCATGAGATGTGTAGGACCCATCAAAGTAGAGTTGCCACATTGGTTGTTCTTCTATCATGTACAAATGCTCATCTGGAAATTCTGTGACCAAAGGATATGCATCTACCAATGGTGCTTCGGCTAGCTGATCGGCAATGACTTGCCCTTTAATGGCTTTTCTCTCGACATACTGAATATCAAATTCACTTAGCAACATAACCTATTTTTCCATTTGACTCTAAGTGTAGTCCTGGAGAGTAGGTACTTGAGAGGATCCACCTTTGAAATGAGATTGGTTGTGTGACTAAGCATGTAGTGGTGAAGTTTTTGAGTGGCAAAGACCACTGCCAGACATGCTTTTTCCATAGGAGAATAATTGAGCTCATAACCCACTAAAGTTTCACTGATATAATAAATAGCTCTTTCTTTGCCTTCATCATCCAATTAAGCAAGGAGTGACCCTAGTGTTGTGGTTGTAGTAGAAATGTATAGGATGAGTGGTCGACTAGGTATAGGTGGTACCAAGATGGGTGGATTAGCCAAGTATTCTTTGATTTTGTCAAAACTCTTCTGACATTGAGGAGCCCACTTAAATGTGTTGTCTTTGCGTAGGAGATGAGTGAATTCTTGGCATTTGTCTGCTAGTTGAGAGATGAAATGATGCACAGATTGTAGCTTTCCTTGGAGGCTGCGTAGTTGTCAGAGTGTTTTTGGTGGAGGCATCTCTATGATAGCTTGTACTTTCTTTGGATTGATTTCAATGCCTCATCTGGATACAATAAACCCTAGGATTTTTCCAGATGTGACTCCAAAGACACATTTATTAGGGTTGAGCATGAAGCAGTAGTGTCCAATTCTGTCAAAGATGCATTCCAGAAGATTTAGGTGATCTTCCCTTTTTACTAATTTTGCCAAGATATCGTCCACATAGTCTTCAAGGATCTTGTGAATCATGTCATGAAAAATGACACTCATGGCTCTTTGATAGGTTTCCCCAGCGTTCTTTAAGCCAAAAGGCATCATGTTATAGTAGAAGGTGCCCCAAGGGGTTGTGAATGCTGTCTTATGCTGATCTTCTTCTGCAATGTGGATTTGATTATATCCATAAAAGCCATCCATGAGTGACACCATCTCATGTCCTATTGTGAGATCCACAATCATGTCTATGTTTAGCAAGGGGAAATCATCCTTGGGACATGCCTTATTGAGATCTCTGAAATCTGTACATATCCTGATTGATTTATCAGGCTTAGAGATGGGCACCATATTAGAGATCCAGTCAGAATAGTCAATGGGGTGGATGATCTTGGCCTGTAGTAATTTTTCTAGCTCCACTTTGAAAAGTAGTGCCACTTTAGGGTGCATCTTTCTGAGCTTTTTATTGATAGATTTGATGTTCGGGTCCACTGCTAGATGGTGAACCACCAAGTTGGGATCTAACCCTGGCCTGTGAGAGTAAGACCATGTGAACTTGTTGATGGATTCCTTTAATAAAGTGACAAGATCACTTTCTTCTGCTTCAATCAGAGATGCTGCTATGTATGTGATGGCGGGATTTTCTTTGGTACCCAGATTGATATGTTTTTCTTCTTCAATGAGAATTGATGAATGTTCAGGCCTGTAATCTCAGATAAGAGGAAGAGGAGAATCTTCATCCTCTGGTGCCTCAAAGAGGTTTTCACTAGGGGATACACCCTTTGTTTTTAATTTTTTATGATTAGATAGCGCCCCAGAGGGGTTTTCGCTAGGGGATCAAATTTTTATTTTTTTTTGTTTTCTGTGTCATTTTTGCGGCTAAAGTTCTCCTCTTCCCCAAAATATGCCTTTGGGTCCAGTTTGTAGACATATGTTGAGTCTTGCCCCCAGTCACTGCTTTGCTCAATTTCTCCCATAAAGCTTAGGAGGGCATCCTCACTTTGGAACTTATCAACGAGTACGACACTTGTTTGGTCCCAGTCTATGAGTTCAGGATAGCAGAGGGGAAGGTCAATGAAGAGGAAGGAAAGTTGTTGTAGGACAACATTGCCCAAGAAGGTTTCATCATCAAAAACAGTCATAAGCTCTCACAACTTTCTCTTCTGAGATATCTTTGATGTCAATGATTTTGTCCAGGGATGGACAAGAGGAATAGTTGATGAACTCGTTGGTGCCCCCATTCATGTCAGAGCCCATGCAAAGGCCCAGGTGCTTTTCTAGTCAGGTAGGTATAATGGGATCTTTCATTCCTTGCTCTTCATAACCAAGACCACCTCCTTGGTAGTTCCATTTTTCTGTCGCCAGTTTGTGTGTTGCGGGGTACTTATCTTTGAAGTAATTGAGGCGACTTGTGTCCTTGGTTGGTAGATCTTTATATAGCCATTGATTGATGTTTGATGCCATTTCCTGGCCAGTGAAAGTAACTTTTGATATAAAAGTGGTAGAACCAAATTGTAGTGCCTTGGTTGTCTCTTATTTTGTCTTGTTTAGATTAGGTTGGTGGCCTTGAGTTTGAGGATCAACTGGCAGTGCTCCAACTATGAAGGCATCAGATAAAGTGTACTCACCACAACCTTTGTTATTGATCTTGACCGTGGACAAGGTGGAGGAGAGGATTGTTTTTGGGTCTGAATGGGTTCAAGATGAGCTGGCGACAGAGGTGCCAATATCAATCTCAGGACAGTGATTAGAATGTGGAAAGGATGTCTCCAATGTATTGCAGTATGCAAAGGGCTTGGGATCTGCGTGGATGGTGATCTCAATGCCTTTATATGGGAATTTGATGCACTAATGGTAGGTGGATGGGATGGATTTCATAGTATGAATGCATGGGCGTCTACGAAGAATGTTAAAGGGGAGGTCAAGATCAACAACATGACATAATGTATCCTAGATAACTAGGCCCATTTGTATGGGAAATGATATTGTGCCTTCAAAAGTACACTCTAGATTGTCATATGCTTTTATTGTGATGACATCATTTGTTATATCATCCTCAGTGCAACCCAACTATTTTATGAATTTTAGAGTACATAGATTTAGGGCCAATCCATTATCTATCATGACACATTTGATGGCAAAATCTTTAACCATGACAGTGATACGGAGTGGGAGATTATGATCAGTTTCTTCAGAGGGTATGTCTGTTGGTCTAAAGGAGAGCCCACAAGATGCAGATAGGTGTTCGACAAGGTTTTGGAATTCAATGAGGTTGATGTCGCTTGGAACATGGGATTCTTGCAAAGCTTTATTGAGGATCTCTTGATAAGTGGGTGATGTGCAGAGAAGATCCAGGATGGAAATTTGGGCTAGGGTATTCCCTAGGTGTTCCAAAATGTTGTATTGGGTCCTAGCAGATGGGGCAGGACCAGCACCTATGACTATTATCCTACCCCTATGAGTGGTGATTACGCATTGGTTATCATCACCCTTGACATGGATGACATTGATGGAGGACTGGACTTGGGATATGCAGCCGATGAGATTATCGTAGTTGACATAGGCATTGATATAATCTTTTTTGTCAGTGTTTTCTGCTTGTTTACCCTTCCCCTGATCAGAGGACTGAGTAGGATTGCTTGGGCCTGTATCGGAAGTGTGTTTAGGGAATGCATTTTGATAAATTTTAATGCCTACATTTGGCGATGATTGGGCAGGAGAGTGCACTTCAATCTCCTCGTGGTCAATGAGATCCTAAATATAGTGTTTCAAATTCATGCATTTGAGGGTGGTGTGTCCCTTAACATGATGGTATTCACAATACTTGTTGTCTTTATACCAAGCTGGCTTAGGAGTTGAATCATCAAATGGCTGTGTTTTAGGATACATGACTTGGTTAGCTTGGACCAACTTGTGGAAGATGACGTCTATAGGTTCACCCAAAGGGGTAAACATGCATTGTGGTGTATTCAAAGCGTGAGGTCTTTTTTGTCCTTGCGGGAATGATATAGCATTTGTTTGGTTCATAGGACCTTGGTAGTTGTGTTGATATGATGTCCCTGGAGGAGGATAGATAGGCGCACCTTGAGGGTGCATGTTTTTATGATATGTTGGCTGGGAATACACAGGATTGGGCTATTGATACATTGGTGGTGCTTGCAGATAAGTCTAGGTAGGTGCATTAGGACTAGCTACCACAACTTGAACGTGTTTGGTGTCAGTGGCTCCATCTGTTATTGCATTTTTGTTCTTGTTCCGGTATCGTGATCGATCATTGTTATGTTTGTTAGGCTGGGATTCTTTATAGTGCTTAATGGTACCTTCTTCTATGAGACCTCATTCAAGGTCCATACTTTTGATTCTGATGTCATGATAAGTTTGTATATAGTTCATGTGCATGTGATAGGCAAGCTTAGGATGAAGGTTTTTAATGAAGATTTTGATAAGATGTTGCTCTGGGGGTTGGTAAGACAACCTTGTAGTAAGCCCTTGCTAGCACCAAAGATAATGAGCTAGGCTTTCTCCTCCCTTTTCTTTGGAATTGCATAGGTCAAGGAGTGAGAGTTCATTTTTGACATTATGTGCGTATTGGGCCACAAAATTTTCAGATAATTCTGTGAAAGTAGAGACTATGCCGTAAGGGATTTTTTAGAACCATTCAAGAGTGGTGCCTCCCAATCTTTTAGAAAATAGTCTCATGAGGAATTTATCGCTATAGGCCACTTCTTGACAGGCCATGTAGAATTCTTTCACGTGACTCACAAGATCGCCCTTCCCCTGATATTTATCAAATTTTGGGGTCTCAAAGTACTTGGGGAAGGGTATGGTAGTGATAGATCGATCAAATAGATAAGGACATACCTCTTCAAACTTCAATGTTTTAGCTTCTGTCCCAGCTTTTAGCTCCTTGAGAGCATTCTTCATTTCCTCCCATTCATGATTGACTTGCGAGGGAGGATTATTGATCGTGATTGCAGGATTTCCTTGAACCTAATATGGATCGAATGGTGAGTATGGAGGATTCTGTAGGGGATATTGTGGTTTTTTGTATGATTATTGTTGGTCAACGTACATGGGTTGTTGTGGTGGAGGTTGTGGTTGAGGGGAATATTGTAGTGGAGGAGGTGTTGGCGCTTGATAAGATTGTTGCAATTGTTGGAAATATGCTTGTATTTGTTGCGGCGTTGGATAGGTGGGATGAACCTGTTGTGCACCTCCATAGGATGGAGGATAAGTGTTTTGCAGCGGAATGCCCCCAGTGAGAACTTGTTGTGGAGGGGGAATTATTTGTGATGTAGCAGAAGATGGCATGGCTATGTAATTGGTGGAATGAGTTTGCTGTTGTTGCACGGGTTGGATAAAAGGATTAGCAAACTGTTGCAGTGGTTGTGCCATGAGGGGATTTTCCCCTGGATTTATGGTTGTGGCTACTGTGTATTTTGGATAGTGGGAGCTGTGAAGGGGTTGATTGGTTTTTGTTGCACTTGAGATGTGAATGGATTGGTGATTTGCTGCTGTTGGATAGGTTGTTGTTGTTGTTGGATAGGTTGCTATTGCTGCTACTGTATAGGTTTTTTTTGTTGTTGCTATTGTTGTTGGATAGGTTGCTGTTGCTATTGCTATTGGATAGGTTGGATGGGAATTTGGGGTATGACGAAGGGATTCATGGATGGTTGCGGTATGGTGGGATTTGGGTTGAACAACGTTTGAGGTAGAACTGCTGACATTCGTTGTGATTGCGTAGCTGGTGGAGCGGTAAAAGTGGACCCTTGCAAAAATAAGGGTTGGTTATAGGCATTGGTAGGCGACATGCCTATGGTGATGAAAGGTGGAATAGGCATGAATAATTGGGTGCTTTGATGCTGTGAAATGGTTGTAGCACTTTGAACGGGTTGAGTAGGAATGGGTGGAATGGTGGTTTGTTGTGTGCTATCTGGTGGTGGTGGAAAGTTTGCAACGAATGTTGGGATTGCTTGCGAAAGAGGAGCAACTGTGGCTTGCGGAGGTGCTTTCATAGTGATAGGGGGTATTGTTTGTGCTGTTGATTTGGAATCAAGAGGTGGGGCTCCCGAGGTAAGTGTGGGTGTTGTGTGCATGATGGAAGGTGGAATGGAGGGATGAACTACTTGCGCGAGAAGAGTTCCCACTTATAGGGATTGTTGAAGTGGATCAAAAAATTCATTTCTAGTGGGATAAGGATGTTCCCCTAGAAGTGCCATAGGTCATGTGACAAGTGTGGGTATAATCCAAGGTGGAAGTTGAAGTCCTTTTTGTTGGATGGCCAAGAGTACCTGGTTGCTGTTGCATCCACTCATGGCATTTACCATGTGGACAAGCGCTGGATGGTTGATAAATGTTTCCACGGTACTTAGAGTGGGAGTTTCATTAGTGTCTACCTAGATATGTTCAATTTGATCATTGGGCTGAGGCACATAAGTAACCATGATGTTGGTATTGTCAATCATAGGAGTAGATGAGCTAGCAGCAAGATTAGGATCCATGTTCTTCCTCTTCTTAGTGGCTCGTGTGATAGGTGGCATGAAATGACTATCCTAAGGGGATATGAGATGCAAGATGTATGCAAGGATGCACCTAGGAAACTAAGGATGATGATTCTAGGATTAGGATATGCTTAAGATGATGGATGTTCTTCTACGGATTAAAGATGACTTGATGTATGCAAGGATCAAGGGTTGCTTTCCCTAGTGTAAGATCAAGTGGATATGATTGTCTACCTAAGACAAACTTGTGGTCTTCGGTGGAAGAGATTCTTTGCTAATGAAAACCAACCTTTTGATCAAGGTGATGAGGTTGCAAAGAGACAAATGGGATTATCCTAAAACAATGCTTAGTTTAAGGACATTCAAGGATGGGATTTGATTAATATGTAGGTTTTTAGCAACTCAAAAGGGTATGCAATACCAAGTGAGGGGTGTGATCAAGGATGCTTTGGATGATGATTAGGATGATGCTAGGCTGATTAGGATTGATTTGATTAATGTAAGATCATGCTAGGATGGGTGTGTGATGTGTTCCTAAAGATGACAACCTAAGTGAGGTCCTAAAATGCAGGCTAAGTGAGCTTAAGAAGAGGAGGAACTTGTGTTTGTTGTGGTAAACCGTCTAGTCATATTGTTAAAATCCAACAAAGGCAGAGTTTAGATGATATTTTCCCATGAAATGAGAAACCTTGTTGTTGTAGACCACTTTTTCAAATTTTTCTCATTTATCGATCTCTTGCTTGACAGAATCGATAATGTGTTGGTACTTGGTAGCCTCTCGGGTTGTGTTTTTATGTTCTCTTTGCACGGGTGGTAACAAAGTTTTCACCTTCTTATGCTTCTTGGAATCGGTCATGTCCTATAAGTAGATCTGATATTGGATGAATAGTTGGCGGTTTTTAGGACATATCTCATAAAAGACCGAATTTTTGTAAAAGGATGTTGTCTTGATAATCTGGCAAAAAGCTTGATCGTGTTTTGATTTTTCAATAGATTTGTTCTATGGAAAGAACCAATTTCAACATAATCAAACCGGAAAATAACAAGCATGTGTCTAAAAACAATCCAATAAGGGACAAAGCAACCTTGAAGGATACAAGCACATGACAAATTTGAATGTTGGATATTCTATCTGTGTTTTAGATTTGTCAATGTTCTTCAAGCACTTCAAGCACAAAATCTACCTAAGGAATTGGCATAGCATGAAAATACTTGCTTGTAAGCTTAGGCACACACACAAGAGCTAATCAAAATACAATCGTCACCAAGCACATAATGGCTCTAGTCATGATGCCGTATTATCTGGTTCCAAATTCTCAGGGTGGAACGAATGTATGAGTGATCTTAGGGAAGTTACTATCTTCCCTGCACAAGCATTATCACCTTTCAGGGGTGTTCCGAGTAGCTTCTAAGCCTAAAGAGTTTAGTATGGTTTTCCGTTCGATTTTATCCTCTATATCTGCGCAAGCATGATTTAGGCATATAGCCCCATAGAGCGTCTTGACAAAAGTGGTCACATAAACATGATTGAGACCACGAGGCCGTAGTTAAGTTAGACAAGAGCTGAGTATAAGCTCAAATGCCAATTGACTCCCGAGGCTTTAAACCCAAGGAGTAAATTTGATTAATGTGAGTTAGAGTGGTGTGGCTTGCACCTCATTCTCACATGGGTCGTTCCCGAGAGATTTTTTCCTCAAGCGGCAACCCCATCTAAAGAATTCATAGTAACTTGGCTTGGCGACAAAAATGAGTCTAGATTTATGATTTTCCAACAATGGGAAAAGAGCATACTCTCCTATCCAATATCATTTTCTCCACAAGCACGCAAGACACGCTTTGTTCTTTCCAAAAGATTCAATTGTTCAATACTAAGTAAGTGTGTCTACGTTTTTGATCTTCCCAAAAGGGAAGAGAGCATAATACCCTAACACTCACTTAGGATTAGACAAAAAAATCTAACTAATTAGTCTAGGTGCCTAAAAAAGATTAATACAAACATGATCATTTGGTCGATGTAGATCCGAGGCAACCTGTAAGACAAATGTGAGTAGTTTTGAGTTTGTGTCTTTGACAAGTGATGCTGCAAAATAATTAGTTAGTAGTTCTATGAATATTGATCTTTGACAAGCATTATTAGCACAAGAACCACTTAACAATTGTTAGTACATGATAAATCCAACTTAGACAGAGCGCAGACACCGGTTCAGGGTGTAGACACTGATTCTGGTTTTTTTCTAAAAAAGACAGAAAGCAGAAAATAGGCTAAAAACACAAAAAACCAGAGAAATGCTATACCAGTTAGAGACGCCAATTTACAGAGCGCAAATGCTGGTGCAGGGTGCAGATGCTAATTTGTGAATTGCAGATGTTGTTTCATGAACCAGCATTTACGAAGCCACCGATGTACCTACAAACACAAAAAGACAGCAAATAAAGTCACTTTTTCTTTTTCTTAGTCTTTAGTTTGATCAAATTCATCTACTTTGAGAGTATTAAAACAACTAAAAGCTAGTGTTCTTTCAACCATTATCAAGATGTATTTTCCTTAATGAAAATTTGGCATAATTTCTGCTTGTAAAATGAGTCTCGGCTAAAAAACAGAATGATAAGATGCCTAAAATCACTAGGAAAACTAAAAATCCAGATAAACCAAAAAAATTTGTTAGCAAAGTCTCAAACTAGCTCTTCCAGGCGGAGACGCCAGTGCAGAGCGAAGCCACTGGTTCAACACAGACGCCGAATGACAGTTCAGGGAGAACCAACATTTGTGCAGATGCCTCTGTGTAAAAAATAGACATGGATTTGCATGCTTGGCAAAATTTGAAGAGAATTAAGACAAGAAGTTAGAAATTTTAGGGACGTGGGTCCTACCGAGCATGCCAGAATGTAGTATGAGGAATTCTTCAATCTATTGGGAGAAATCTCAAACATGAAAATATTAGTGGGTTAGCACATCAATTCAAAGTCACATGAAAAAGCAAGCAAGCAACAAAGAACTCAACATAACATCAGATTGAGCTTAAAATAAGTAAACAATGCACCCTATTTTACTCATTTTGATTTTCTCTTCTTGATAGGATGTAGGTGTGCTATCTCAAACAAACAAATGACATGAATCCCCAAGGAAATGCAACTATGGAATGCAAGCTTGAAATCAAAGAAGAAATTCAAGAACTAGTATGGAAAACTAGTCTTAAATCCTTCCCAAAGATGATGCTCAAATTGATATGCAAGACATGAGATTGAAAGCTATGATGCAAGAACTATGATATGTTATGATATGAGATAAAAAATATGATTCAATTTTAACCAAAAAGAACCTAGCATGTAATATCTAAGTGATTTAAAAATAAACTAAGAGCATATGGAAACATGAAATCTAGAGCTATGAACTTCTAAATGCAAAATAACATGATAACAATGCAATATTGAGAGATGAAAATATGAGAGGAGAAGGCCTCTATTTATAGAGTTTTTTGAGAGAGGAATAGGCTTGGATGAAGTGGCACCTATGTGGCATCCACATAAGAGCCACATAGGAGACACATAGACTTGAAAAGATGGCCAATTTTGAGTCAAAATTGGCATTTTATATTGAGTAGCTCAATATTTCAAAAGGGGAGACAAAATTGTAAGAAGGAATTAAAGAGGAATGGGTGCCCATTTTG
>MU223262.1:2306518-2325580 GCA_018584345.1 Thuja plicata
GACAGTTAGGTGGGGAAGTATACTTAGGAAATGAGGTGATGGGAGTAGGGTAGGAATAGGGTAGGCTTTAGGGTAGGATTAATAGGTTCCTAGCTAGGGTTTTAGGGTATTATTCAAATCAATTTTGGATAAATTGTGGTTTAGAAGAATTAAGAAAATGGGGGATTTAATAAATGTGAATTTATTAAAAAGGGAATTTCATGAGACAAATGTATTTAAATGAAATACATTAGAATAGTAATTAAACTATTGATAAATGAAAATATTTAATTGATTGAATTAAATAGTTAGAGGAATAAGAGGGAAAATAATATTAATAATAATATTAATATTTTTGGACGGCTATAGATAGTAAAATTTAAGTTTATATTATTGATTATATGCTATAGAGACCGAGTGGATTATTGAGTGGATCTGAGTTGGTTGAAGTGTTTGAAAGTTTAATTGGTACATCTAGACCTTGGATAACTGATTCACCCCCCCACTTAGTTATTCTAAATCATTTTAACAATTGGTATCAGATCTTTGTGGTGCTTGTAGAGAAAATTTTGAAGGTACTTGAAGCTAAAGATCAAAATATATAAAAAGGAGGTACCAAGGATGAACAAGGAGAATTTCCCTGCATGGAAAAGTTTGATGAAGTTACACCTAGCTGGAATTGGAGATGTTGAAAAATAAATGATTTCATAACAGTGCCTACTGCTATGATAGCTCAATAGATCAAAGAAAAACAAGAACACAACCAAGCAATGTTGGAGATTGCATCAACCCTAAGCTATCTTGAATTTGAAGACATAAAAGATTGCAAAACTGTAAAATAAATGTGGGATACACTGGAAACTATCTATGGTGGTGATAAAAATGTACTGAGAGCCAAATCTGAAAGCTTGAGAGGTAAGTTTGATGAGATGAGAATGCAAGATGGTGAAACTGTTGTTTAGTATTGTAGCCGAGTTAAGGAGGTTGTAAATGCTGTTAGAGGAGCAAATGGAACTATTAGTGATGATACTATTATTAGCAAGGTACTAAGAACCTTACTTCCTATATATGATATTAGAGTATCTGCAATACAATAATTGAGATGTAATCCTAGTAACAACTTAACTCTGGAAGGTCTAGTTGGTAGACTTACTACTTTTGAAATGTCAAATTTTGATAATTTCACTCCTCACCATGTTGATTCTACATTCAAATCACAATTGACTCTTCATAAATTAAAGAAAGGAAAATAAAGGCATGTGAACAGAGACAGTGACATTTTTTATGAAGATCTTGATGAACTTGAAGCACTTATGGCTAAAAGAATACTGAGAGGAAGAGGAAAATTCAAAGGTAAACTTCCTATAATCTATTTTTAATGTAACAAAGATGGTCATATTGTTGCAAGATATTTTGATAGGAATGAAAAGGATGAGAGAAGAGAAAGAAAATATAAAGACAAAAGGGACGATAGAGATTTCAGAAGGTATAAGGACTATAAAGACAAAGGTAAGAAATCTTTCTATATTGCTAAATAAGAAACTAATAGTGAATATGATAAATTTGATGACAGTGATATAGAAGTTGTTTATGTTGCTATGATAGATGATTCTGATGAATATGAGAAAATTGCACTTATTTCATTTATGAGTAAAGGTGATAGATGAATAATTGATAGTGGTTGCTCACATCACATGACTGGTGACAAAAGTAAATTTGAAACCTTAAACTATTGAAAAGGTGGTAGTGTTAAGTTTGGTAATGACAAACCATGTCCTATGAAAGGAAAAGGATCAATAAAACTAACTGATAAGATCATATGCAAAAATGTCTATTGGGTTGAAGGACTAAACTATAATTTATTGAGTTTTGCTCAGTTGAATACTTATGGATACCGAGTTGAGTTCCATCATAGAAAGGCTAATATCTTTGATGCTACTAGTGAACTGATTGGAAGTGTAGAACAGACAAGAGGTAATTTGTTCTATCTAGATTTATTTGATGAGACATGTTTGTTTGCACAATATGATGATATATGGTTATGTCATAAGAGGTTATGTCATGTGAACTTTGACAATTTGGTAAACATTAGTAAGATGAAAAGAGTAAGAGGGTTACCAAGATTGAAGAAACCTAATAATGTTATGTGTAAGCAATGTCAGTTTGGAAAAATGACGAAGTCTAGTTTTAAGAGAAAAACCTATACTTCACATAATGTTATGGAATTGGTTCATATTGACCTTTGTGGACCTATTGGTGTACAAATGTACCGAGGTGATAAATATTTAATATTATATGTTGATGATTACTCTAGAATGATGACTGTAATGTTTCTCAAAGAAAAATATGATGCTTTTCAATAGTTTAAGTGGTATTTGGAAAAATTTAAAAAAGAGACAGGTAAGAGCTTGAGATGTCTGAGATCTAATAGAGGAGGAGAGTTTATATCAAATGAGTTCAACTTATTCTACAATGATAGAGGAATTAAAAGACAGATGTCTGCTCCAAGGAATCCCCCACAAAATGGCATAGCCAAGAGAAGGAATAGATCAATAATGAATTGTGCTAGAACACTGATGATAGAAAATAATGTCACACAAAAGTACTGGAAAGAAGCTGTAAGTATATCAGTCTATACCTTGAACCGAGTACAAGTCAAGAAAGGTACTAATATTACACCTTATGAGTTATGGTATGGTTATGCACCTAATGTAAAATATTTAAAGTTTTCAGGAGTAAATGTTATATTCTAAAGGATAATAGAAATGGAAAAATTGATTATAAGAGTGATGAAGGCATATTCCTAGGTTATTCCACTAAAATTAAAGTGTATAAGTGTTTGAACACTAATAAAGTTGTGGAAAGTGCAAATGTTAGAACTCATGAATATGCAGAAAAGAATGAAGTGGAATGCAAGAAAGAACCTAAAGATTATAGATCTTTCAGTTATATGAATGAAGGACAGCTCAGCAGTGTGCTTGAACCTGAAAAAGAAGCTGTCGAGCAACAGAATGATGTTGCCGAGCAATAGCAAGAAAATGTCAAGTTATAGAAAGATGTTGCTGAGCATTAGGAGGAGACTTCTTAGGAAGAAATAAAGACACAAAAAGAACCCAAAATAAATTTTGTTGATGAATCTAAGGATTAATAGTGAGATAAAAGAAGACCAGATCCTACACTAGAAAAATATGTAAGAAGACATCATAAAATAGATCAAATTATTAGAGATAAAGATTTAGATGTCATAACAAGAAGCAAATTAAAAAATCAGAAATGTTTATTGTATGCAGTTGAGCCAAAATCAGTGAAAGATTCTTTAGGAATTGAAGATTGGATACAGGCCATGAATGAAGAAATTGAACAAATTAAGAAGAACAAAACCTGAAAACTAGTAGCTAGACCAAACGACAAGAATGTTATTGGAACAAAGTGGGTATTTAGAAACAAGCTTAATGAACATGAGAAGTTCTAAGAAATAAGGCCAAACTTGAATGCAAAGGTTATGCACAAGAAGAAGGCATTGACTATGGTGAGACATTTTCCCCAGTTGCAATATTGGAAGGAGTTAGAACTTTGTTGGCTTATGCAGCTTACAAAGGGTTCAAATTATATCAAATGAATGTCAAATCAACATTTCTGATTGGAATACTAGAATAAGAGGTATCCATTGAACAAGCTGAAGGATTTGTTGATTAAAGAAAGAATAATATGGTTTGTAAGATACATAAAGCATTGTATGGATTGAAGGAATCCCCTAGAGCATGGTATAAGAGATTGCACAATTACTAAGTCAAGATTGGATTTACAAGGACAAACTACAACAATAATCTATACTTAAAGTCTGAGAAAGGTAAAGGGATATTGTTAGCTGAAATATTTGTTGATGATATCATATTTGGAGGATAAAATTTTTTATGCCAATTATTTGCAAAAGAGATGCAAACTGAATTTGAGATGTCTATGTTTGGAGAGATCAATTTTTTTGTTGGTTTGCAAGTATATCAGATGAAAAAAGATATCTACATTACTGAATCTAAGTATATCAAGGAGATACTTAATTTTTTTGGCATGGAGGACTCCATACCTATAAGTACTCCTATGACTACTAGACAAAACCTATCAAAGACTGATGAGACATCTGAAGTGAATCAAACCCTGTATAGATCAATGATTGAAAAACTACAATATGTTATTCATAGTAGACCAGATGTTGCATTAGCAGTTGGGATTATTGCAAGATTTTTTGAAAATCCTAAAGATAGTCACATAATGGAAGTGAAAAGGATTGTAAGATATTTGAAGGGAACAAAGGACTATGGATTATATTATAAAAATAATGAGAAGTTTGAACTGAAATTTTACATAGATGCAGATTGGGCAGGTAATGTTGATGATAGAAAGAGCACAAGTGAATGTGCATTCTTTTTAGCAAATATATTAGTCTCTTGGACAAGAAAGAAACATAAATGTATTTCTCAATCTACAACAGAGGCTGAATATGTCGCAACAACAGTGAATTGTTCAAACATAGTGTGGATCAAGTAATTGTTGAAAGGTATGAAGGAAGAGATCACAGACACAAATGTTAGTTATTGTGATAATACTAGTGCTATTAATATTTCAAAGAGCCCTGTGATGCATACAAAGACCAAGCATATTGCTATCAAGTATCATTACTTGAGAGAGCTGGTACAAGACAAAGAAGTAAGACTTGAATATGTTAATACAAATGAACATTTGGAAGATATATTTACTAAAGATTTACCTAAGGATGCTCATGAGTATCTAAGAGGAAAACTATGGGTGATTCCCCTAGTTGAGGCTAACTGAGATAATATGGAATGGTTGCATCAAATGCTTACATAGAATATCTAACAGATTGATCCAAAAGGTGGTCACACTTTAGGTGGTGCCTGAAGTTGTAAAGTGTTAAGAAAAAGATGTTGATCAGTCATAAGAAAGATGATAGAGGGAGCATATAATTCAGAAAACCTGACACAAATATATCTACATAATGAAGATTTATGCCTTTGGTATTTTTGTCAAAGAGGGAGAATAAGACATGGAAACATTGAGGGAGATATACTATGAGGAAGATGTTTAGAGAGAGATTACACAAAGAGAAATATATCCAAGAGGGAGACAATATTTGTATTGGAGAGAATCAGAATGAAACTAAGGACATTAATGAAAATCTATTGAATTTTTTGGGAACCTTGTATATGCTATTTGTTTGCATGTGTTTTCCATTAATTCCAAAGAGGGAGATTGTTGGAAAATACAATTGAAACAATTATTATATTTCCATTGATGTCAAACTTTAATTGGTAAGACAGTTGTTATCTTGTAAAGTGCCATATCAATTGATTGATGAAGAAGATTTGAAAAGAAGAGATAACAAGAAGAACTGGTGAAATGGTTGAGTTATGTGAAACTACAATGTGTATTTGATGAGATCGCACCTTGAAAAGGTAATATATTGTTTATCTTAAGTCTAAGTGAAGTTTGGATGACTAAAAGATTAGTCTTGACTGAGTAACACAGCTGAAGATTAAGGAACTTAAGTTTGTGCTGAGTGATGTGAGTGTCGAATGAGTGCCAGTATATGCTGAGAAAATTTAGTGTTGACCGAACATGAGTATTTTCTGAGTGTCAGAGAATTATAGATTTATCTAGTGATGGCCGAGTGGAAGAAAATAGTATTGATTGAGTGTCATTATTATGACAGTTTGAGAGAGATTTGAGATCCCAGCCGACATAAATGATTTTCTTGGGATATGTGAAGCATATTTAAGATAAGGATGATTGTTGTGAAGAATTAGATTAGCATTTAATATATGTTTAACCATTTTGTGTATGGATTAAAGAAGGATTTTTAGGATGTATTCTACTATGTAGATGAAAATAGAATGTTGGAAGGGTTCGTTGGATCTGACCTAACCCTAAGATCTATGGTGATGATTAAGTGGAAAAAGATTGAGCTACCTGATCAGAGAGGTATACGATTAACCTAATTATAGGTTATGTGTAAGTGGCATGAGGTTAATTTAGTTGACTAGAAAAATCTAAGCACAAGGAAGAGAAGGATAAAGAGAGCAGTATAAGACTGCATAGTGGTGATTGCTTGAATGATTTCCAAGAAGATCTGAGTGATAGAGATGACAATGAAGGCCAGTCAAAGAATTAGCATTTTAGCTATAATTGGATCTATATTTGCAAAGTGAGTTGTATGTTTCAGGTCACAATTTTATGTTACTTTCTAACCATTGTATCAGTTGCAAAATCCTTTTAAGCAAGGTTGACCTAACAGTCATATTGTTAAATACTTTAATCAAGGTAACATTATAATGGAATGGTCTAAGCCCTATAACAAGGCTCACTACTAGCAGAGTGATTAAATCCTTTAACCGGGTCACATTTAATAGTGTGTATTGTAACCTTTAACGTGGTTAAATTTTCACAGAGCTCACTTTAGAAGAGTGAAAAATTGGTAGCATGTTACTGGTGGTTTTTCTCATATTGGGTTTCCATATTAAATCCCGGTGTCATACTTGTTTTAATGTTATTTTATGTGTCATACTTTTAAGATAATATGTTTTTCAAGTTGGTTACAGTAGGACAGGAAACTAAAAGTTTATATTATTGATTATATGTTATAGAGAGTGAGTGGATTACTGAGTGGATCTGAGTTGGTTGAAGTGTTTGAAATTTTAATTGGTACATCTAGACCTTGGATAATTGATTCACCCCCCTCTCAGTTATTCTAAATCATTCTAACAGTATCCTCCAAAATGTATTCTTTGATTATATATGGAGATCTTGGCTCCCTTTTGATCCTTACCTCCCTTCCATCCACTAGAATAGAAGCATAAGAAAAATCTAATTTAATATTACCACCTACTAAATTATACCATTGTCTAGATAAAAGTATTCCATAATTATCAAGAACTTCTACAACAGTAATATCAGTTTGATAAGATACTTTAGGACAAGCGGGAAATTTAAATTCTACATTTTTAAAATACCAACAATAGGTATAGATCTACTATCAATGGCATAAAATATTCCATAAGTTGTATCAACCTTCATTCCAAGCTCCTTCATAACTTCTGATGGCATGATTTTAATTTCTACTCCTGAATCTATCATATAATTCTTAACAAATTTATTGTTAATCAACAACATAAGGTAAAAAGGATCAACTTGTATTCCATTTTGTGCAATAGTAGTTCCTAAATAAACAACTGGTGGTTATTCATTTACTGGTTTCTCATTAGATTCCTCTTTAAAAATATCACCTACATTAGACAACACTTTTAAAGTCTCATCTTTGTATTCTGATATTTTCATCATTTCAAATAAAGGAATAGAAATTTTCACTTGAGATAGGGCATTTGATATAAAATAATTATTATTAGGAATAGATTTACAGACCATTGTTTTTTCCTTTGGCCTTGTCAATTTTAAAGCTTCATAATGACCTACCTATTGACCTGGCTTTGTGGTATTATATTTAGTCTTTAGAGCATCTATTTGGATGACCTTTTTCTTTGGTTCTTTACTCTAACATGTTTCCCTTGATCAACATTTATTGTTCTATTCCTTGGCTTGTAATTACTCCTTACTTCTTCAATTTGTACCAATAGTATATGCTTCTTTCTCTTCATTTGCTAACCTCCTAATCACTGGAAATTATCCTTGTTGCGTATCACATTGATATATGCTATTCAAATCATCATGATGTGCATACTCCTCATCAGAAGAACTGTAATCATCTCCTCCCCACATGGATTCAACTGAGACATTATTAACTATGGGTTGTTTCTCATCACTTCAATCTGCATCCTCTTACAAACTCTGTGCCGCAACACAATTATTAGGAGAATGTGGTAGTGTGCAAGCTTCACACCAAGTACTTATTTCCACCAAATGGTTATTTATCTTTAATGAATCAGGTGTTTCCTTAACATAACTTTTCTTTTATGTTTTATTATCCTTCCAATTAGTGTTATAGGGCATATCTTGGAATCTAAATCTATCATTCTTGGGGATTTTAGGGGATTTCAAATTGTATAATTTAGTATCATCCCTTTTATTTATCCTTCTAGTAGCCTTTCTGTCATTCTCAATAGTAGTGGCAATTTTGAAAGCTTGTTGAAAAGTTACTGACCTATGTGATTTGATCTCATAATGAGTTTTTCTATCAAATTCACTCAAATAGAAATCAATCAAGAAAGAATCAACAAGCCTGATATTTCTAGGTATTCTATTTAGCACTTTATTAAACCTCTTATTAAATTCTACTACAAACTCATTTAGATTCTTTTTTATGATGAACTACAACTGATTATATGTTTTAAGTCATTTTTTTATATTCAATCGAGTTGCAGAAGTGATGGTAAACATTATCAATTAATTTATTGTCATTGATGTCAACTTATTTGAGTGTTATTATGGTGGAAAACTTTTGTTATGTATTGAAGATCTAGAATGAACAATGTCTATGTGGCCAGTAAAATGAAGATTTATGTATACACCAAGTGACAGTAATAACCAAGTAAAATGCAGTGTATACCAAGCAACAATGATAACCAAGTAAGGGATTTACAACACAACACAGTTAATACTAAGACCAAGAAATTAATTCTAATTGAGGCCAACTTGGATGTTGATCTGGCAATTAATAATTTTGAGGTAAAAGATAAATTTTTTTATTTGATCAAACTGTTATGAAAATTCAAGGAAGATTGGAGGGCAGAGATTAAAACATGTTTTTAACACAACTGCCGAGGAAGGATCAAGCGAGAAAATGAATGATGGAGATTAAGCGGAAAGATCTGAAAGATGAGAATTAAATGATACGTGATGTCTATATAAGAGAAAAGAGGTTCATTTTTGAATCTTGTATTGTTGATAGATGTTGAAACATTCATGCAAATTTGATGCATGACTGATCAAACTTGTTAAAGATAGAATTGGCCATTTTTGCAAACATCACCGAGAAAAATAGAGGAAAGAGGATTACTAAGAAGAACAAATATGATATGAACTAAAGTGAAAAAATTGATCAGAGGTATTATGTACTTAGAATAGATCTGAATATCTGCAAATCAGAGTTGTACTTGAATCAGATCATTTATGTATCAGTTTAACCATTGTTACAGATAAATCTCTTAATGGAGTGGGATAGTGAATCCTTATTATAAGATTTAGAGAATGTTGATTGTTTTCTTGTTGACCCCATAGTGAATGCCTGGTCAAGAGAGAAATTTTAGTTTTAAATCCTCTAACAACAGTACATTTAACAGTGTGAATTGTAACCTTTAACAGGGTTGGCTCCTCATCGAGCTCACTTCAGAAGAGTGAAAATATTTGGGTTACCGGTCCTAGGTAGTTTTTCCCTTAATAGGGTTTCCACATTAAAAATCCATATTTCAATGTGTATGAATGTTGTGGATTGTTATTTTACTTTACACTTTATTTTATTGACCTAGATTGGTAATCACAGTGTTAATTTTTTGACACTCGGTAAACACTATTGATGAAAGTCTAAGTTTACAGAATACATTTTCACCGAGCTGAGTTTTATATGATTGAATTTGTTTTGTTATACATCTAGAGGAATTTGGGACTATAGGATAATTTTGTGAGGGAATTGAGTCTAACTTATTCATTCCCTGTCGGTTATTATAACAATTGGTATCAGAGCTATCAGTGCTTATCAGGGAGCATACAATGTATAGAAGAAAGTTTTCAAGCACTTGAGATAAAGATCACAAGATGTATAAGAGAGATTCACCTAAGATGAAAAAGGATAACTTCCAGACATGGAAAAGAAGAATAAGATTATACCTATCAGGAATAGCAAGCAACATTGAATATTTTCTGGACAATGAATTCATATTACCTAAAGGACCTCTGACAGTAAATCAGTTGAAAGAAAAACATGAACATAACCTTATCATGGTGGAAATTGCTTCTTTACTTACCGATTCTGAATTTGAAGACATCAAGAATTGTACTACTGCCAAGTAGATGTGGGATCAACTTACACTATTTTATGGAGGAGATGCAAACGTACTAAGAGCCAAATCTTTAAGTCTTTGTGGAAAGTTTGATGACATGCGAATGAAGGAGAAAACATCATACAATATAGTAACTGACTTAAAGAAGTTGTGAATGGTATTGGAGGATCTGGTGGAGCCATTGATGAAAACCCAATTGTGAGTAAGATTCTTAGAACTCTATTTCCTATTTATTCTATAAGAGTCTCTGCAATACATGAAATGAGATCAGCACTTGGAAATAACATTACTGTTGATAGTCTTGTTGGAAGATTGTTTTATTTTGAGCTGAATAACTTTGACAATAGTATTGTACCATCTATGGAATCCACATTTATGTCTACTTTAAAAATAGACAAATCTAGTAGAAAACACATAATCAAAAATAACAGTAAAAGTGATAGTGATGACAAGGAACTTGATGAACTTGAAGCTTTAATGGTTAGAAGATTACACAGAGGTAAAGGAAGATATAAAGGTAAACTACCTTTGATATGATTTAACTGTAAAGAGATTGGCCATTTTTTTGGAAGATGACCTAACAAAAAGAATGATGATAAAAATGATAGATCTAATGATAGAAAGGATGATCGACACTTTAGAAGCAACCGATAGTATGACAGAAGAGATAACAAAGATTACAAGGATAAAGGTAAGAAAGCTTGTTATAGTGCTGAAGATAAAGTTAATGATAGTAAATCTGACAATGATGAAGATATTGAGACATTGTTTGTAGCATTGAAAGATGATTCAGATGAAGATGAAAAGTATGTAGAAACAACACTTATCTCTAAAGTTAGTAAGAATGATATTTGGGTTATTGATAGTGGTTGTACACATCACATGACCGGTGATTAAGAAAAATTTGAATTTCGTAAATATTATGATGGAGGATCAATAAGAATGGGAAATGATACACCTTGTCAAGTGAAAGGAAAATGTACTATTATGTTGAATAATCAAATCAAATGTTAAAATGATTATTGGGTAAAAGGACTTAACTATAATCTATTGAGTGTTTCACAGTTGAATAACATAGGTCACCAAGTTGGATTTGAGAACAGAAAAGCAAGAATCTATGATGGAAAAGGAAAATTGGTTAGTACTGGTGAACAATCTAAAGGTAACCTATTCTATCTTGACACAACTGAAACTACTTGTTTATTGGAAAAGAATGAAGATATATTTTTATGGCATAAAAGACTTTGTCATTTAAATTTTGACAACATGGTTAATATTAGTAGAAAAAGAAAAGTTAGAGGCTTACCGAGCTTATCTAAACCAAACCATGTAATGAGCAAAAATTGTCAGATGGGAAAGATGTCAAAATATTGTTTCAAGAGAAAGAATTTTTCATCTAATGACATTTTGGAGTTAGTTCATACGGACCTATGTGGACCAATGAGAACACATAGCTATTATGGAGACATATATTTTATTTTATTTGTTGATGACTGTCATTGTCCCTAAAAGAAAAATCTGAAGCATTTAAGATGTTTAAGTGGTATAAAGCTAACATGGAAAAAGAAACTAATAGAGATCTGAAGTGTTTGAGCTCTGATAGAGGAGGTGAATTTATTTATGACGAGTTCACTAAATTTTGTAATGAGTATGGAATCAAATGAAATGTTTCTACACCAAGGACACCACAATAGAACAGGATTGCTGAAAGAAGGAACAGATCAATTATTGATTGTGCTAGGACATTGATGATTGAGAAAGGAGTTTCAAAAACATACTAGAGAGAAGCAGTCGACATAGTAGTATACACACTAAACTAAGTACAACTGAAGAAAGATTCAAACAAAACACCTTATGAGCTATGGTATTGGTATATACTGAATGTAAGTTATTTTAGAATATTTGGTAGTAGGTGTTATATTATGAAATATGAGAGAATTGGAAAATTTAATTTCAAAAGTGATGAAGGAATATTTCTTGGATATTCTACTAAGAATAAAGCTTACAAATGTTTGAACAAGGAAACTAACAAAATCATTGAGAGTGCAAATGTGAAAGTTGATGAATTTGTTGAGCTAAATGATGAGGACAACGTGAAAGAACCTAAAGATTACAGTAAATTTGTTTACTGGGAAGAACCTGATATTATACCAATCCAGATGCCTAGCATTACCGAGAAATAGGGTAATGTTACCAGGCAACAGATTAATATCACCAGGAAACAGGTAGCACAAACCAAGAATAGGAAAATGCTGAAATAGAAGATCATGAACTAGAAGACAATGTAGATGCAGAAGAAGATAATGAAGAACCAAGAACTAAACTTGTACTTGCTAGATATGTAAGAAGACACCATCCATAGGATCAAATCATTGAAGATAAAAGAGCAAGAATATTGATAATAATTAAGTTCAGAGATGACACTTGTTTAATTTGTGAATCTGAGCCTAACAATGTTAGAGATGCATTAGAAAATGAAGAATGGTTTAATGCCATGAATGAATAAATTGAGTAGATACAAAAAAATAAGACATGGACATTAGTACCAAGACTGAGTGATAAAAATATCATTGGCACCAAATGGATTTTTAGAAACAAATAAAATGAAGATGGGAATGTAAAAAGAAATAAAGCAAGATTGGTTTGCAAAGGGTATGCATAAGAAGAAGGAATTGACTATATTGGAGAAACTTGCGCACCAATTGCTAGACTTGAAGGAGTAAGAATACTACTCGCATACGCTTCATATAAAGGATTCAAGGTATATCAAATGGATGTGCAGTCCACATTTTTGAATGGAATACTGGAAGAGGAGGTATACATTGAACAACCTGAGGGATTTATTGATCCTAATCAGACACACATGGTATGTAAGTTACATAAAGCTTTATATGGACTAAAGCAAGCACCAAGAGCATGGTATGAAAGACTGCATTTTTATCTAATAAGTATTGAATTTATTAGAATAAGTGACAACAACAATTTGTATTTAAAAAGAGGAAATGATGATGAGACACTTATTTCTGAAATATTTGTTGATGATATCATATTTGGAGGTAATGATAACTTATGCACTTCATTTGCTAATGAAATGAGGAAAGAATTTGAGATGTTAATATTTGGTCAGATCAAATTTTTCTAGAATTGCAAATTTTACAATAGACTACAAGTATATACATTGCTCAATGAAAATACATCAAGGAAGTATTGAAGACATTCAAAATAGAGGAATCAAAACTAGTCGGAGTACCTATGGTGACAGGATGCAAACTGACAAAAGAAGAAAAGACACCTGAGTAAATCAAACCTTGTACAAATCAATGATTGGTAAATTAATGTATGTTGTTCACACAAGGCCTGGCATAGCACATGGAGTTGGAATAGTTTCAAGATTTTCTTCTAACCCCAGGGAATCACATATGACCGCTGTAAAAATAATTTTTAGATATTTGAAGAATACTAAGGATTATGGACTATGGTATAAAAGAAAAGAAAAATTTGAATTGAAAGTCTATACAGATGTTGATTGGGCTAGGAATATAGATGATAGAAAAAGTACTACTAGTGGAGCATTCTTTATTGGAGAAAGACTAGTTACTTGGATTAGCAAGAAGCAAGGATGCATATCTCAGTAAACTGCAGAAGCAGAGTATGTTGTTGATGCTACAAATTGTTCTAACATAGCATGGATAGAATAATTGTTGAAAGGAATGAATGAGGAGATCATCGAACTAGTAATGATTTACCATGATTATACAAATACTATAAATATTTCAAAGAATCAAGTGATGCATGCAAAGACAAAGCACATATCTATAAAGTATCACTACTTGAGGAAATAAGTACAAGACAAACACGTAATACTGGAGTATGTACAATCAAAGGAACAACTTGTAGACATATTCACAAAACCATTACTGAAGGATACATTTGAGTACTTGAGAGGTAAACTAGGGATTTATCCCTTGTCTATTGGTAGCTAAGAATATTAGGAGGTTTCATCAACCTACATGAAATTAGAACATCAATCATGTTGATGCAAAGTTGAACTAGGCCGGCACCAAATTATCAGTACACTAAAAGGTACCTACTACACCGAAAATCAGAGATATTTTATTTGGCCACTGAAGAACTGCATATTTTTTTCTTTTTGGCATTGTTGTCAAAGAGAGAAAAATTGATCAATGAAATATATATCCATCTAAGGGAGAGAAAATGATGAATGCAATATCTATCCACTCAAGGGAGAAAAGAGAAAAGAGAAAATACATATCTAATCTACAGAGAGATTCTACAGAGAGAGTCTGCACAGTGAGTATTTTGTTTATACTGACACATATTATATTCAAGCTAGGGAGAGCTACAGAATTGTTGCAGTTGTAGAAAAAAAGTTTGGTATATGTTGTATGGAATTTTATATTGCATATTTCATATTGTGTTTCCATCAATGCCAAAGGGAGAGATTGATGAACTAAAATTGATTATATGTTTGAAGTCATTTGTTGATATTCAACCGAGTTGCAGAAGTGATGATAAACATTATCAGTTAATGTATTGTTATTGATGTCAACTTATTTGAGTGTTATTATGGTGGAAATTTTTTGTTATGTATTGAAGATATGGAACAAATAATGTTTATGTGATCGGTAAAATAAAAAGTTATGTATACACCGAGTGACAGTAATAATTGAGTAAAATGCATTGTATACTGAGAAACAGTGATTACCAAGTAAGGGATTGACGACACAATATAGTTAATACTAATACCAAGAAATTAATTATAATTGAGGCTGACTTGGATGCTGATCTAGTAATTGATAATTTTGAGGTAAAAGATGAAGTTTGTTATTTGATCAAAGGCTTATGAAAATTCAAGGAATATCGGATGAAAGAGATTTAAACATGTTTTTAACACAACTGTCGAGGAAGGATCAAGCAGGAAAATGAATGATGGAGATTAAGAGGAAAGATCTAAAGGATGAAAATTAAATGATACATGATGTCTATATAAGAGACAAGAGATTCATTTCTAAATCATGTATTGTTGATAGATGTTGAAGCATACATGCAAATTTGATGCATCACTAATCAAGATGGTTAACTTAGATAGAACCGAGCATTTCTACAGACATCATCGAGCAAAATAGAGGAAAGAGGATTATCGAGTAGAACAAGTGTGATATGAAATGAAGTGAACAAATTGATCAAAGGTATTATGTACTTAGAAAATATTTGAATATTTGCAAATCAGAGTTGTATTTGAAATAGATCATTACTATATCAGTTTAACCATTATTACAGATAAATCTCTTAACCAAGTGGGATAGTGAGTCCTTATTATAATATTCAAAGAATGTTGATTGTTTTCTTGTTGACCCTATAGTGAATGCCTAGTCAAGAGAGAACTTTTAGTTTTAAATTCTCTAACAAGATCACATTTAACAGTTTGAATTGTAACCTTTAATAGGGTTGGCTCCTTAGCGAGCTCACTTCAAAAAAGTGAAAATATTTGGGTTACCGGTCCCAGGTGGTTTTTCCCTTAACAAGGTTTCCATGTTAAAAATCTATGTGTCAATGTGTATGAATGTTGTGGATTATTATTTTTATTTATACTTTATTTTATTGACCTAGATCGGTATTCACAATATTAATTCACTTACACTCGGTAAACACTATTGATGAAAGTCTAAGTTTACAGAATACATTTTCATTGAGCTGAGTTTTATATGATTGAATTTGGTTTTGTATACATCTGGAGGAACTTGGGACTGTAGGATAATTTTGTGAGGGCACTGAGTCTAGTTGATTCATCCCCCTCTCAGTTATTCTAACATTTTATGTTGGTCAATTCATGAGAAAAAAAAAATGTGTCATTGTGGTCACCAAAATGCTCAATAAACTGATTTACAAAATCCAAACAACTTGTAATAGACCTATCAAGAAGCCCCCTATACCATTCAGCAACATCTTCTATTAGAGATTGGACAAATAATTTCATAAATACATCCTCATTATCTTCATCCAATTCTTCAATGATATTTTTTCAAATTAATGGTATGTTGCTCAGTAGATTGAACTCCATTCCCTAAGAACTTTGGAATGATAGTCCTTAACTATTCATTAGATATTGGGTTCGGATATCCAACTATCCCATCAAAATCCAATTATCGGTACCTTTCTATCACCATGGGTTGTCTTCTTCCTGGACTAGCATTATGATGATTTATAGTTTTCCCTCTACAATTTTGTTGATTTATGCCTCTATAATTCTGACCACTATAATAATGATTACACATATTTTGTTTCCTTGAATTTCCTCCATTCTTTGGTTGTCTCTAATGGCCATGTTTCTTACTATAATTTCTATTTCTCCTGTGGCTTCCTTTATTGTCTAGTTCAAACAATGGATTGGTATGATCATTGTTGAAAATTTTCTCCCCATTCTTTCTATGAGGAGGATTGTATACACAAGTTCTATCATCCTTTGTTATCCCTTCATCTCTCCATCTCTTTTCTCTTGGTGAAGGGATTGCACTTTTTGTATTCTCATTTTCCTTAATATCTCATCTAGTTGCCTCTTAAGAACTATCACCATCTCTTCATCATTTGAGCCTACATTAGCTATTTCATGAAATATAACATCCTATTTTCTATCTTTATCTTCCCTATCTTCTTCTTCTTCTACCTCCTGCACTGGATTTTGATCTTCCATATCTTAAAAACCAAAGGGGTTCCTACCATTCTCCAGATTACTCTGATTTTCAAGCTGATTTTCTTCATTGAAATGATTATTCTCCATATCACAGAATCTCTTATGTCCCGTATACAACATATCTGAGGCTTGTTTCTTTCCTCTCCTCGGACTTCAACTTAAATCTAGTTCAAGTTGATCTTGATGTAGGGATCTTCTAACCCACATGAATACTTAAGATGAAAGCTTAGTTTAGAAATTGCATAAAGTTTTTGTAGAGTGACCATCTTCTTGTCAAAAAGGAAAAATCTTTGTTTTCTTCTAAGTCCTTTCTCCCAGTAGAGTACACCTTAGCAGAGATTCTATAAATTTTGTTTGAAAACACTCCCCAGTAGAGTCTCTAATCTGTTGTTTCCATAAGCCATAGATTGGAAATCCAAAAAAAATTTCAATTCTCCTATATGATTGCTTCAATCTGAAACGACAAATCTAATGAGACCAAATGACAGAATGGGCTTGTATGAATATGCTCGTACGATAGGTAAGTGGTCCTCGTGTGAAAAAAATAATGGCTTGAAATGACTAAAGGCAGTTTTCTAAATTGTCATATGAGCCCTCTCACCGGCTCGTACAACAAACAGGACCTATGACCTAAAAATGCACAAAACATGCAGAAATCTATGAAAAAGTTGCAAAATTGAATGCAAAGATTGAAGTTTATCAATTACTCACTAAAGGCAGGTAGTCCTACGACTGTCTATACCATTTCATGCACTTGAATCAATGATTTTCTACTGGGACCACCATTTTTTCTCAGTGAAGCTTCTGGAAACTCAAATGTGGACGGTGAAAATGATTTGAAAATGACCCCTCTTAGCCTTATATAGAGAATTTGATCCAATTTTAAAAATGTCTAGATGGATGTGAAAATTGCACTCCTGGCTAATCATACCACTCTAAATCTATTTTTGGGACCAAAATCAAAATTTGATCACATTTTGATACTCAAAAACACAAATTAACCTTTTTTTTCACAAATATAGTTGATCGATGATGCTCTCTCACAAGATTCCAATTTGAGATCCCTCTCGATAAATTTCATCATTCATTTCCCTTTCCAATCCAAAAAAACTCAACTTAAGACAATTCTAGTCAAACTTGGTTAACCAGACCTTAAATAGACTCACATCTCAAAATTCTCAATACTTTTCAATCTTTCAGGCTTCTGCCTCCCCTCCTTTCAATTTCATTCCTGAGGGGGTAGTACCATTATATCAACAATTTTATTCACATCAAAAATTTCAATCTAGGGGCATCAGACCCTGACTTAAATAAAAAATAAATCAAGTGATTCTTATCACTGCACATCAAAAATCTCAATCTCTAGGGGCATATCAGATTCATCGCACCATATCAATCTGATTACTCCTCTCAGTCTGGTAATTGGATTCATCAGGACCCATATCAAGTCAATAATCCTAATCAGTCAATCCTAATGGTAATCAGTCTTATCACACCACATTAGGTTGATTTTTCATTCAAACCTAATCCAAAATAAGGAAATTTGCTTGGAGGACATACATTCAGTTTCATCGCTTCACATCAAGATGAATGGTTGGACTCTTCTGTGAATCTTTTCTCAATCAAGCCCGGTGTTGATTGTATAATCTTAAAATGGAAGAAATTCCATGTTAAGAGAATTTATCCCTCCTTAGGGGATGTATTTGACCTCCATTACATCATCCCCCCATTTCTGCATCATCCCCCCTGATCTGCTCCTCCTTATACTACTTTCAGGACTGATTTATGCATTCTGGGTTGCAGGACTCTATTTTTGGGATACAGGGATAGGGTCGACCTTGGCCCTGCCCTAGGATAGGGTCAACCTCAGCCCTGTCCTAGGACAGGTCCGACCTCAACCCTGTCCCAGGGTCCAAAACCCAGAACCCTGCAATTCCCAGGTTGTCGATCTTTGCAAAAAGTTTCTTCCCGCTTCCGGGTTGGCTGTTTCGGGCTCCAAAGCATGGATTCCTAAATTATATTTAATATAGGTCCTCTCCTAGGGGTAAAGTCTTAAATGATGATTTAATTATCCTTTTTAGGCCTCCTTACAAGATTGTGCCCTAATTTCATATAAAAGGGAGCCCTCTCCTCTCATTTTCTCTAACCATCATCAAGCGAACTAAGTCTTCCAAGTGCAAAAGGCTCTAATCAAGATTTTTCTCAAGAATCCATTCTTCTCAAGCTCTCAAGGTGTTCAAGTCTTCTTCTCAATCATTCAAGTTCTCCATTGAAGATCAAGGATTCAAGCTTTCAAGCCTTTGAAGGGATTAGGTGCAAACATTCAAGATTCATCATTCAAATCCT
>MU223262.1:2330465-2346097 GCA_018584345.1 Thuja plicata
CTTCACTATTAGATTCAATTCTACTACTTGTTAGCTTTCCATACTTTATTGATTTCAAAGGTTAATTCCAAAATTGGGGTTTGACCAAGGCAAACCCCTCCCCAACAACAAACAAACATTTTTCTTGTAGGTACAGGTTTGGGACTGTAGATCCAAGGCCAGATCTGGATACCCTTTTCAGATTTCTTTTGGACTGTGCGAACAGGGACACTTTCAGAGTTGAGCAGATCGAGTTGGAAAAAGTGGTATAGGGTCGACCTTTTTCATAAGATGACATCGGAATGGAAAAATATTTCTGGGTTTTGTCCATCTCTGTATTCCGGTTTGGTATCAACTATCAGCATCTCCAGAAACAGTCTATAGAACTCAAAAAATGAGTTTTTCCAGATCTGCTATGTCATGAGGTAGGCATCTTATCACATCATTCTTTACATGCTCTTTTCCATCCTTTTGATCAATATAATTAAACGTAATATCTTGAATTTGGAAATAGGATTTCCCTTCATTATATAAATCTTATTTAGGAGATCTAGGGTATCAAAAGCCTCCAAATTTAGATCTTACACTGATATACTCAGATCTCTTCTATCAGTCTTCTCTTAATCAAGTCTAGAGCTGATACCTACAAATATTTATCAATCTTCATCCAATCAAGCTCAAAATCGGTACTATCAGTCTTCACTCACTCAAGTCCAGAGCTTATATCTTTAAATATTCAATCGATCCTTGTTCAATCAATTTTGGAATTGGTTCTAATCCATGAGATATCTTCATCACTTCACATAAGGCTATTTCCATATCCATCCAAGCTTCACATGTTCTTTGACTTAGTGTGCTCCCAGATCAATCACACATTAGTCAAAGAGAGGAAAATATAATCACCTAAAATTGGTCTAGCAAACCTATAGCCCATATTTCTGATTAATTGTTCTTAATAAATTATAAAATATAAGACATTATCACTAGACTTTGATTATGAGAGCACTTAATCAAATTTTCTTTTATAATCCCAATCCTATCTTGTTGAATCAAATAATCAATCATCCAAGCCTAAATTTAAAAAGGCATGAAAAATTGGGAGAAATAAAAAAGTCCTAAATCCATTCAAAAATCAAAAAGTGAACCCATTCACACATGGGTGTGCACTCAAAAATCACCTTTATGTCCATACTAGAGACCATAATATTTAGTCCCCTTAAGATATCTAAATATTCTCTTCACTGCAACCATATGATATTCTTTAGGATTAGAAGAAAATCTAGCTACTAATCCAACAACTTGTGCTATATCCAGTCTATTGTGTACAACATATTGTAGCTTATACATCATGGACCTATAAAGTGTCTCATCCACTTCTTTATAATTTTCTTCCTTTGGTAGTTTGCAACTCGTTACCATAGGGGTACCAACCGGTTTTGAGTCCTCTAGTCCAAATTTTTTTATTATTTCTCTTACATACTTGGACTGACTTACGTAGATAATACTTTTCATCTGTTGAACTTAATACCCAATGAAGAATTTGGTCTCACCAATCATAGAAATCTCAAATTATTTCCTCATCTCATCCACAAATGATCTTCTCAACTCTTTATTCCCACCAAAATGGGTATCATCTACAAATATTTTTGCAATTTCATCTTTCTCAGCCTTCAAATACACATTGTTTTTGTCACGTATTCTGACAAAACCAATTTGAATCAGATATGAGTGAAACCTATCATAATATGCTCTAGGTAATTTTTTCAATCCATAAAAGATTTATGTAATCTACACACCATATTATTACCTTCAGAATTAACAAATCCTTCAGGTTTCTCAATGTATACCTCTTCTTCCAAAATAACATTAAGAAAATCTGACTTAACATCCATTTGATATACCTTGAATCCTGTGTAAGCAACATAAGCAAGAACTATTTTCACTCCTTCAATTCTGGCCACAGGTGAAAATGTTTCACCATAGTCTACGAATTCCTCTTGTGGATATCCTTTGTACACCAATCTTGCATTTTTCCTTACCACTACACCAGTCTTATCCATTTTGTTTCTAAAAATCTAATTTGTACCAATCACATTCTTGTCCACCACTCTGGGCACTAATGTCCAGGTTTTTTTCCTCTCAATCAGTTCCAATTCTTCTTCCATAGCCTTCACCCAATATTTATCTTTCAATGCTTTTTTCACTGATTTAGGCTCAAATTCATATAACAAACACTAGTACAAAATAGTAATATGTGAACAAATAAACTACCAAAATTGTAGATAAATAACCAAATTTGGTCACATGACCAGTGGTAGTTTATTGTCGGTCATTTATCTCATGATCAAATTTATGACTAAACTATTTTAGTCATTTATTTGGTCAATGATTTGGTCATATATTTACTCATTTATTTGGTCATTTGGTAGTTTATTTGGTCATTTGGTCATTTATTTGGGCATTTGGTAGTTTAGTTGGTCATTTATTTGTTCATTTAATTGGTAGTTTTTCTGGTCATTTCTGTTATTTGGTAGTAAATGTAGTTACGAAATGAATAATTTAATAAATTTTAAAATGTAAAAAAAACATAATATTAGACTTGAACTAAATCATAAAAGCAAATAAAAGTATTACACATGAACAAGCTATGACAGACTAGAATTAAAAGATTGATTCAACATCATGATGATAAATAAAGGTAATCTCCAATAAGAAAAATTAATGCAAATATATATCAAATTATAATGTCAAAGTTGTCTAAAGAGTACATACGTACGTATAATAAAAAATGTCAAAGTTGTCTATGAGTTTCCAACTCTTTCAAATACACCTTGATGATTAACATCTCTAAACAACACATTCAAAATACTGCAATATTATAAAGCAGTGACCCAAAATTCCTAACAAATAACACATAATAAACTTGTTGATCAACTATGTCATTTTTGCCAAATGCTTTAGTGGCCACCGTGTGAAAGTTCCCTCTTTCTCTTTTAGACAAATAGCCCCATCTATTTTGTCTTCATAAGGCAAGGGTATGTTACTTGTCACCTTTAAAATGTTTACATTTGCATCTCCACTTCCTTTCAAGTTGACTTCATGTACAATAGACAAGGAGTGAATCCGCCCAATACTGACAACATCACCATCATATGGATCTAACACATTAACTTTATCCCCTTCTTTGAGTTTATGATCAATACATTTCTACAAAAAGAAAAAAAAATAACACATCAGATTACATAGGTAATGAAAGGCAACAAATATAATGCAATCATAAGTTTCTAAATAAAAAGACCAAATTTAATGTCCATTCCTATTGCACTTCCATTTCTTGTATTGTTTAAGACTAAAGTCCTTGGAACACCATCAAAACATTTGGGCTGAGAAAGAGATTTGGTAATTGATGCTTTTTGTTGCAGTTTCATGGTTGCAGGTGCACATTCACTCACTGCAGATGGGTGGACATGGAGGTATACCAATAGGATCATAGGAGATAATCTAGGGCCAGAGAGAATGGTCCATTGTGTGTCACTAATAGACTGGGGAGAGAGGCATGGAAGGGACTCCTAGTTGAGGGGCATAGGTTCTTGGTTGTGGAGCACCATGGAGGAGTGAACTTGAGTGCACTCTGATAGGGTATGGTGTGGATTGGATCCATGGAAATGATCCTAATGAAGAAGCTTGTTGGGTGTTGTGACAAGATTAATGGAGTACCTAAAGAAACTTAGTGATTGAACTCCTTATCCTACTCATAGGTGCACACATGGCATGCTTATTAAACAATATTACTCAAAGTATTTAAACATATTAAATTAAACAATATTGCCTAAAGTATTTAAACATTTTAAATTAACAACTAACAATCATATCCTAATTAAGGAAAAGTAAATTTTTTATAGCACTCACCTCAAGTTTAGCACTGCTAGTACTATAATTATCATGCACATCCTCTTTGAAATCAACACAATCACTACCAACATTGTTGTTTCCTTTTCGATTTTCTATCATATGTTTGCTCTGCATGTAATTTAATCATCATGAAAACTTAATATAATTCAAGTAAAGAATACAACAGCTATACTTTTTTTCCATAACACAATTATTATATTACCTCAACTTTAGCACAACTATGATTGGGCTGCACATTCTTATCGACTGGTTCATCATGATCATTGTGAATATTGGCAGTCATGTTGGCATTAAGGTGTTTTTGCTTTTTTGTTTCTTTGATAAAATTGTTCTGCATGTAGTTAAAATTGATTAAAGTTTGGTAGAGAGGAAATAGAATAAAATAATGGTGTGAAAATGCAATAACAACAATGCTATGAAATCAAAAATGCGGAGGAGGAAAGCGCTCAGCAACTTGGAGGTCTCTGGTTGTTGACGTACGTGGTGATCTCGGTCTAACAAAAATCAATGTATACCCCCGCATTTCCAAACCCTTTTATATTACCTAAACCTAATAATGGGAATTCATTCTCCAGGTGCGATTTTAGAAGGCCATGGCAAAACCTTCGAACAAGCGCTCAGAGAGGAAACAATTATCCCACAGGAGGAAAATTTTGTTATCGATGGCAACCGAGCACCAAGAATAGGAGAAGGAACCAATGCTAGAGGTGAGAACTCTATCCCTATTAATTTATGTATTATCAAACCTAATTCTCATATGTCCATTGGTATTGAGAAAGAAAAGGATAACCTTAGGAACTCTGCAATTTTTTTGGTAGCCCAAGACATTAATAAACTCCCATCGAGATCCTTCCTAAATGATTCGATTCACAATATTTGTTGGAAACAATTTGGATACCACTTTTCCTTTCTTAGCATGGTTCAAAAAGGGTTTTTTTTTAATTTTTTAAGAACCCCAAATCCCAGAAAGAAATTGTTACCAAACAATTCTGGAAGATTGGTAATACCAACTTTAGGGCTCTGCCCTGGATTCCTGACATTGCCCATAATGAAGTGCTAGCCTTATCAAGCCCCCAGTGTATTACCATGGGTAGTCTACTGCCATTCCTGTGGGACATTATTCCTCCGGCCCTTGAACCCTTTGGCATGGTCCTTAGGGTTGACAAAACTGACATTTTGCTCCTCCACACAGATGCTAGAATTCTGATCATGATCAACCTGGAGATTGATCTCCTCGGTGAGATTTTCTTCGATCGAGGTGGCCACACCTATAATTTCCCAATATCCTTCATAGGATGGATTAATTACTACTTCAAATGTAAAAGGGAAGGCCACATGAGGCACGAGTGCCAATTTTTGAATAAAAAAAAGATTACACTGAAAACTAGTGCAAGAAAAAAGATTGACCCTAAATCCTCCCATGGTAAATTAGACCCTTCCGCTCCCCTACCTAAAGGCTCTGCTAACCTTGATTTTAGTATCCCAGTGTCCTTAGATGCTACTATAGATTCCTTAGAAGCACTCAAAAGATCTTTCAATAAAGACTCTTGTCAGATTCCTCCCTCTAGTCCGAACATTGAAAACTTAATTGATCTCCCACATATAGAAAACCTTGATTTTGGGTTGAAGTTAAAGAGTCCTGTATCCAAACATAGGACTCTGAATACACAAAAACTTTTCCTAAATAAGATCAAGAAGATCTCAGCTCATAGGAGAAGAGATCCTTCTCCTCTACTTAGAGATTTTGGACCTGTCACATTCTATGGCATATATGGAAGTTTAGTAATGATGATATTTTCAATAGTAGGAGTAGAGTTCTTACTGAGTCTCTATGGAGACTCATATCTTTTAATGTTGCCTCACAAGTTACCATAATCATGCAGGTAAAAGAAAAATCAAGCATTGAAAGTGATCATAGAATTTAGGAATGTTCTGGACAGAGAGAAGGTCACATGTAAAATGTCCACCAAAGCTGAAGGGGACTTTGACTATGAGGTCACCATAGGACAGGTGTTGTAGAAGATCAAGGAATATAAGTGGTTAACAAAGAAATAGAAAGGTATAGGAATTGGGACTACGCAGGAAAACACCATAGGTGCAAAAATGTTGGTTTATAAATAAGTGGTAGATAGTAGTGAATCAACAAGATTAGTCTAAAGTCCTTAGGATCAGTGTTCAATTAGAACCCCCATCATACAGGCTCCTAGGAACAACTCACTATATCTGAAACCTATCTCTATGCACCCTCCACTACCCTAGGAGGCCTATTTCTCAAATCCGTATAATGTCATCCTCCATGACAATCTGAGACTCAAATGGGCAGATCATCAACTACCATGGACATCTTGGTTTCCTAGATAGAGGTTGGATAGAAACAAACTGAAATATATGTTTTTGTAAATAGTTTATTTTTTGATTCACTTTTTGATGCATAACTACTCGTCTCTCTCCGTATGAAAGGGAAGATGTTTTATTTTGTAAGTTGATTTAAACTCTCAGTGATTTCCATAATTAATATACTATAATTAATAAAAAAATAACAACAATGCTATGTGTATGAGAATCAATGCTTAAGGATATTTTTATGTATATACAAATTCAAAAAGATGATGATCAAAATGATACTTTCAACAATGCAAATATACATTAGTATGAACTAGGATTATCTCATTAGTAGAGTAGCTTACCTGATATGAATCCATGGAATTATGGTCATTCCATGTAGAAACTATAGGTTGAACCGAGGAAGTCAATTGTGAAAATTTCTCAGTGAGAGTATGTAAATAACTCATTATATGTTGGTGCCTTTCATTTGAGTTGACACAATTTGGAGAGGCTCTTACTAGGCGTTCCACAGATGGTTGTGAAATCTTTATTGATGAACTAGATTTCCACTTCATACTACTCTTATTAGTAGGATATAGTCCTAACATATAGTTGACAATATCTTCTAGACCTGCTTCTCTATTATTTTTCTCCACCTAAATACAATGTAAATTTTAACACAGTCAATTCAATAAAAAATTTAAATAAATAACACAATACAAATTGAACCAAAAATCCATACACTTAATCCAAATTTTTTTAGTTTGGCCCGCAACCCACCTCGGCCAAATGTATATTCAGCCCTCACATTATCTCTTGCTCTCTTGCCTTTGTTTCTCTTTGTCAAATATTCTTTAGAATGCATACTTTCTTTCAATGCCACCAACTGTTTGGGAGATAGAGTGGTGTCTAAACTCTCTTTTCCCTTCATGATTGTTTTTCTGTAATTAAAACTGAAAATTTTCATTAGAAGTGTCATCTTTTTCTTCTTACACTTTCTAGAGATTTGTCCACCGCTAGTGTGAAAAACATTTTCCATTTTTTGTATAACATATTCCACATGTTGTGGATCTTGCTGTGCAAAATTTGATTTGCAAATATCCAAATGGGATCTACATCTTACGCCCAACTCAAAGGCCCACCTTGCAACATTTTTTCCAGTGGTTTCACCATCTCTTGACACCTCAACCAAGAATGGCTTCCTCCCTTCTAATATCATTTCTTTTTCATGTCTCTCTATAGATCTGTATAAATCTTGACTCAATTTATTTCTTTTAACAAAAGTGGGTACATCTTTTGTTGAATCACTACCAGCAGGTGCACTCTAGGTACATCAGATGCAAGCTGTATCTCTTTGTGACTTTCAGTAGGCTGCATATCACCATGTGTTATATCAGGATGTGCATCATCACAACTACCTTTTTCACCAAGTAAATTTGTTGGATAGAAAAAGCATTGGCTTTTACAAATTGGCAACACTGTATCTTTATTTGCTACTTTTGTTTTCTCTTCATTTTCTCTGCACTCTTTTCCTTTCTTATAAAACCAAAAAAAATATCATATCATGTCTTATATACATAAATATTTTTCCTATAAAATTTCATTAAAAAGTATTAAAAAAATAATATACTACTTAGTGGATTTACAACTTGCATGTTTGTCAAACCAAGACGTGATAAAAATTTAGTATTATTGGCCACACGTTCTTCATGAACGCTTTCATAATCTGTAACTGGAATTTCAACATTATGATCAGTATCATCTAATTTGTGCCTTAAATTCTTTCTCTTCATTTCCTGATGTCCAAAAAAACAATAATGTATAAATTAGCAACTTGATACAGAGATAATTACCATAAAAATTCATCATTCCATCTAGTGTTATTATTGTTGGTACTCTAAGACTATCTTGTTCCTTTCTATCAACATCTCTATTGATAGCTTGTAATATCCCCAAATAGGGATAATAGAAAAATAGCACCATTTCCAAAACTAGAGCCCAAAAAATCTAGTGAAAGTTTATTTGCATATAAGAAATTCTAGAGCAAAATTGGATTTATAATCAGATTACTTATCTAAAGTTTTTGCTGATAGAAATAAATTTCTACGTATCACTATACATAAAAATTTTAGGGAAAAGCCCTTTGATTCTTCCCAGAAATTTAAAAAATGCATTACATTGATTTTCTCTTATTTTCCTGAGATAAAGATGATTAAAATATGCATATTTAGATACAAATACCTCCGAATTTGTGGAGGAGCATCTCTACTATTATATAACCAACCATATAAACTCCACTGCCAAACTTTCAACAACTGATAGGAATGTTGCCAGATTGATATATTGTTATAACATGCTCCATACATCCTCCAATTGATATACTCAAATCTACCATTGAAGAATTTTTTCATAAGAAAACAAGTCACAAACATTTCATGCCACAAATTCCAATGTCCTCAACATAAATAAAACAAAGAAAGAATGTGTGTATTAAGGCATGGACTTTTAGACTTTAGACAAAAGATGCTCAATATCAATGCAAGAAAGATCAAATATGATGAGCATAGAAGAAAGATAATACATTAAAAAAAATATACCCTTCATCTCACATGAGAAAAAGCCATCATTGCATATTATTTGGAGCTAAAATATGCATTGGTTCACATTAAAAAGAAACCTACAATATCTTGAATTATTACACCCAAGCAATATTCAGACCTGCTAAATGAGAAAATCCTGCAACAAACATTACATATTTTACATGCAAAACTCATATAACCTACATATATGGTACACAAATTTCCATAGTTGAAGAAATGTTTGTCCAGGCTAAGTTTCCTCAAAAAAATCTTAAATTGTACAATCTATTGTAAGTCAACCTCAAGAAATTATGGCACATATATATCCAAAATGTTTATATTATATGAAAACATATTGATATTGCATCCCAATTTATGTATGAAAACATATTAATATTACATTCATATACCAAATTTATGTAATATTAAAGCTTTGAAACAGGCATTAGTTTGAAGGCTCATATCCTTAAAACATAAAATAGTCTTAAAACAACATAAAAGTCTTAAATAAAAGGTCATAAAATGGGTTCATCAATAATCATCTCCATTGATAGCAAGATCAGAATCATGATCACTATGAGGCATATTAATGCCATATTTTAGATGCCCTAGGATAGCTTTTGCTAGGACCTTTTCCCTGTTTTATCATACTTTCTCAAATACTTTATACTCATATTTTCTATTATGTGGCATGTTGCCACTAGACATATGCTATGGTTAAAACACACTTAAATATTTTATGCTTGGATTAATATGTTATGTTATTTACTTTGAAATTATGATTATGTCTCTATAGATGAATTAGTTGTTTGAACATGAATGATGCATCGTATTTTGGTTTTGATTATCATAAATGTCTCTATCCTCACATCTAAAGTGTGGAGCATCAATATAGAAACCATCACCTTGACTATGTAAAATTCACCCATGCGTTGGATGCTTGACCCAGTCTTGCAGCAGGTTCACACAGAGGAACATCAAGTGCAACACCAGCAAGTGGATCTAGGGTTATCAAAGTGGCAGCAGTCAAGCAAAGACCAAGGCAACATAATGATTTTTTTGGAGAAATCTAGGAGAGAGTGGGAAGTTAGATTTGTTGTCAATAGTATTTTTTTCCTCTTTCCTAGACCTATTCTATCTCTAGTTTTATAGTTTCCCTTTATGTTTGATAGGATTGTAATAAAAGATCCTCCTATCTCTATGGCGTGATTAGTTAGCAGTTAAATATTTTTCTTCTTTAAATAAAGCCCCGCTCCTATGTGAGAAGGAGGGCGTTATCAGTTATAGTTTACATTCTATTATTTTCCAGTTGTTATGAATCTTGTAGTTCACTTTTTCAATCAATAGAAGATGAAGTATTGATATTTAGTTCAATGTAATTGAGTTTGGATACTCACTCAAGGGGGCCCACTTAGTGAGGAATCTGTGTTAGTTATTTAGAATAATTTTCATGTAGTTTCAGTTTCCTGCATCTTGGTATCATAATTCTGGTGTTAACACTGCTCCTGTAGCCAAAGCTGCAGGACAGTCCAATACTTCCTGCAACGAAAGTGGCAGAACTATTGAAGTATTATAATTGTGTTTTCAAGTCTTTGTATTTCCAAGTTGTACTATTCCTTCAGCATTTTCACTTCCACATTTCCTTTCCACCATTCTTTACAACATTTTTTTCTTGCAGATATAGATTAATTTCCTTTCCAACATTCATTTCTTGTAGCTATGGAATAGTTTCCTTTCAAAGAAATTTGTTTCCTGCAGCCATAGTGTGGTCTGAGTAATAATCCTTGGTGCATATACTTTTCTGGCCCATTTCAAGTAATACGTCCCTGGGTTGATAAATTAAATGAGTTTCTATTAAGGAGGATAGCTGCTCAGTCGGATGTCCAATCCTTGAGTCATGGTAATTGCCTAGTTTTTTATACCTTGATAGAATCTATCATTTTTGGCACCATTGTCGAGGACGGTGTCGAGCCAAGTTCTTTTACTCAGTCATTAGTAGAATTCAATTCAAGCATGTACATCCTTTTTAAATAGATTTTTCTATCAAAAATTCTATCACTCCACCACTATAATCTTTCATTTATATGT
Organism: Thuja plicata; assembly: GCA_018584345.1. Lineage (NCBI taxonomy): Eukaryota > Viridiplantae > Streptophyta > Pinopsida > Cupressales > Cupressaceae > Thuja > Thuja plicata. The sequence goes on from MU223262.1 coordinate 2,341,349, forward strand.
ATGCATAGAAGAAGAAGAAGAAGAGACGCTCTAGGAAGGTACTTGCCAAATTACCCCAACAACTATTTAGGAGATATCTTTGTAATAGAAGAAGACAAAGAGGAGGTTCAGTTCATGGATGCAATTGTAAACTTTCCTATATCATCATCATCATCATCTTTCGAAAGTGATCCACTGAAATTTCACCTTCTAGAAGGGAAACTTGAATTTAATACATTTGTAGAAGCCTTGGCCAATCTCAGAATCCAATACCCAGTCAATCAAGAAGAAAACCCACTACCTCTAGTCATTTACCTTCTGCAAGGTCTCCCTCAGCATCCACCTAGGATGGAAAAACCCCCTACCTTTCCATTTCCCATTACTAACTAGCATGATATTCACAACCTCAAGATATTCCCTCTTCAACACTTCCTAAATTCTATGGCCTAGTGACTGAAGACCCAGACACCTTTCTCTTTGAGTTTGACATCCTTTTCCATAGTTACAACTACACCATGGATTCCCATAGGCTCAAATTGTTCCGTGAAAATCTCAAGGCGTCTGCATTAAGATGGTCTATGGGCTTAGGCTAGGACATTGTCCATGATTGGAAAGAAATGAAGATAGCATTCCTGAAAAAGTATAAAGAGTACTGCAGGGGAAATGATATGAGAGGGGATGACATCTTAAAAATGACATAGAAGGAGGATGAAAGCCTAGAGTACTATGTTTCAAGATTTTAATTTAGATTTCAAAAAAATACTCATCACCAGCTCAATGAGGAGTCACAAAAACTTCTCTTTTTACAGGGTATACATAAAGGGTGCACTGAAGCCTAGGATCTTATGGCCAGGGGAGATCACACGCAATCTACATGGGGTGATATCAAGAAAATTTTCCTCAATTACTCAAGATTTGCGGCCAAGAAGGGCAGAGGTTATAGGTATATAGTGGGAAAAACTAATGGCATTGGGGCCTCTTGAACAAAAATCACACCTTTGTTGTCTGACTTCAAGAAGGACATTATCAATAACATGGCCACCCAGTTGGACACAATGCAGGAAAAAAAGAAGCATGAGGAGGCCAAAGCTATTATGGTAGAATTCTATCCACATTGTAGATAGAAGAAGAGAGATTGTTGTTGTAAGTTGGTTTCCAACATGGAGACTGCATAGCTACCCACTGATTAGAAGCCAATTGAAGGAGATGATGAGAAAGTATTCTTTGTTGCACAATGAAGACCATGGGCTCAAAGACAAGGTATGCCTCAATACCCTCTTACTTTTAATGATCCATTTTATAGTAGTCAATGGCAACCACTTGTGAATAATCAATACCCTCCTTGGAATAATCCGCAACCTCAGTGGCAACCTTACCCAAGTCCTCAATGAAAACAACCCCAAGGGAATTGGTAACAACCCCAAGGTAATTGGAAAAAACCCCAAGGGAATTAACAACCTCCACAAGGAAATTGGCAAAAAAATCCATAGTGGCGGGGAGGTCAACAATTGCCAAACTAGGAGTAGGGACTCCTATAGCCACCAGAATAGCCCCAACAACAAGCACTTCTACCACCTCCTATAGCCAATACAAAATCCCCTAAGCCTACTCAACTCCCTACCCAGCCTCATCTGAATCCTAATAACAGGCCTGTAGTGCTAGTAATAACTGAGAGGGGGGGGGGTGAATCAGTGGCCTTAAATAATTTATCCTTTTAAACCTTAATCCACCAATTAATACACCTCAGATTATTAAGTCCCTACAAGATGTATGCCTTTGAAATACTTGAAACAAATGACTGTCTGTCAGTTTACCTTGTCTGTCCTTATTCTCCTTGAGTACCGATAGACAGTAAAACATATTTACCGATACTCAGTAAATATGCAGAGTATACCAATCAATCCATAAATGTATATGTGAAATGTAAAACAATAAAGTAATAAGCCATACACACATAACACAAGCATTTTAACGTAGAAACCCTGTTAAGGGAAAAACCACTGGGACCAGTACCCCAAATTTTCACTCTTTTGAAGTGAACCCTGTTAGGAGCCAACCCTATTAAAGGTTACAAACACACTATTAAGTGCGACCTTGTTAGAGGATTTTTATACATAGATTGTTACTAAGTATCTAGCACCTATGCTACCATCCTTGAATCAGTCTCTAGACTGTCAATAGGCTTTATGCTAATCTTACTCCCATCCTTGAATCAGCCTCCTTCTTAGACTATCAATAGGCTTTAGGTAAGATCGATTCTACTATCATGAATCAACCTTTTTGGTAATCTGTTAGGATATACCTCAATTATAGAAGATGGTTAAGTCCTTCTTTGTTAAGAGACTTAATGCTTCAATGGTTAAACTGAAACACAATGACCTATTTCTAATGCAACTTTGAATTATAGATATTCAGATCTATTTACGTACTTTACCTCTCTGATCAATGTGTCAATTATATTCCTTTGTACTTATCACTTTCTGCTCTGTGATGTTGTGCTTCACTATTCATCGGTGTCTGCAGAATTCTTTAGCTCTCCCTTAGCTTGATTGATCAAGACTATATGAAGCTTATCCTTCACCAATTTCTCTTTAGCATCTTCTCTCAATTCACTCCCCCATGTCTGAGTGCATACAGAAATGAATTATGCTTATCTCTTATATAGACATGATATTCCTTAACTCTTGGTTCTTGATTCTTGATTCTTGGCATAAAAAACAATCCATCCAAATTGATTTACAGCTTTAACTCCTGATTTATCTTGTAGTTATCTTCTTGCCAATAGTATAAATCATCTTTAAATCACTTACTTAATTGTGGTCGAAGAAAACAAATAAAACAACCAGTTAAGTCTATCCTTAAGCTCTGCGAACTAGATATTTTGTCATTTTCTGATCTCTCTGTTCTGTCGGTCAATTCTGCATTTCATCACCGGTGACAACTGCCAGTTCCGTCGGTGCAGCTTTAGGTAGCTTTGGGATCTCCTTCCATCGGGCATCATTGGATCTTGCTCGTCGGGCATCCTTTGATTCTGCTTCGTCAGGAAACACTTTCTTCTTCTCATCGGGCATCACTGTGACTTTATCTCTGTCTTTACCAGTTGTGTGCACTCCGTCGATGTTGTCTGTCACTTAGTGAATTTTTGAATTTTATGCATTGTTGAAAGAATAATCATTGTTCCATTGATTATTTGAAGTCTTTGGCATTGTGTATATGACCATACAGATGATATCAAGTTGACATCAATGAAAAATACAAACCATTAACTGATTTAATGTCTTGCATCATCTTCAACTTAACATTATCAAACATTCAATCAGTTACATGTCATCAATCTCTCCCTTTGGCATTAATGGAAACATACTATATTATCACACTATACTATTTCTAATAAAACATGAAATACAATTGTTGAGATTCATCAAATTACCAAACAGTTTGTTTTGATAACTGATAAAATGTCTGACCGCCAGTAAGCTCTGTGTTAGGTTAGATTTGATTCTTGCAGCTTTCTTTTTATCTTCTTCTGATGTGTTTTGACCTCTGTTTGTGTCAATTTCTCTCTCTTCTTTGATGTCTCTATCTTTTATTTGCAACTTTTATACAAATACTCTCCCTATGGATATGATCTCTCCCTGTTTGGAGTAATCTGATAATGAATAGTTTCTGATGATAATATGAAATACATTCTCTCCCTTTGACAATAATGCCAAACAAATATTTTCACAAATATCTGACATTCTGTCAAACAATTTCTTCTATCCATAATATATTCCTTGAATTTCCCTTATCCATCATCAATATAACAGTTTTCTCTGGTGCTTTATTCTGATATATACCTTTCTGTATATGGATGTAGCTTTGAAGTTCATCTTTTGCTTGCATCAATCATGAATGATATTCTGATAATATATGGTTGATGCAGCCTTCAGTCCTTTTACTGACTGATAGACATGGGTTTGACCCCTACTCTTTTTCTAAGGTACTCAAATGTATCCTTGGGCAGTGGCTTGGTGAAGATATCAGCCAATTATTCTTTTGATTGCATGTATTCAACTATCACCTCTTTTTCTTGAACTTGTTCTCTTAAATAATGATACTTGATGGCAATGTGTTTAGTCTTTGCATGCATGACTGGATTCTTGGAAATATTTATTGTACTAGTGTTATCACAATAGATAATCACTGGTTCTTTGATCTTCGTATGCATACCTTCTAGCAACTGTTTGATCCATGCAATATTTGAGCAGTTTTCAGCAACAGCAACATATTTTTCTTCTGTAGTGGACTGAGAGATGCATCCTTGCTTCTTGCTAATCCATGTGACAAGTTTGTCACTTATAAAGAATGCTCCTCCAGTTGTGCTCTTCCGGTCATCAAGATTTCCAGCCCAATCAATGTCGATAAACACTTTTAGTTCAAATTTTCCTTCTCTTCTATACCATAAGCCAAATTCCTTAGTATTCTTCAGATGTCTTAGAATTCTTTTCATAGCAGTCATATGTGATTCCCTAGGGTTAGCACAAAATCTAGCAACAATTCCTACTGTATGTGCAATATCTGGTCTAGTGTGTACAACATACATGAGTTTTCCTATCATTGATCTGTATAGAGTCTGATTTACCTCTGTTGTCTTGTCTTCATTTGTTAATTTGCATCCAGTAGCCATCGGTGTTCCAACAGGTTTGGAATCTTCCATCTTGAATATTTTCAGAACTTCTTTGATGTATTTGGACTGTGTAATGAAAATACCTTCACTTTGTTGAATGA
>MU223262.1:2358603-2381142 GCA_018584345.1 Thuja plicata
TATGATTGATTAATGAAACATTAACAATTATGATGAATAGACATGTCCCATGAAGGGACATGTCGCTTCTAGCCTCTTTCTCAATATAAATGAAAGAGAGATTGTTGCATTTGAAAGACACATACAATATAGAGTGTTATCACATTTGCAGCTATCCTAAAACTTAATATTCCCTCAGGTAATAGTCACTCCATTTGATAAATGGGGGTTATATTTTGTGGGACCAATTAATCCCTCATAAAATGACAACTCTTACATTTTGGTTTGCACTGAATATGTAACTAAATGGGTGGAAGTACAGGCTATGAAGCATGCTCGGGATAGTATGGTGTTCCATAGGAACTAGTCACAGATCAGGGAACTCAATTCACTTCTACTTTGATTATTGCACTTATGGAGGAGTACAAAATTCACCACCAAAAGTCTAGTCCATATCATCCTCAGGTGAATGGATAGGTAGAGATCAAAAACAAAGAGATCAAAGCTATCCTGACTAAGACAGTTCAGTTACACAAGATAGACTGGAGTAGTAGAATGTAGGAAGTTGTGTGGGCTTACCGCACAACATGGAAAACATCAACAAATTTCACACCCTTTGAGTTGGTGTATGGTAAGGCTGTTGTAATGCCTATCAAATTTGAGCATAAAACATTATGAACAACATTACAAGTCAACTTGGGTCTTCCTGCTACTCAAAGAGAAAGACTCCTGTAGCTTAATCATCTAGATGAAATCAGAAAAGCATCTTTACAGAACGCAGAGTTATTCCAACTAAAACATAAGAAATGACATGACTCACATATACGGAATAAACGGTTTCTTTTTGGTGACTGGGCACTTCTATATGATTCTCGATTTCAAGAAAATCAAGGTAAGCTTACAACTTGTTGGCTTGGTTCCTATGAGGTTGAAAATGTTTTTGCTAACGGTATAGTCCAATTGTCTATAATCGACCCTATGCATGTCAATTTATTTCTTAATAGTCACAGACTCCGCCTGTACCATAAGCCAACCACTAAGGCTGATTTCCTATGACAATTTGAGATTCCTCCTATTGCGGTTGAACCTCCTATAGCCAATGAATCTCCTGTAGTTGAAGAACCTCCTATAGCCAATGGACCTCCTCTAGCTGAAGAACATCCTACAACAACTGGAACTCCTCCAGTTGAAGACTTTCCTTTAGCCAATCAAAGTGGATTTTCACTCCAGTCATCTCTTTGACTCTACTCAAAAGCAATCATAATGTTTCCCATGAATATCTCTTTTTCTGCAATAAATCCACCATCACATCATATCCCATTAACTTGTTCTTCCATCTTCACTCGTGTGTCCCATCATCATTACGCTACTGATTACTTTTTGCTCAACACACGTCATCCTATCTTTCTAGATTTAGAAATTTACAAGTGATTATTCTCTAGGCACACATTCATTCATTGTTTGAAATTTTTTTCATTTCATTTGACATTATTATAGGTTACATTGTAATTAATTTAGTAATTCAACTGAGTACTGTTGTACTTTATAACCAAGCTGTGTGGACACCTGTCACCTTTTTCATAGGGGGCAGTCCATTAAATTGTGTTTTGCAATAATGACCCTCGCTTAAGATATTTTATGTAGTCGTTTTGATTTAATTGATGTGAAAATCTAGAAGCATACAAAATTCTATGATAAGCCTTTTATTTTCAAAAACCCAACTCACATTTCCAGCTCTAGTTTTTCAAATTTCCTCTGCCATAGTACCCAAAAAACCAAACCGAGATCTTTCCATCTTTGTCTGGCCTAAAGATTAGGTGGAATATAGGGTAAGGAACATTAAGGATACAGAGGGAAGAATTGTGAAAGGAATTTGGAAGTTGCAATGATTTGGACTTTTCTTTGGGCTACAGAATTTCTCAGTGAAAATGGGTGGGCAACCCATATGCCATGAACCAGGGGATCACTCATCCTTTTTGTAGGACCAAGCCAACATCCAAGTCTTTAACCATGTGGGCTAGCTTACATACTTCATCAGGCTATGTGGTTATGACGAGGTTGCAGCTCTAGATTTCTTGCACACTTATAGAAATGGGGTTTCCTATGTAAAAGGGTTAAGAGTGGAAGCTTCAAAGGAAGGAATTGCGGGAGTTTCTAGACTTCCCACCATAGGTGAAGATTTTCCACATAAACATGAGGCACAGGTGGCTAGGGCCAAGTTTTCTTTGCCCACAGACGCTAAATTGGATTCTAGCAAATAGGGGACCAAGAGAACATCTCTTCTAGAAGATTATTCTCGGCTGGCTATCCATGTTATAAGGTACATTACTTGCGAAGGATGGTTTTCATACTTGCATGTTGCACATTTTGAACTGTTGAGTCATTTGGGACATGGCCACCTTGTAAATTTTCCCAATTTTCTGTACTCTTTGTTAAATTTGAGTTCAGAGGAGGTTAGAAAGGGGAAGCTAAATGTAGCTACCCACCATGGGTTGGTAAAACTCTTGGTGGAAAGATCATAACGGGATATCTCTCCTATGACATGGGATGATTTTATCACCACACCCCATGCATAGCTATGAGAAGAGGGGCCACAACCTATAAGTCAAGAAGCACAGGCCAAAAATGTCCTTGATGAGGACATACCTGACAATGATGCAACTACTAATCTAGAGAAGTTACACAAGATCCCTTCTACTTCAGGAGCTGAAATAGAGAAAATGGCTTCCGGTAATCCAAACCCTAGCCAAGGGGGTGGTGAAAGTGAGGATTCTATATATTTGTAGACTCCAAAAGTAAAACAGAGTGCCTAGAGGAAAGAGAAGGGCAAGGAAAAAATAGTTGAGGATGTAGGGGAAGAAACTCTTGTATTACCTAAAAACCTTATTCCTCCTGCAACTATTACTGTAAAGAAGAAAAGGACATCACAAAAGTTCCCTGTAGTGTCTATTGATACTCCTCCATGACACAGTATTCATTTGAGCACACAATAAGCCAACAAAATGGACTCACCTGCAATGATTGGTTTGTCTCCTCAAAATCCAATTGAGCAGTCTTTGAAGGAACAACCACAAGCAGGGAGCCCATGTGTAGAGTGTCTAGATACGATGGAAATAGAACTTGCAGCTAAGAAAATGGACACAAAAGTAGTAAATATAGAAATAACATACATGGAGATAGGACACACTGAAGCAGCCAATATACCTTCTTCTCAGCAAGATGATGATCAAGGGAATGATGCCCCAGTTCCAACCCCTGATGAGTTAACCATTGATGTACCAGAAGCACTCACAGCAGCAACAGAGCAAGTCACTCCAATAAGAAAGAACTAGGTAGCAATAAGAAAGAACTAGGTTACACTCCAATCTATCTCCATTGACTACTTTACAGAAATGCAATATGAAAAGTCAAAGTGGGAATTGGAAATGGATAAATTAAAAAGGTAAATAGGAAGACAACAACAAGAAGTACAAATTTTGCAAGGCAAGTTAGATTCAGTTATAGACTTAATTATGCAACTAATAGAATGTAGACCACTTCCTAGGGTCTATGCACTGTGTCTAAAGGAGCAATTTCTAATGTTTAAATTAATGAGGGTTCTTAGAGATTTTCACACAAGCATAGATTCACCATAGGAATTTGTGGCTGCATATGAAGAATCATCGGATTGCATCAAAAATTTGTTATGTGAACTCTACTTGCACAATTATGTTGTTCCCCTCGACACAAATTGGAACCCCTTGTTATTTGTTGGTGATATTCACCTATCTACTCTGCTTTTTTGGTCCATAAATGAGATAAGCTATGGAGATAAATTAAGTAAATACAGGGGAATTGAACAAAATTTTACACTCCCCTTGCGACCAAAAAGTGGTAGTCCTCGTAGATTATACTGTGATTGGATGGAAATAGTTTATGGATTGCAGGACTCTACCCACAGGAAAAATATTTTGGGAAACTGGGAAGAAGTATTTGCAGCATTTGAGAAACTCTCATTAGCAGAGGGAAATAGAGCAACAAAAGGATTGAGACAAAGGTGGGACAAGTTAACACTAGCATTAAAGAAGGATGATCCCCACAATCTCATCAACCTACGAGCTGCTATGCAAAGAGTCTAGTGGTACATATGCTTGGGAAGGAAAATTTGACCTGAGTGGTGGCTCCCTCTTTCCTTTCAGCCTCCTCTTCTCCTATGGCCACTATACAGGTGCATGGACATTGAGGTAGATGAACAATTGGAGATGAGTCAACGGGTCAAGATGGAGTGCACAAATGGATACTACTATCATGTGGGAACTTCCATGAGTGGTGAGACTTGGGAAAGAGATCTCCAAGTGCTTGCAAAGATCTAAAATGTTTTAGTACCTCGGGACTGGCATTAGTCTTTGTAGGGGGCAGAATGATGAGGCATATTAATGGCATATTTTAGATTCCCTAGGATAGATTTTGCTAGAAACTTTTCCCTTTTTCTATCAGACTTTCTCAAATACTTTATACTCATATTTTCTATTATGTGGCATGCTGCCACCAGACTTATGCTATGGTTAAAACACACTTAAATATGCTATGCTTGGATGAATATGCTATGTTATTTACTTTGGAATTATGATTATGTCTCTATGGATGAATTAGATGTTTGAACATTAATGATGCATGCATATTTTGGTGTTGATTATCATAAATGTCTGTATCTTAACATCTGAAGTCCAGCGCATCAATATAGCAACTGCTGCCTTGACCAGGTAAAACGCGCCTATGTGTTGGATGCTCGACCCAGTTTTGTAGTAGGTTCACATGGAGGAACATCAAGTGCAACACCAGCAAGTGGACCTGGGGTGATCAAAGTGGCAGTAGTCGAGCAAAGACCAAGGAAACATAATGAATTCTCTAAAGAAATATAGGAGAGAGTGGGAAGTTGGATTTGTTGTCAAAAGCAGTTCTTTCCTCTTTCATGGACCTATTTTATCTCCAGTTTTATAGTTTCCATTTTTGTTTGACAGGACTATAATAAAAGCTCTGCCTATCTCTATGGCGTGATTAGTTAGCAATTAGATGTTGTTATTCTTTAAATAAATTCTCGCTCCTGCATGAGAAGGAGGGTGTTATCAATTATAGTTTACATTATGTTGTTTTCTAGTTATTATGAATCTTTTAATTCACTTTTTCAATCAATATCATATGAAGTGTTGATCTTTAGTTTAGTGTAATTGAGTTTGGATACTCACTCAAGGGGCCCCACTTGGTGAGGAATCTATGTTAGTTAGTTAGAATAATTTGCATGTAGTTTTAGTTTCCTGTATCTTGGTATCATAATTTTGGTGTTAACACAACTCCTACTGCCAAAGCCGTAGGACAATCCAGTACTTCCTACAACCAAAGTGGCAGAACTGTTGAAGCATTATAATTGCATTTTCAATTCTTTGTGTTTCCAAGTTGTATTATTCCTTCAGCATTTTCACTTCCACATTTCCTTTCCAGTATTTTTTATAGCATTCGTTTCTTCCAACTATAGATTAATTTCCTTTTCAACATTCATTTCCTATAGCTATAGAATAGTTTCCTTTCAAAGCAATTTGTTTCTTGCAGCCATAGCGTGGTCTGAGTAAGAATCCTTGGTGCATATAATTTTCTAGCATGTTTCAAGTAACATGTCCTTGGGTTGATAAATTAAATGAGTTTCTATAAAGGAGGATAGCTGGTCGATAGGATGTCCAATCCCTGAGTCATGGTAATTGCCTATTTTTTGATACCTTAATAGAACCGATCAATCACTTGTGTCTACATCTGCTTGATTTTCTTCCTCATCCTCATTTGTGACATACAATACATTCTCTCTCTCAATTTATTCATTGGTAATCAAAATCTCTTCTTCAAACAATCTCTTATTGTCTTCATCCACTTCTTCAAATGTTTCTTGTAAATTAAAATATTGTCCATCAAACATTAGATCGACAACTTCCATGAATTTTCATTTCAAACCAGACTCTGTTTGAATGACATATGAACAACCTGGGCTTCTTACATCATCAATTAGAAATTATTGATTAATTTGAAGAGGAGAAACAAATGGCTCATTTGTCTCTGATATAAATTGTTGTGTATTTACATGTATAAATACATACTCATCAACTTGTACTCCAAATGGTCAGATCCACTTACATTTTAATAATATAGGAATGTTTTCACCAAAATCAACTTGAATAATTTTTTGTATGAATCCAACATAAAATTTATTCTCAAATTCATGAATAAATTCAGCACTAACAACACAATCACAATTTGTCTTTCCTTTGTCCTTTTCCTCCACTCTTAAATGACTACCATAGGCCCAAATTCCACTAAAATGCATAGCCCACATATATGGAGCTTGTGAAATCTCACTTTCCTCTATTGTTATATCTTGACCTTTTTATTTTGCATCACTAATTGCATTACCAATCCATTCTTCAAATTTAGGAAAAGAATCACCTCTAATCAAATCATGACGCCTGCGCTTTTGAGATCGATTTTGCATCCAAGTTTGATTCTCTCCTTCATATTTTATACATAAATTAATGACATAAAAATAGTAAGATTAATAATATAAATGTGTAAATACAATTGAGTAAATAAATTTACCTGCGCCACTTGTCAAAAGAAGATGTGTTTTGAAGAATAAAGGTATGTATTGCAATTCGTTCTTGATATGAGAGCTTGAAGCAACATACATTTCCTTCTAATACTTCACCTGCAATTCAATCATCTTCATCATCATCTCATACATGTCGATTGGAATTTTTAAAATCCTTCATATATTCTGTGCAAAACCCCATGGCCTCTTGCATTGAATATTCCTCAGACATGTTGGCTTATGGTTTTTCCCTAGTATGAACATTTTTTTCAAAACCTTTATATATCATTCTATAAGATACATTCATCTCATTCTTACTGGGCCAAAATGCTCAAGTTCATATTCTAAATGTATCAAAAGATGCATAGAAATATTAAAGATTTTTGTTGGAAACTCTCATTGTAATAGACAAAGGAATTCAACAACCTCCTCTCCCAAACTATCAAAGTTAAAAGGATCTAAAACATGTAAACTCATTCTCTTTAATATTAGGCCCAACCTTATAAATGTCATTCTTGGCCCCTTTTCCAAACTTGCCATATTTACAACGATAGGTAAAATATTCTTGATTATGACATGATAGTCATGGGTCTTGAGGCCTCTTAAGCTCTTAATGTCTGTTTGGCTTCTGATCTTGCTACTCACATAGCCAGTGGGAAATCGAGTCTGTGAGATCAACTATAATAATTGTGCACATTGTTCTCTTTTCCAAACATATGGAGAACTATGTCTTCTATATTTTTCATTATCATATTTTTCAACCCAAATATTTCAATGAATCTTTATATTTCTTGAAAGTCTTCACGAGATGAAATAGTATCAAAAGCACCAAAAAGAGTTTCTATAATGGCATAAGCTATATTTTTCTCAGTATGCATAAAGTCAATAACATGCCTAATGGATATATCATTAAAGTATGGAAACTTATACAATATACACAACCATTTTACAGTACTTTCATTACATGGATCATATCTACTGCCAGCAGTCTCATCATTTTCAATAAATGACAATCTTTTTTATTCATTCTCAACAATGTAATCACCTATTTTCAGCAATGACACTTCACGATTCTCTTCTTGACCATTGAAACATGTTTTTTGTCGACCATATGGATGATCCATTCTAAGGTAAGCATGGTGTCCACAATAAATACACTTATGAAAACTTCTTGAGTGCCTCACAAAATCCTTAAATTTGCAAGTCGTACATCTATGGTATCCATGAACAGAGAGACGAGACAATGTGCCATATGTCAGAAGATCATGAATTGTAAACAATAAGGAAGCTCTTAAATTGAATTTTATTAGATGACCATCCCTTAAAGTTTTAATTGCTTTAATTCATTTCCACAATTCCATTAGCTCATCATATAATGGCTCCAGATAAGTATCTATTGTATCTGAAGTCACACTTTTCTTTCCTGGTATAATATATGATAACATTAAGAAAAATGGTTTAGTTACTAACCATGGAGGTAAGTTATAATTTATTAGAAACACTGGCCAAGTTGACCATTTAATACTCTGATCTGAGAATGGGTTCACCCCATCTAGAGCCAAACTCAATCTTATCTTATGAGGATCTTGATAAAAATCAAGCCATTTATTATCAAATTCCATCCATGTCTTAGAATCTGGAACATGTTATTGTTTTCCATCAGTGCTCTTATTTTGGGTGTGCCACTGCATAAGTTCACAAATGTCTCTGCACATATACATTCAGAGTAATCATGGGATTATCAGAAAGTGGTGAAGAACCTTTCTAGGAACCACAACTAATTTCAACCCTTGTTTATACCTCGCTTTTGGACATTCACTCTCATTTGCAATATTTTTATGAAATAATACACAACCATTCACACATGTGTGGATATTTTCATACCCCAAGCCGAGCTTACTGATTGTATTTTTACATTGACTTCATTTTGTTGGAAATGTGGAGTCAGTTGGTAACAATGATCGTAATAATGCCAATAAGTGATCTACACTCTCATTTGTCCAACCATGAACCACTTGCAAGTTAAGAATTTGAAGGAATGTTATCAAATGACTTAACTTACAATTAGCATACACAGGCTTTAAAACATCCTCAATTTACTTGGCCCAATCATCATTTATACCCTCATTCAACATTCTATCAACTTCAAACCCTTCGTCAAACATTTTTGTCTCTTCATCTATGTTTGTTTCCTCTTCATCTCTCACAATTTGTAATTCTATCATATCTTCATAATAATTGTAAGCCCAAGGGCTTATACCACTATGCCCATATCTTATCATGTTTCGATAAATCGCTTTTCTTTTTTTCACCTTCCCTCTAAGATAATTTTTACATGGACATGGATATTTTTCAATATCCCCCTCATCGGCTACTCTCTCATCATATGCACGATATTGATCTGTAGTCAACCTATGACATTGATCCATCTGTAATATTGTGCACTCTAATTAATTTAGTTTCTAAATTAAATAAAAAAACATAAATCTGAAAACAAAGATGCCAAAACATTGTTGAAAGTAGTCACTTTTAGTGGAGACCATAACAGAAAGAAGAGGATATAATGAGTCATTGTTATAAGATCTATCTTACATTCATTAGAATTTTACCTAGTGAGAATGCAATATGCCTATGTTTCGGGTTTCAAATTACCTTTGAATTTTCTGTAGAGAGCCTCACTAACTTCAAATTCATTGCAGCAAAATCTGAATTCCTTGTACGCCTTTTCAAAAGTCTCCAAGTCCTATCCAAACAAGCTTATCACCCATGCAATTGATTCAATACCTATCCATGAGAATAACAAATATCAACAACTATATATGATGATGGTGTATTAAAAACTTATGAATCAAATTATGGCCATAAAGAGAAAGGATGGCCAGTCATATTTGGCTTTAAAATTTTTAATTAAGAAGAAAGGAATTTATATACTGTCAGTCAGACTAGTCCTTCACACAACCCTGATTTACTACACTGTCAAACTGTGATAGTTAAATAGTTACTCTTTGAGACAGTCACAAATCAACGTTGACTAGGTTTCCCTTTTCCTTCTATTCATATAGATGCACTTCTATTCAATGATTGGTTTAGTACATTTAAATGAACTTGTTGTTAGTACCATAAAAAAAAATTCCCCAGTCACTAGGATTGGTTTAGTAATCTAAAAGTGCCTATTGTTAATTCCTAAAAAACCCTATTTGTTATTTGTAAAATCTTTGTTGGCAGGAAATAAACTAAGCCCTGTTCATCTTATATTCTTTCATTACCTTTTTGGTCGCTTAAGTTTCCTTTGGGCACATGTGTTAAAGTGTCATTATGAAGTGGACCCTTTGTGTTTTAATGTTATCATCCTAGTAGGCTTTGTATATTATTTTTCCTAAGTCCTAAAGTTTGTAAGTGTTTATTAAATAAAGGATGGCAACTAAACATCAAGATCCAATGATTGTTATGGTGTCATGAAGAAACAAGATCTTCATCTCATCCGTCGCGACACTGCAACCAAGTGACATCTTTCTTCAAGTTCAGGGGCCCGCATCTCCTAAATCCCTACTCGTTATGAACCACGCCAAGATTCTTTCGAGATCAAATGGTTTTCGTGGTGTCGCTAAGCTTTAAGATTGATTTGATCATCCATTGCAACATCGCGACTGAATGACACGTCCTCCTGCGATGTGACAAAATTGGGACCAGTAAACAATGGAAATCCATCAGACCTTTTTAAGATCTAACAGTTGTCATGGTGTCATAAAGAAAAAATATATTCATCTCATCCATCACGACACTGTGACCAAGTGACATATGTCTTCAAGTCAAGGGGTCCGCATCTCCTAAAGTCATGCTCGTTATGAACCCCACCAAGATTCTTTTGAGAATGGATGGTTGTCACAGTGTCGCAAAGCTTTAAGATTCTTTGATCATCCATTGTGACACCATGACTAAATGACACTTGTCCTCCTGCAATGTGGCCAAAGTGGGACTAGTGAACAATGGAAAGTCATCAGATCTTGTAAGATCTAATGGTTGTCATTGTGTCATGAAGAAACAAGATATTCATCTCATCCATCACAAAATTGTGACCAAGTGACATATGTCTTCAAGTCAAGGGGCCCGCATATCCTAAATCCATGCTCTCTATGAACCCCACCAATATTATTTTGAGATTGGATGGTTGTCGCAGTGTTGCCAAGATTTAAGATTCATTGATCATCCATTGCAACACTATGGATGAATGACAACCATCCTCCTACAATGTGGCCAAAGTGGGACTGGTAAACAATGGAAAGCTGTCAGATCTTGTAAGACCTAATAGTTGTCATGGTGTCACTAGGGAAATGTGTTTCCTATTTATCTATTGCAACACCATGACTGAATGACACATGGCACTTTTCATGGTCCCGACTTTCTAAAGAATCTTTTTGAAGATCTTGATTAGACGATTGTCATGGTGTCGCTAAACGAAAAGACTTTTCTTTTTCCTTCGCAACATTTTGACTAAATGACACATGGTGCTTGGTCAATGCTCTTATGATTTTGTTGAGAGCCACATGATCATCAGTCAGATTTCTACATCAATGGTCATGTTTTAATGGTAGCTTTCCTTCCAAAAGTAAGATCTTTGAGTCATTGAGCCGCAATTTTCAAAGTGGAGACTAATTGCAGAATGTGCGGCCATATAATCGGAAATTGAAAGCAAATTTTTGAGATGATTACACTGTAAAGTCCCATTTTATTTTCTCGGACACCACAACTTGCTAAGGTATTTTGGATCAGAGCCAGAAAGTCAGCGATTCTGTTTGTTCTAAGCATTTGCAAAATGGGTAAGATCCTGATTAATTTCAATTGCAATTCATAAATTGGGATACCATAAGGTTTTAGGTTATAATATGTGAGGTTCTAGGGTTTTTTATATTCATCTTCTCCTATTGTTTGAGTATATTTTAAAATTTGGAAATGGCACCAGGTAGGGAGTTGAAAGGGAAGGTGGAATGCCATGAAAGAAATGTATATGATGATTTTCTAGAAAAGTTGGATAAATCAAAAAATAACCCTACTCAGGCTAGGGAATTGATTCCAAAGAACCCTCGTTTAAGAATAGGTGAAGGTCTATATGATAAGGGGAACTAGTTCAGGGATGCTAACATTGATGTAACTAGTTTGGGACTATTTAGAGTAGGATTTGGGTAGAGGAATGCATATGCCTCAGATAGAAACATCTAGCAATTTGATGTGGGAAATTTGGTAGTCCTAAAACATTTTATGGTTGTTGATCTGTTGCTTCAAGTGGAAAATAAATATGACCCAATGGCTAGGGTTGTGAGGGATGTAGATCCCTTGTTAATCATTTCTGTTGATGAGATTAGAGAGGTATTTTAGTTAAATGGCCCTTCTGTTCAACTTGATGAAATTAATTTTGAAACCTTCAACAAGGTATATGAAGCTGAAAGGGATTATTTTAGGGATGGGCCTTTAAAGGAATTTTGTGTGAAAGTTGGAAATCTCATTGTAGTAGGTCCGAATACACCAAATCCACTTAAGCTAGAGTATTTCAATTTAAGGGAAAAAGTTGTGTATTGTGCCTTTGGCCAAATATTTGGGGAAGATGTGGAGACAACAATGCCCATCCATTGCATGTTTATGATGGTTCAGATCCTCCATCCTCACCTTTCTATCATCTTTGATTTTGCATCTCACTTAGCTAAATTGATCCATAATGGTCTGATTGGTATCTAGAATTCAAAGGTTGACATATATTTTGGCTGGTACTCTTTGTTAATGCACATGTTTCTTTAAAAATGTGCACAATATTTTGGAAAGGAAATGAATCTGATGAGGATTAAAGAAGAAGAAGTAATTTCAATGTAGTTGTGGAGCCTAGTATTATCTTGGGATAGGAAGGAGGCAATTTATGTCATTTTTGATAGATTCTTTTCATCTAATCTTAGAGCTCTATTGTTTATTGAAAATCCTAGAATCCCAAAGGAGTTTCTTTTGTTTTTGAGACCAAAGAAATATGCCAAGGATATAAAGATAGTTCATAATTGGGGAGACATCATTATATATCGAGTCTCAACTATGTTCAGAGTATATGGTTTTAGAGATACCCCATACATCCTACCATACCAGGTGCCTCTTAAGATAGGCATTGCACAGATTCTCAGGCAGATTGGAAGCTTACAGGAAGTTGCATTGACAGGAAGGAGAAGAGGTTCTATTTTCCCAAGAATCACTATTGCACATCAATTTGTTATCACAAAGAGTGGTTGGATTCATTTGGCTAAATTATTGGAACCTTACCATTTAGCCACTGTAGTCTCAAGATGTGATGATCCTGAGGGATTCGTCAAGGACATGTTTAGACCAAGAACCAAATGTTTGGCATTGGATCATCAGTTCCAATTTCCTTAAGATATCACTAGGAATGTTTTCAATTTTCAAGAACATGAAATCAGAAATTAGAAGTGGTTGGTGTTTAGGAAGACCTTAGACTTAGTGCATTTTTTGGAGAGGACTTATCATCCTTTGAAAGAATTTGAGCCTATGGAGAAGAAGATAGATTCTTTTATGACACTTTTTGAGGAAATAATGCAAGTTGTAAATGAGAAGAGGGATAAGTTTTTAAAGTTTGATCCTAAGAAAGCCAAGGCTATATTGAGAAGACCAACTTTTTCCAAAATGGTTCCACCAGGTGATTATTTCTCTCACCAAAAGGCAGGGTACAATGTCATTTTTCCCAAAGGGGTCACATATCAAAAGAGTCAGAAGACTCAGGAAGAAGATTCTACATCCAAAGGAAAAAGGCCAATGGTTATTGACCTTGAATCATAGCCTTCCCCCAAAAGGCTCAAAACAAAGGAAGAAGTACAACATATTGATAATGTCTACTCACCATCTCAGTCCCCTCTATAAATTGATGAACATGGAGTAGCAGAGAAATTGCTACATATGGCCAACACATGGAGGATTGTCATCACACATGAGGAAATTCAAGAGTGAACACCTAATGCCCCTAAATAAATAACATTAGACCTCATAGTTATAGAGTTTGCTGGAAAGGAATTGGATCCAATTACAAAGAAAACAACCAGTGAATTTCTATCAGATGACAAATTTATCAAGGCCAGATCATTTATGCAATTCTTATGGAGAACAAATACTGATAGGTTCAAGGATACATGTCAAAAGAGGCATGGAGAACAGTGTGATAATAATTTGAATGATATTGAGGCTTAAGTAAAGAAAGAGATGTTGGGTGAATTTGAGAAGATTAGTCCTAAAGAAGGAAGAGACTTAGTTAGAAAAGATGGAGTCCTTCTTCTCCCTGAGTGGGACATATCAGATGTAGTAGTGTTTGATGTTATGAGAAAAGGAGCCAAATCTGCAAGTGGCATGCTAGGAACAACCCAACAAGGTAGCAAGGGTGTTATGTTCAGTGAGGATCATGCTCCATTATTCATGTGGGAACTGAAGAAGAGAAGAAACAAAGATGTCCCAAATGATTTCTTAGGCAACCTAGTGATAAGAAGGGTAGGAGATACCTCAGGATTAGAATCATCTAGCTTAGTACACGAGGTTGAAAAGTTGAATGAGTAGGTCTCAAAAAAGGAGGCTAAGGAGAAAGAAGAAGTCAAGACAAAGATAGAGATATTGTTTCAAGCTTACAATGAGGTGAAGAAATAATCCCTCAAAAAGGACAGGGTTATTGCAGACCTAAGGGGCCAGTTACAAATCCATACATCACCTCAGATGATGATTGCTCAAACTTCATCCCATCCTACCTCATCTAGCCCTATTGTAGAGTACCCCCCATTCCCTTTCCCTCTTGGTTCCATGTCACAAATGGAATTGAAATATTAAATAAAAAAGTTAGAAGAGGAAAGGGAGAGTTTAAAGAAGATGAAAGAACAATTGCTAGAAGAAGCTAAATATTTGAAAGATTAACAAGGCACATATAAGAAAAAATTTGAGGATTGAGTAAGAGATGATATTATTATTTTCTCCCAAGCATTAGAACATACATTGGATTATGCAAATAGGGAAAAGATAGAAAGTATCCTAGGGTCTTTGGAGTTAGAAAATGATACCTTGGACCTTTTTTTCCCAAATGGATTGGGAGGCTCCCAGAGCTGAGGCTTTTTTTGTTCTTCATCCAAGAAGGAGGAGAATAGTGATGAAAAAATAAAGACCACTTACAAATTTGTCAAAACTATGGTGGAGTTTGACATAAAAAGGAATAAAGTCCAATCAAAAGAAATTGTATTGAGAAATGAATACTCCAGAACTCAGTGCGAGATATGTCCTAGTATCTTAGGGAAAAATGGTAAATTTTAAGATAAAGCTAAGTGGATGCATGAGATGAATGATGAATTATCTATAAAGATGAACAACATTTTGAGCGTGGACAATACTAGCTTGTTTGTCCAAACTATAGAAGCACTTGAAAATGCTAGGGCATATTTTGTTTTTTGGAAAAAGGAGGCTTGTTAGTTGAAGATGGATTGGGATGAGCTGGAGGGTAAGAAGCATGATATTGTTGGGTTTCATTGACCCAATGATGAGGTGTTTGAATCATGGAGGGACAAGTATCCTACAATTGAACAATGAAAGTTAAATGCCTCGTGATGTTTCAGTTAATGGAAATTTTCACGCAAACGAAAGAGATAGTGGACACAAAAGATCATGAGCATAAAGAAAAAAGAAGAAACGCTCCACTTGGTAGACTCAGAATAGTTTTGAAGTAGTTGCAAGAACCATTTGGTCATTTGAAAAAAGTACTCCAGAAATCTTGTAACAGTTTGGTTATTGGTTGGTTTTGTATTTTTTTTCTTGTACGAGTCACATTTTTGTCTCTTATCCAAATGATTCGTTGCTTGTTGTAATCCTTCATCTATAAAAGGATTTTCAAGACCATTTGGAAAGGGCTGGAAAAAAATTTGTAAAAGGGATTACATGTAATGTTTCAGTCAGGGATATAGCAGATTAAGTTAGATTGTGTCTTTTGAGAAAATAGTTTCAGGTTTTTGTTATTATTGAAGTGGTTTTGTGTTCATCTTGTAAGTTATAAATATTCAAATATACTTAATTCAAATATTCCACTTTCAGATCTCTTCTTTGTGTTCATCTTGTAAGTTATAAATCTTCTGGTTCATTGCATGGTATATTTGTGTATGTGTTATTTATCCTTGTCTTGATCTAGGATCAAATCAAATTATGCTTTTGATATTCCATAAATTCAGTTGGTGGTATACAAGGATTTTTATAAGAAGTATGAGTTGGAAATGTTTGGGTTTATGGAATAGGATCTCTGACAATAGTTAATTATTTGTGTCATTCTTGTTCTAAAGATCTTTCCCAAAGAATCTGATGTAATTGTTCTAAATTCTTAAACCATCATAGCTAGGTAAATTACACTAATTGTTGTCACAATATATGTTTACTACGGTCAAATTGCAAAAAGACCTTTTGAATGTGATTGATCACAATATAAAAGGATGTAAAAGTTGCCAAAGTTGACAACTTTGTTGTCAACTTGGCAACATAAACTAAACATTAAGTCTGTCAGCAGTTGATTTATAAAAGATAAATAGATAAATCTCTTACCTTCATATCTCCAACAAAAGAAGGAAACTTTCTATTAATCCTACAATATAAATTAATCTGTTATTGAAGGATCTTCATGTTAAAATACCATCAATACATTGATTAAGCATGATATCTTGATCATTTAACCTTGTTGAATCTAGAAATTTATTGTGGACTTGCTTCAAAAAGAAAAACAATTCGACAAACATTATACAAAATACTCACATTCAATGAGCATTAAGCAGTATAACTTTGATCAAATTTTATGTGACCCTTAACATTTCATCCTTCTAAAATATCTTACAAATCAAGACCAAGCATTAATATAGAATGTAAGATACTTGGAACATCAATTAAACCACTTTATACATACCTCCTATGAGTCACGCTCACAACATAGAAGAGTTTCAAATTCCTTCTCTAAAAATACTTGCAAATTGGAGATAGGAAACAACTGTAAACAATAGAAACAAGAATTCAATCATCAAAAGTATCCAAATATTCAGATAGGTTCCAAAAAAATGCACATAATAATTTGGACAATTGAAATTTTATTAAAAATTGAATCTAGAATCGGTTCTATAAACATTATTGAAGATAGTAAACCAAACTGATCAAATCTAGACTTAGCTCTGTAAAAATTACTAAAACAAATAGGCTAGATTGATGAAAACACATCTAAAGATTATTCTAATAAACTCTTAGCTACCTAATTAAACCATTTCTAAGAGGCCTAAATTTATGGCATGATCCCTGAAGCAATAGTTTCATCCACAACCAATAAAACATAATCATCTCTAGTTATCCATGATAAACTACATAAAAAATGAGGAGATAAATACAATAACTTCTCATGGAGCATAAATAATTAGAAACAAAAGACTTCATATAGTAAAAACAAAAATTTATAAGAAAGAGAACTTTAGGATAATAAAGTAGTCAATTACGAGGCTCTACAAGTGGCCCCTAGCGCTTCTGCTTGTATGTTCGAAGGGTGCCACCTGGGCCTCTCATGGTGTTTGGGTTGGTCGATGTGTCTTTCCATGTGTGTCATGTGTATGTGGTGTCATTTTTTTTGTGATTTCCTCTATCTTTCTTTTCCGTCATGTCAAGTTTTCTCTTTTTCCCTTTTTTCTCTTGTTAACTTGTGTTGGCTTTAAGTCTCTCTGGAGTATACCATCTTGAACCTGATCCAGTTGGGTTCACATGAGATCTATGTTGATGTTCATAGAGGATAGTAATGATGGGAAAGATTCCCAAGATGGTGGTAAGGATAAAATAGAAAGTGGGAGTAATGTAGGATTACATGCAGAAAGTTCTAAACCCTCGTATAAAGTGGTTTTGGCTAAGAAAATAGTTTTATGACCCTCGGCTCTATTTGAAGGCAATTTTATTACTAAAAATGTGGAACCCAGAAGAGGAAAGGAGCATGGAGAAGGAATGGTCAAATCCAATGGAGATAGACATAGAGGAGGAGACCAATCCAACATCCCAGCAGGAGTCAATGGCAATGGAGGGAGAAAGGAAGGTAATACTCCACCTTCAGGAGTTAAGACCCTCGCCTTATCACCAAATGCTAACATGGTAAAGGATATTAAATCTAAGAAAGATAGATTAAAGAATATTGCTGAGTTTTTTTGTTGTATGGACATGAATTTTTTACCCGCTAGAAAATTCTTAGATGGCTGGTTTAATAATATATGGGGCAAGAAAACTGGAATACATGTTAGTTTTAGTCATATGTTTCAGAGAGGTTTATTTGTGGTGTTTTTTAAAGCACATGCTATGCAAGAGAAATTTTTTAATAAAGGTTATTGGCAGGTAGGGAAAACAATGTTCAAGGCTCTCCCATGGTCTCCCAAAGAAAAAATTGATGAGATTTTTTCCCGCCCTTCTCCCCTTTGGATAGAACTTAGGAATGTCCAACCCGAGTTCTAGAATTTTATTCCCCATCTGTAGAAGCCCCTTAGGCCTATTCTGGAAGTTGAAGAAGCAAATTTTACCTTACCTCATTTGAATGCCCATGTTTTTTTAACTCTACACCCTGATGTTTCCTTTCCAGATGTTATAGCATTAGATATTGAAGAAGAAACCTTTGTGTGGGATATTATGAAACTGGGAGACATAGGAGCTTGTTTTCACTGTAAACTCAATGGAAACCATACGAGAGAATGCCCACTTCTCAAGAAAATTCAAAAGGATTACTCTAATACCCAGACCAAAAAAACCCCCAAGAATGTTAACAAGGGTAAAGATAAAGACAATGATAGTAGTAGAAATATGAATAATAATGGTGTTTTTCCTTCACCAGAAGGAACTGTTGATACCCATGCTGACCAACTTGTTTCCATTTTAAAACCACTCTTTGAAGAGGAATTTAAAATTCAAAAAGAGTGATATACCATTGATAAGCATAACCCATTTAATTTTCTGCCCCAGTACACACTGGTAGTTAGAGAAAAATGTAATGATGATGATTCCCCAAAAAAATGAACAACAAATAGTTCTGGTCAAATTAAAAGAAAAGAACAATGACAGAAAGGGAGGAAATGAAGAACATTTGGTTGAATAGATTAAAGAACTACCTGACAGTATACCTCTCAGAGGGGATTAGATAATACCTAATGCTGAGGCTCAATTGTGTCAGTTAGAATATATTGATCAAGAGATGGAGGAGCATGACTTCATTGAAGTTGTTAGAAAAAAAAAGAGAAAAACATATGAGAGGAGTAACAGTTTTAAGAACAATGAAAGAAGAAAAAACCCTAAGAATAAAGATATGCTAGATTTCTTTATCATACTTTACAAGAATTAAAAAAAAACCCTCCAAAGTATAATGATGATTAATGTCCATAGTTAGAATGTTAGAGGTTTAGAAATGTCCGATAGGAAGTATGTGGTTAGGAATTGGTGCAATAAAATCCAGAATAAAGATATTATATGTCTACAGGAGATTAAGGTCACTGGTTCTAGGGCTTATAACACACTTAAATTCATTTGGACTAGAGCCTCATGTATATTTTAAAAACATGAAAGAGGAAAAGGAGGAATTTCCATGTTGATAGGAAACATATGGAGTGATAAGATTTTATAACAAGGTGTATCTCCATGTAACAGGGTAATTTGGGCCATGTTCAAAGATAATGACCAAGTAATTGGAGTGTGCAACATATATGCACCCAATTATTACAGAGAAAGGATTCGATTATGGGACTGGCTTACTAATAATTTGTCGAGTACTAAAAAAAGCCATGGATAGAAACTATGAGGAAAATAATCAACAAAGGAGAATCATCACAATTGAGACAATACTCCAAGAGAAGGGAAACAATGAAGAGTTAGAGAAGTCACTCATTGATGCTAAAATGCAGCTGAGGAAGACCTAGAACTATTAAATACAAGGCCAAAAAGTCAGAGCCAAAGTTATATGGATTAAAGATGGGGACATGGGATCCAAATATTTCTTCAATCTGATCAGAGCCAAACATAGTAGAGAAGAAATAATTGGCATACAAGGTGAAAATGGGACCACTAGAAATAAAAAAGAAACATTGGAGGCATTGAGTGAGTTCTATAGGAATTTTTTTTCATCATAACACAAAGAGGAAAATATCTAGGCAATGAATCAATGCATAAAGGTCATTCTCAAAAATGTTTCCAAACAACAAGC
Organism: Thuja plicata; assembly: GCA_018584345.1. Taxonomy (NCBI): domain Eukaryota; kingdom Viridiplantae; phylum Streptophyta; class Pinopsida; order Cupressales; family Cupressaceae; genus Thuja; species Thuja plicata. The sequence goes on from MU223262.1 coordinate 2,378,442, forward strand.
AAAGACTCTTGAACAAAAAATTAGCCTCAAGGACACAAGGTATTGCCTTAGTAGCCAAATGGATACTCAGAGCTTTGGAAGGTATTGAGCCATGGAAGGTATTATTTAGAAATAATATTGAAAGGGCAGCCATCAAAAAAGGTAAAAAATGGAAGAAAGTTCCTATATTTGACACTATATTGGGTGATTTTGAGGTTAAGGTCTGTGGGTCTAAGGTCTTCCATTCCATTTGGAAGGCATGGTGTCAGGTAAGACCTCTAATTTGTTAAAGAAATGTTTTTGGGAAAACCCCATATTTTGTTGTCATTGATAGATCTATTTGGTGGGGCATTTATCTAAAGGACAAACCATTGGCTTTAACACAATGATGTTCTTCTAAAATATGGTAGAGTAAGGGGATTTCTCTAATTCAGGATGTACTGGTTGAAAATAAATTGAGTTCTTGGGAAGATCTGAGTCATAAATACGACCTCCCTAAAACACATAAAAAAATTACACATTGATTGCTAAAGTTGTGGGTAGATTCTTTCCTGGTAGGATTTTGAACACTAAGAAAATAATGTATCAGTTAAAGTGGAGTGATGGTAAATTATTGAAAAAAATTTCCATTAAAAGTATTTATAATATTCTCAAAGATGATGTGAATATCACTAATAGAATCATACAGAGCTGGGGACCCAACTGGTCAGGTAATAGATGACATTTATTCTTTGATTTTTTTTGGCATGCACAAGTTGAACCTAAAATTTATGTTTCAAATGGGCGCTTTGTTTAAAAATACTGGTTGTTAGATCTTTTATGTCTCAATGGGGTATCCAGAATGTTATATATTCCATTTGTAAGTGTCCCAAAACTTATGAGCATCTTTTGTTTGAGTGCCCCTTTTCTAATAAGATCTAGTACAATCTTCTTGGTCGATCCACTGCTTGGAATTGTCCTAATACCATGTCTTGGTATGAAGTTTTTTTGGGTTTTGTGGATGAGTTTGGTTGCAAAAGGAATACATTTTGGGCTGCTCTAATTTTTGTAACCCTGTGGACCATTTCAAGACTTAGGAATGAGGAGATTCTCCAAGACAGAAGGAGAGATCTTACTGAGTTTTCTATCAAAGTCACTTTTTCATATTGTTGCACAGGTCACTACAGGCATGGAAGTACCAAGGGAGATATTCCACTCATTAATAAAAGAGGGGGCCATGATCATATTCAAGAAAGAGGTCCAGTCTACCTCATATACAAAAATCCCCAAGCAGTTGGTACATTTGAAGGCACAACCAACCTTAACCAGGGAATTGGAAACAGAACATTAGTGGACAACCATGAAAGTCACAACTACTGGGCTACTGAAGAAGAGAACTAGAATGCATATAGAAATGTGAACCAGAATGACAACAATGATGATGGATGAGATAATACTCTCCCAAGAGACAACAATAGTGAATGGGGTGAATCATGATCATAGACTTTTTTTTTAGGGGAAAAAATATTTTTGTAATAACTTTATAAACTTGGTTTAAGGTTGATCTAGTTTGGTGGTAAACTGTAGAAGATTACTCTTCTGCTCCTAAAAAATCTTTAAGTGTTTTTTTATGATTTTTTGATACTCTAGGCCATTTTCATTTGTAGGGCATATACTCTAGTGTCTCTGGTTGTTTCTCTATGTTTTGGGTCTTTCCACACTATACTATGTCATGACTGTTCAAATTTAATCTCACTTACATACACGTGTCGGGCTCGAACAATGTAATGCTGCACTTTGGCCTATACAGTGGCCTTCTTTTGTAATATTTTTTGGAATCTATATAATATATTACCGATCAAAAAAAAAACCTCATTATTTTAATCTAATGAAATAAATTTAAAAAATGTGTCAACAATGTCATATGGAAGGTCAAAATAGTGTTCCAATGTATCAAGATGGTGCAATGATCATATGCGGGGCACAAAAAGATGCTTCTCAAAGAAACAATTAGGGGCATAGTAGGAAAATAATGTGAAATACTGACACATTGCTAGATACCAAAAGGGATAGTGAGGGACTATAATATGACAAATATATTCTTTTTATAAAAAGACAATGATCTAATGAGATAGAGATAGTGAATTTTAAGCCCAAAAAGAGGCAAGAAAAAACATAGATAGGAAGAGTGGATTCAAGTCAAGATCTAGATGTATTCAAACAGGGAAAATGACCGTCTCTGTAATACCCACCTCTGAGTTTTCTTTTCAGTTTCAGCTACCGAACTTATTTAGGGATTTTCATGTATGTGTGGTTCATTTCAGATGGTTTAAAGGATATTTATGTATCACATTTCAGTATGTTATTGATTCATTGCTTAGAGTGTTATATCTCCTATTTGCATATGATTTATGGTTATTTCATGATGTTGATGTATATGTTAGGATGTTATTTCGATTATGGTTTTCTGACAATACTGACCCCAGGTTTATATGCACATGGATCATTTATATGTTTTGCATTACTGTTTGACGTGCTTGATATGGTATAGGATAGAGTCGTAGTTACCTGCTTCGGCGAGATCCACATGATAAAATAGTCTCAACCATTGTTTGATATATTATATACATGTATGCTCATCTTTGTGATGACAGGTTTGCAGGTACCGGGCTACGTCTTCCCTGAATTGGCAGGAGTGAGCGTGCCCTATCGCAATATCTCAATGGTAAGAGAGGGGAGATAG
>MU223262.1:2387461-2404194 GCA_018584345.1 Thuja plicata
AAATGCCTATATTTAATTAATTGATTTAATTATTAAGTCTTGATTAAAATAATTGAGATTTAATAAATATTAAATTCAATTAATTGTAATTAGTTGTGCATAGTTGAATTATTGAAGATCATCTTAAATTGCATGGTTAATTGATTTATTTAAGTGAAATATTATCTCATGCATTTTTAATTTAGCACTTTGCTTTTATATTATAAAGTTGAGTTCCTGCTGCATGCTTTAAGTGGAATTGAAAATAAAGGAATTATCTTAATTAATAATTAGATAATTTATTTTCCCTTTAGGGTTTTCACTTTTTGAAAACCTAATTGCTTGGATTATCTATATCTTTGTATTGGAGGCCTTTGTGAAGGTCGTTCAATCAGGGAGAAGGAGAAATCAGGTGATTGGAATTTTGAGGAGGATTTTGCTTGGATTTGAAATTCATCTTGCTTGGATTTGTGGGTTTGATCATCTCTTCTGCTACTAAGGTAGGATCTTGAGCTTTTCAATTCTAGTTTTTAGATCCCTATCTTCTATGCATTTGAAAACTAGGATCCTTTGCTTGATCTTCTCTATTTGTGTATTTGGTGTTTCTATTGATTAAAATGATGAAAAATGTGTTCCTTGATTTATTTGTGTGTTCTTTCATATTTGCATGTCAGAACTGTAATAATGAACATGAGGGTTTCATTTCTGGGTGATGAATGTCAATTGGGCAAAAGGGTTTTCGTATGAAAGTTTTATGTTTCAAATTGCCCTTAGGGTTTCATTTTAGGGAAAACTCCTCCTTGATTGGAAATTTTGTTTTGTGAGAAATTGGTTTGAAAACCTTTAGATATGTGTTTAGCTCATCTTGAATTGTAGGAAAATTTGTCCTCATCAGATGCATGTTGAAACCCTGGTCAGATCTGCAAGAAAACAATTGAAAGGAGTGAATTTGCATGGTTATGAAACAAGGAAGCCTTTCTTGATAATATTAATTATTAAATTAGAAAACCATCTTGTTTTCATCAATTTGCATGGAAGAGAAAATAAAAACCCCTCCTTGGTTATTTTAAAAATTATTAAAAAAGAAAAATAGAGCCTATATTATTGAAATATAGCTCATAATTGGCCTTGGAAGAGAAAGAATTCTCCTTTAAAAGAAGTATTATTGATTGAAATAAATTAAAAAAAAAATAAATATATAAAACTTGTTGTTTATTAAAAAATATATGCAGAATTATTATATATATTAATAAACAAGTATTTATTAAATTTATATATATATCAAAGTTGATTATATAAAATAAAATAAAAAAAATTATAAACTACCGTTTAAGAAAATTTGTTTAAAAACAAGTTTTAAATTAAAATTAAAAAAAAAAATTTAAATTGGTTAGGAGGCGGGTGGCGGGGGCCACCGCACCCCCTCCCCTTTTTAAGTCACCCACGGGCTCCACCACTGCAGTGGTCCGCAGTGGGACTGCGGTTACCACTGCATGAGCAGTGGGCCGCAATACCCTGCGGGTACCACTGCGGTGACCGCGCAATGGAGGGCGGGGACTGCAAGGTGTGGGTCCCCGCGTGGGGCCCACAGACCCCTGTTTCCCCCAACAAATTTGATTTGTTGTTTTTTAATTAATTTTTTTTCGTTTAGTTATTAAACTTATTTTGTTTAGTTAGTTTTTAGTTTAATTAAAAAAAAATTTAATTAAATTAAAACTTAGATAATTTATTTTTAGTTTAGAGTTAATTTAAATTCATTTTAGGTTGTTAATTTGGTTTGATTAATATATATATAAAGATTGTTTATTTTATATATTATTATTATTAAATGTGACGGCTAAATTGTAAATTGAGAATGGGGGTATTGTTGGACATTTTAAATAAATAATATTTCTATATTATTTAAACATTTTAAAATATTGGTTGAACATTAATAGATAAAAAGAGACTGTGTCTTATCGAGATATTTACATTAATGAGTGTTTTGGACACATGATGTAATTATGGTTTGATTTAGGCTTTAGATTGCGTATCTATTGAAATTGAATTATTTTTGTTAGTAATTTTATAAGGTAAGCGAGGTTGCATAATAAGAGATTATAAATTTGTTTACCGTTATATTATCATTATGTTATCATTAGGTATAGCTGAATTTAATTAGATCATCCTGATGATGTATACCTCACTACGTGTAAATGTTCTTCTAGAAATGTACCATACCATCCCATGACGTAATCATTTAGATGTTGTTAGGATTGATGTGCGTATTCCGCCTGTATGCTTATGTTGGGATTGTTTTAGCATGGTTTATTGTATGATTTTCAGTACATGCATCTTATTATGTTATGTTGGTTCATTTCTTTTCAGAACCTAGTATTCTGAGCTTAGGTTGTGTGATCCTTGAGAATGTCTCATATGGTTAGTGAGAACCAGTAGTTCCTATATGGGTAGGAACCAATTTATGAGATCTGTGATATTATATTTGACCATGAGCTTAGGGGATGGATAGTTAGGTGTATCTTAGGGGAATGGCTTACAACATGATTCTGGGGCCCAAAGAGGCTAGTCCAGGGTGACCTATTGTAAGTTGTTTAATAAGCGATAACTTAATAATAAAACTTGGAGATTATATTATATACAAGATTAGTTAGCATGTTGAGAGTCCGGGGTCCAGAGTGACCAGACCAGGGTAAACTCAACTAGATGATGCTTGAGGGTCAGGGGTCCATAGAGACCAGTCCCGGGTAACTCAAGTATATGACCATGTGATGACACTCCCATAGCATGTAGCCTAAGTCTCCTCCATAGGTCCTGTGGTACTTTTTATGGTTGTGTCTTGGACACTTGGTTTTGGTTTTAGTATATGGTTGCGTTGGTGTTTTGGATATCTTATGTATGTTCTTTTATCTTTGGATGATGTACCTTGTATGATCTTGGATATGTATGATCTTTCCATCTTTATGCTTTTGCTTTAGTCTTTCTCGTTGGGATCAGAAAGCTTCTAGGATCTTCCTATGTGTTTCTTTATGATGGCTTGTATACCTTTGATTGCCTTCATACTGTATACCTGTGTGTGTGTACCTGTTATTATCTCCTCAGCACGGTGGGAGTGGACCTTTGGCTCCACGCGGTCGGGTGGTAGTGATTCTTATTACCATTGAGATCCGACGGTTCTTCTTCTTGCTTGGATGATCCTTGTTGCAGTTATATCTTCTGACTCTTTTGGAGACTTGTACCATTTCATGAGTTGTATCATGTGTATTCATCATGTTTATCTTAGGAGGTTTTGATCTTATCATATCAATTGTAATCTTGTAGTAGTGTATCGGATGTGATACCTGTATTAGTTGTTGTATCATACTTGTATTAGAGTGATTACTACATACCCTGTGACATGTGCAGAGGATGTGAGTTATGAGATGTATATTATTGGATTCATTTGATGTATCCTTTGTGTTAGTTCTTTATAGTTGTTGTTCGTAGATTATCTTTCTTAAGTGATTCTACGTCAAGGAACTCTCGAGGATTGTTATTTGTGTATGAGTTATTCTTATGTGTATGTCATGTATCTCATTGCTTCCGCATTGCTATCATTGTTGTTTGGAAACATTTAAAAAAAAATTTATCCTGTTAACTCAGTGTCAAGTTTAGGTTAGTTCTCCTGGGTTCCCTGGCGGGGCATTACAATCTCAATCTTATAAAAAGAACACATCATTTGAAGAAAAAAACAAATAAAAACAATGGCACAATCACAAAAGGCTTCCAATAACATACATTTTTTGTTTAGAATCACAATGCTCAAAATTGGACCATTAAAAGATATAGAAGACTTTTTCATTATTTCTTGACATGAAAGAACATGAGCTTATCAGATCTACCTCGGCTAGACGTCACCATCTGCACATAAGAAACCATCAAAAAACCACATAACAGCTGGAAAACCCTGGTTAGCATGGTGGCACGGAGCAAAGAAATTTTTTTCATTTAAATTAGAAGAATGAATGGCATTGTATGGCTACCTAGGTTACCGCCAAAAATTAAAGGTTTATTTTTATTATAACTTTTGCATGTTAATTTTAAAATGTGAACCATGGTTGCCGCCAAAAATTAAAGGTTTATTTTTATTATAATTTTTGCATGTTAATTTTAAAATGTAAAATATATTTATTAAGTGATTTGGTATTTTATCATTCACTTAATAAATATTATTTGATGCAAAATAATTTTATTAATCTTCAATTGATTAGTCAATTAAGAGTTGTAACTATGAGTTTTTGACCTTGTATTTTTTGTTTTCATTGATTTGATTAACTTAAAATATTAGCTAAAAGTGAGGCTTTTATAAAACACTTTAGTTAATATTAAATTATTGATAATGCAAATAATTTAGCACTATAATTATGAATAAATTAGGACTAATCAGGGATCAAATATGATTGCAAATATCATGGAGGATAAATGAGAGAGTTTTTGATAGTTTTTCAATATTTTATATTATTTAAGGAGCCCTTTCGGGTTTGACCTCGATCTAGGATGCTTTTTGAACAGTTAACTTTAATGACTTTCTTCTAGTTCCACCCGTTTTTAAGAGATTTGATCCCATACTTGGACTAAGCCTATCATAATAATGCTCATTTGTTACTGCTCACTATTTTCTTGCACATTTTTTCCCTTAGAATTTCCATTATATGAGAAAGACAGTGATGCATTAATGAAAGGAGAAAAACTCCACCGATGAGTAATAAAAGTTAAAAAATGCAAATGTTAGTTTTTTTCATAAAATATGTGAAGGCCTTAAGACTATATCAAGAGGCCACAGTGTCTTCCATGCAATAGGTATTTTTAGAGCACTAAGCCACCGAGACAGCCGAATGGCTCGCTTATAAGGTAGGGGTGTCATGAGGGGGCCCGACTTAATTAAGCTCTATGGATTATGATCAAATTCAAAAAAAAAAAGAATAGAAGAGTAATTAATAGTCATTTTTTTAGTCATTTTTATTTGTATGACTAATTATTTAGTTGTGATTTTACCTAATGACCAAATTAGTCATTTATTTAGTCACTTAGATGAATTTTAAAATGCAACCTTAATCTAACGAGAATGGTTACCATTTAGAGATATTGGAAAATACTGGCCGGAATAATGTTCGCACAAAAAGTCTATTGGCTAACACACATTATTGGTGAAATGTAACTTCTAAGAATACAAGTATATGATATTATCAAATGTTAATGTGTAAAGGAGTATTAATCATTCATTTAGTTATTTTTATTATAAGGGTGACTAATTATTTAGTCATTTATTTGGTCATTTATTTAGTCATTTATTTGGTCATTTTACCTGATGACCAAATTGGTTATTTATTTAGTAATTTTACCCAATGACCAAATTGGTCATTTATTTAGTCATTTATATTTGTGAATTGCAAAAAAATGGTAGAACATGATTAGTTTTAGTCACATGAATAAAATTTTTAGTCACCTGGTCATTTATTTGCCCAAATTCTACTAGTGAAATTTGTACCTTCTCTTTCCTTTCTTATAGTTAACACACCTTCATTTCTATCACCAATGATTTGATTATGTGAGTGATTCAACTTTACATACTAAGGCAATATCAGTTCTATTCTAGGATTTCCTTCAACAATTTTTATTTTTTCATGTTCATTGACCTTTCTTTCTATCGGTTCTTCTGAATTATCCAAATCCACCGATTGCACATAAACAAACCCATGATAGTCTTTAGGTTCTTTCTTGTTGGATTCATCATTTTTATCATAAAATTCATTTATTATTACACTAGCACTTTCCACTATCTTGTGTGTTCTCTTGTTTAGGCACTTGTAGGCTTTTCTCTTAGAAAAATATCCTAATAATATCCCTTCATCTCTTCTTGGATCAAACTTTCTATAATTCTCATCTCTTTTAATGTAATGTCTACTTCCAAAAAATTTGAAATAATAACACATGGTGTTCTACCATACCACAACTCATAAGGAGTTTTGTTTGTACCTTTCTTTATCTGAACTCTATTCAAAGTGTAAACTGCAGTGATCACCACTTCTCTCCAATAGGTCTGAGCAACACCTTTATGAAACATTAATGTCCTAGCACAATAAATGATAGACCCATTTATTCTTTCAACAATACCATTCTACTAAGGTGTTATAGCTGTATATATTTGCCTTTGAATTCCAAGTTCTTCAGAATAAGCAGTAAACTCATGTGAAGTAAACTCACCTCCTCTGTAAGATATAAGAAATTCCAACTCTTATTGGTCTCCTTCTCCACTCTATCTTTATAGATCTTAAACATATGAAAATATTCAGATTTGTCCTCTAAAAAGAAAACCCACATCATTCTTGAAAAATCATCAACAAATAACATGAGGTATCTATCACCATAGTAACTCCTAGTTCTCATTAGACCACACAGATTGGTATGAACCAAATCTAAGATATTTTCAAAAGAATAATTTTTACTAATGAAACTAGAACAAGTTAACTTTCCAAGTTGATATTCTTTGCATATTGCATTGTCTAGTTTCACTAGGTTGGGGAAACCTCTCACTAACTTCATCTTACTAACTTTGGTCAAGTTATCAAAATTTACATGAAAAAACCTCTTATGCCACAACCAACAATATTTAACCTTAGCAAGAACACAACTCTCAGTAGTATAATTTAGATGGAACAAGTTACCTCTTGTTTGTTCATTGATAGAATTCAGTTCTCATGATTTCCCAATAATTTTGCATAAACCTTCATTGAACTCTAATCTGAAACCTTTGTTATTTAAATGAGAAACACTTAAAAAATTGTATCTTAAATAATCAACTCAGTAAAAATCATCACAAATAGTTTTATCATTTAAATCAATGGATCCTTTACCTTTTACTAAATAAGGAGTGTTATTTCCAAACCTTATCGAGCCTCCATCACATTCCTCCAACTTGATGAACTTTATTTAATCACTGGGCATGTGATGAGTGCACCCATTGTCAATAATTTAGTTACCACTATGATTCATGCTTGAAACCAAAGATTTCTCACCTTCTTCTGAGGAATCTTCCTTAACTACAACAAACACAATTTCTTCCTCATCTCTTCCATCATATTCCTCATCGGTCATACCTTCCTCAACTAGGAAGAAGGCTTTCTTGTTCTTATCCATGAATATTCTTGTCTTTTCCTTCCTTTCATTGTCAGGGAATCTAGAGGCAATATGTCAAATTTTTTTACATGAAAATAACTTCAAAGGCAACTTAACCTTGTATTTACCTTTTCCTCTAGGAACCCTTCTAGAAATCAAGGCTTCTAGATCCTCCTAATCTCTTTCTTCATATAAGATAGATTCATAGTCATTAGAGTGACATGATGAAGAACTTTTATGTTGGAAAAATTGTTAACACTCCCTTTGGGATTCCTAACAAGGTACTAACCACCTCATGTGGATTTTATAAGTCTATTGGTTGTATCAGGCATTAACAAGTTGACCTTTTGGTGCAATGTAAACTCTAGCTTGTAACAAGTGGTATTAGAGCTTGGTCACAGGTTTGAATATCCTTAGGTAATACTGAGGGAAAGATTGATGGCAAAATAGTTAGTGCTCTCCTTGGGATTCCTGACAAGGGACTAACCACCTCCTATGGATTCTTTAAGTCTATTGGTTGTATTAAGCATTGACAGGTCAATATATCGGTGTAATAGAAACTCTAGGTTGTAATATGTTAGACATTTCCTTTCATTTCTTAGATGGTTCAAGAGTAAATGATGACTTGAAAGAAGATTCAAATTTAGGCATGCTATTATCATAATTACTTAACTCCAATTCATTTAATTTCCCTATTAATGCATCCAAAGTAACAGTAAAATTACCTAAAGATCTGAGCTCTTGAATAGTTGAAACCCTAATAGCATATTGAGGTAATAAATTTCTTAACATTTTTTGTACCACATTCTCCTTAGGAAGATTACCACCAACACCTTGGATATCAGTAACAACTTCTTTGATTCTCTAACTGTATAGCTCAATGTTCTCATAGTTTTGTATTCTCATCTCATCTTAATTTCCTCTTAAGATGTCAACCATTGCCTTATGCACATGTGGATCTCCACCCTAGACAGTTTTCAACTTCTCCCTCATTTCATAAGAAGTATCTAAGTCTTTAATATCAACATACTCTACATCTGAGAGAGTACTTGCAATATCTTCCATACTAGTAGTATGTCCATGCTTAACCTATAATTTATCTAGAGTTAGGGTTTCTAGGGGGAAAGTATATCTATTTTCTACATGATCCCAATACTGATCACCCAAGCCCTTAAAAAAGAGCTTCATCCGACCGCACCATATTGAGTAGTTCTATCTTGTGAATTTAGGACCCTCCTTTTGCATCATCTTGGATCTTTACCTTAAGTTTTTAAGCTTCACCACAACAAAGAACCAAATCTTTGATACCAATTTTCAGATATGAGATCAGATTCCTGAGAGGGGGGTGAATCGATAATCTACCAAATAAACCAACTTTTCAATCACTGAAACTTTAACTACCATTCACAAGATTAACCTTAATAGTAGCAAATGAAAATCATAAACATCCAAGATCATCCATAAATTTGACACATAGATTATCTCTTGAAAACCTAAATAGGTTAAAAAACATGGTGGGGATTAGTTCCCACTAAAATAATGTACTCTTCTAAAGTATGCCCTGTGAGGAGATTAACCATGTTAGGAGTTTACAACAACACTATTAGGTGCTTCTCAGTTAAGGGAATTACCTTAGGCCTATTAGAACCTTTACCCTATTAAGGGTATCCTTTTTAGAGGACTTAAAAATATAAGCTAACGTGTCACCTTGTTAGATAATTTATAATAAAGATATTTTAGGATCAACCCTATTAGGGGATTTCAACTATTGTAACTGTTAGGGAATGCAACAATGATCTGAAAAATAGCACTACCTTTTCTTGATCAGACCCTTTGAAGCACACATTCTCTTCTGAGCATACTTAACTCTTCCATGGCTTGATCGCAACATGCACCTAACACCACACTTTCACTACACATGAACAACACAATTTGCATTCAACTTCAACCATTATATAATTAACTATTAAGTCCACCGCCTTGATCAAACCATAAAATTAAATTACAAAGCATCCTACTCAAATCCAACTTTCCAAACAAAAAAATTAAATACACAAAAAATAATTCCAAGACCGCATCGGCCTACACAATGATTTACATATGAAATTGAGCCAAAGAGTCAAACATGTTTTGACCATACTCAAGTGTCCTCTAGAATATTCTCCACAAGATAACATCAATCAATGTGATTCCATATCATCACCACCAATCATGAATACATGTAATCATATTATGAATCATTCATCATTAATCACCTTCGCATTGATACCGATCATTTATACAATATTTGTCATCAGTAGATCAAGAACACAAACAATTAACCTATTGAATAACACTATCTCAACTCACTGATCACTTATCCTTCTCATCGATCACTCAAAGTAGTTTTGATTGTATCTGTAGCATCTAAACATTTTTTACCACCTATGAGCTATGAAAATTAGGTGTAAAGGAGCATAATAACAAATCAAAACACTCAAAAACTAATAATCTAAACTACATAAAAGCTAAGACATAAAATGAAAACTTGAAATAAGATAAGTGAAGAAAGTGTAAACCTCCTACAAGCTCATTCAAACTCCATTTTGTTCATTGGATGTGTCCATTTGTTGTAGATGTGTGCTCATGGATGTGCTTCAAGCTTCAAGCTGTGATCTCAAACTTGCATTATAACTCTTCTCTAAAAGATGGATTTATGATTTGCTCTCAAAATAGCATTATAACTCTACACGGAAGGTGGATGAAATTGTGAAGAAATGAGGTTTATTTTATAGAAAATGGGTGAGGAATCAAGGGCAAGGATGCAATCCTGAGGAGATACACCTAGAAGAGAGCACATGGATTGTGCTTCTTCAAGTGCATCATATTGTGACAAGTGTCACAATACGATTGGGTTGAAAAGAGGGAGGAATGTGACCATTTAGGGAAGAGAGCCAAATAGACTCTAGAAGATAAGCTTATTAATGAGGTTGTAATAGCATTAATGAGGAGTGTAAGAGGCATTAATGAAGCATGGGTGAGGGGATAAGATAGAGCTTGAGAAAGTTGAATTTGGGGAAGGGATTGAATTCCTAATCCAAAGATTAGGAATGTGACATCATTAGGGAGAGTTTAGGATTTAGGATTAGGATTAGCATGGGTGAAGAGGTTGGGATTAGTTTGAACTCTGAGTTAGGTGGTTGAGAAAGGTTAGGTTATGGGTCAAAGGGAATATTAATAAATTCAATTACATAAATAACATATTCATTCAATAATAGGGGAATAGGGTTTTAATTAATTATTAAGCTATTGGTTGCTTTAAATAATTAATGAGGACTATAGCCAATTAATTGAATTAATTAGGGATAGGGGATGACATAGGTCAATTAGGTAATGCTTAATTACTTAGTTGATATGTCCTAGAAGGCACTAAATATGATTGAATTAGGTTAATCAAATTTAGGTGTCTACATTTTTCCCCTCTTCGATATAGTGTTAGAATAACGCTATTTCAAAGATGCTTAAAACAATAGATGACCCGAAGATGCGGATGTAGGAAACTAAATTTCCCCAGAGTGAAGATTGGGATAGATTTAGAATAGGATGACTAGGATGATGCCCCCTCAAGAGGGCATTAGGGAGAGAAGGTGAAGCCCCAGCGACATCTTGAAAAGAAGGCCAGGAAAGACAGGATAGAAGAAAAAGGAAGGGGGGATAGAAGAATGAGGGATGGGATAGTCAGGTTTGCATCAAGGATGAAGGGTGAGGTTTGAGATGGGATTTGATTGGACAAAAAGGGATGGATTTTCTGGGGATTTGATGGGGGGAGGATTTTTCTTGAATCTTGAGTGAGGGGTATTCTAGGATGGAATACCACCATGTAGTTGAGCACTTATTTTGATATATCAATGCTAGAGACCATGCCAAGGTTACTAGGAACACGAGGCCTTATCACCGGTGTTGTAGAGGACTGACCAAATAGACACATGGGAGTTTCCCCAGCATCACACATGAGTCCCAGAAGAGCCATGGTGGAAATGATGCTGGAAAATCCCACAAGCAAATGACACTTCCCATGTGTAGCATGCAAACCCAACCGGATTATATACATGCAAGGATCATATCCAACTGACTCACAAGTAGAAAAGACAAAGATCAAGTTTTGTATCCTAGGTGCATCCATTTGCATCATACCATGATATAAAGATTCATGGCAATTTTGAGGAGGAGAACAACCGAGAGAATCAAGAATGATAACCAAGAACCAAAATCAAATTTCAAGATCAAAATTCAACAACAAGACGCCTTTTTCCAGAGAGATCAATGATATGGGATTATGATTGGATTGAGATTAGGTCAAGAGGAAGGATACATCCTATAAGAACCCAGTGATGATGATGATCTAGATTTAGGTCAACAAGAGGAAGGGTACATCCTCAAGGACCCATTTCCAGAAAGATGATCAAATTTAGGTCAACGAGAGGAAGGATACATCATCAAGAACCCATTTCCATATAGATGTCAAGTGTGTATCTGATTGGAAAAAATATGTACTGAGATAAAAGTGTTGAGCTGAGATTTTATCAAAATGAACTTGCTAAAGCACAGGATTCAGGATCTGAAACTGGATCACTTTCTACAAGGAGAACGACCAAGGACACGAGATATGTTCAAGCGAGACTGGACACAAGACTGGACTGACACAGACAAGATATTTATAGGACTGAATCTCAGGGATTGGGATAGGATGACAAAGATACAAAACTTAGACGGATGAGGATATACAGGATGATATGTACAAAAGATCAGGATGTAGGACAAGAGAAACAATGTTGACCAATGCAAGCGATAATGGAACATCTAGGAAATATAGGTAATGATTAGGCCAAAGTGGAGTGTAATGAATGAGATGGAGGAGAACAAGATTTTGATAGATAATGATACGGCCCACTATGTGTGATGCCTGATTGCCAGGTTTTCACCACACATACTTGTCCAAGGTGCCTGATTGCCAAGTTTTCACCATTGGACGATTTATTTCTCTTAATCTTTTTTTTTTCTTTTTTTCTTTTTTATCTTCTTTTCTTGTTTTTTTTTCTATTAACAAGTTGTCTGTTTACCAGATTTTTACCGAGACAATGATTTTTTAGGACTTTTTACAATATTTTTGGATTTTTTCAGATAACAGAGATAAGAATTTGTTAGGCATAGAAGCACCTGAGATGAATGATGTTGATTGGATCATTCAGAGGTTCTCCTTGAGGAGTGGATAACTAATATACCCTAGATCCAAAGCATGGAGTGACAATATATGGGCCTTGCCAAGTAACCTCAAACTTGCCTTTCTTTCCTTGATTAGCACCCACTTTCTAATTCTCTTTCAGCACAAAGTCCCCTGCCTAGAACTGGCATGGGTGAATCTTCTTATTATAGCTTTGCTTTAATCTATTCTAATATATGACCAGGTGGTCATATGCTTGCTGGCACTTTTCATCAAGGACTCTGCAGTCTTCATCTGTGATTAGGTCTTTGAGAGATAACTGTAAGGATGGTAGTTCAACCTCAATTGGTAAGACAGCCTCAACACCATAAATAAGGGAATATGGAGTGGTGTCTATGGGAGTGCGGAAGGAAGTGTGATAGGCCCAAAGGGCTAGATTAATTTGGAGGTTCCAGTCATGACTAGTATCATTGAAAACCTTCTTTTGGATTTTTAGAAGTGTTTTGTTGGTTGCCTTAGCTTGGTCATTACCTTGTGGTAAATATGGGCTAGAGAAGCGATGATGGATGTGGAGGTGTGTGCACAGATCAACCATATTCTTATTTTCAAATGGCAAGCCATGATCTATGAAAATGGTGGATGGAATGCCAAAGCACAAAATGATGTGGTATAAGATGAACTTGGATATTTGGATGCATGTTGTGAGGTTAAGTGGGATTGCTTCAACCCACTTAGTAAAGTATTCAGTTTCTATGATGATAAATTTGTGTCCCTCAGAGGACAGGGGAGTGATCTTACCAACGAGGTCGAAACCCCAACATGAGAATGGCCAAGAAGGTGCAATAGGATGTAGCTCTTGTGTTGGTGCATGGATCAAATTTGCATGTTACTGACATGGAAATCATTTTTTTACAAATTCACATGCATCATGTTCCATAGTAGGCCAATAATACCCAACTCTAAGAGGATGTTTATCTAGGACCATGCCACTCATGTGGGCACTGCAAATTCTAGCATGCACTTCTCGCATTGCCTGGACAGCTTCAACCTCATCTAAACACCTAGAGAGAACATTGTGATAACCACGACGATATAAGGTGTTGGCTACAATGGTGTAGCAGGAAGCTCTTCGAATAAGGTTTTGGAATTGGGTGTTGGTTAGATGGGGGATATGATACCATTCTTTAGATAAGCATGGATTTCATGGTAACATGGGGACTGAGGACCAACCAAGACACAGACCTGATTAACGTCATCGCTCTCTTAAGCTGGTGCATGAAGTTTGTCAAACAAGAACTTGTATTGTGTTGCATCATTTTGTATTTCTAGAAGAGATCCGATTGTAGCCATTGCATTGACAGCTTTGTTTCATAGATATGGAACTTGGGTGATTTGTAGATTAAAAAAATGCTCCTTCATTTTATCTACCATCTCTTTGTAAGGTAACAACTTATCATCTTTTGTTTGGAATTCATCTAACACTTGCTTTATGATGAGCTGAGAATCGCCAAAAACTTGGATATCTGCAATGTTCTATTGAATGACCATAATAAGCCCTGCAACTAATGCTTCATATTCTGCTATATTTTTAGTACAAGGGAATCCCATTTTGAATGATTTCAGAATGTAATCACCTTGTGGAGTGACAAAGAGGATTCCAGCCCTAGAACCATGAGATGTATATGAACAGTCAAAGAATAACTTCTAGGCTGGTTGCTCTTCGATCATGCATAGATGTTCATTAGGAAATTCCATGACTAAAGGATATGCATTGATCAATGGTTCCTCTACTAACTAATCGATGATGACTTGACCTTTGATGACTTTTCTGTCGACATACTGGATGTCAAATTTACTGAGAAGCATTACCCATTTAGCCATGTGGCCTATGGGAGTTGTTTTGGATAGCATATACTTGAGCGGGTCTACTTTTGATATGAGCTTGACTGTATGACTAAGCATGTAGTGATAGAGATTCTAAGTGGTGAAAACCACTGCTAGGAATTATTTTTCAATTGGTGTATAATTTAGCTCATAGCCTACCAAAGTGTGGTTAATGTAGTAGATAGCACGCTCTTTTCCATTGTCATCTAACTAGGCCAAGAGTACCCCCAGTGATGTTGTTGTTGCAGATATATACAATATGAGAGGCTTTCCTATTGTAGGCATCACTAAGATAGGTGAATTCACCAAATATTCCTTGATTTTGTCGAAGCTTCTTTGGCATATAGGATCCCATTTGAAACTAAGATCTTTCCTGAGAAAATGCATGAAAGGTTGGCATTTGTTTGCAAGCTGTGATATGAAGCAGCATGCTGATTGAAGCTTTCCTTGCAGACTATGCAGCTATCTGAGTGTCTTTAGCAGAGGCATTTCCATGATTTATTTAAATTTTTTAGGATCAATCTCGATGCCACGCCTTGAGACGATGAAGCCAAGAAGCTTTCCTGATGTAACTCCGAAGACACATTTCTTTAGATTTAGTTTGAGACCATAATATCAAAGTCGATCAAACACTACCTCTAGATCATTTAGGTGATCCATTCTATTTTGTGACTTAGCCAATATATCATCCATGTAATCTTCAAGGATCTTATGGATCATGTCATGAAAGATGATGGTCATGGCCCTCTGATATGTTGTGCCAACGTTCTTAAGCCCAAATGGCATCATGTTGTAGTAGAAGGTACCCTATGGGTTTGTAAATGTTGTCTTATGTTGATCTTCTTCTGCTATACGGATCTGATAATATCCTAAAAATCTGTCCATGAGAGACAAAATCTCATGTCTGGCACTGAGGTCCACTATCATGTCGACGTTAGGAAATGGAAAGTCATCTTTTGGACATGCTTTATTTAGATCTCACAAATCAATGCAAATTTTGATGGAGCTATCTGGTTTAGAGACTGGGACTATATTTGAAATCCAGTCTGAGTATTCTATGAATCTGATGATTCCGGCTGCCAAGAGCTTTTCAAGTTCTATTTTGACCATTAGTGCAACTTTGGGATGCATTTTCTAGAGCTTTTGTTTGACTGGTTTGATGTTAGGATCCACCGATAGATGATGTACTACAACTAGACAAGAGGTTAGATGGGAAGTAGAGTTAGCTTCAATAGCTAGAGTTTTTGTAACCTTGATGGTTAAGGATTGTCCGATCCAGATTGGTGGCATGACCGCCATAGCCGATCTCAAATTCACTCCCCTTGGATCTTACGGCCTAGTTATTGGCATGGATTGGCTAAGTGCCCACATAGCCAAGGGAGATTATCATAAGAAGAGGATCAAATGTTTGGATGATGATGGTATTTTTACAGTAATTACTAGGGTTCATAAGCTTGTATCCCTCCATGTGATTTTCACCATGCAGCTTAAGCGATGTATGCAGAAGGGATGCCAATTGTATGCCATCACCATTAGCAATAGGGAAGAAGAGACAGAGAAGGAAACTTCTCTTGATGACTTCCCCATTCTTCAAGAGTTTGTAGATATTTTTCAATTAGAGCTACTTGGTATGCCTCCTCATAGGGTAGTAGAATTTCACATTGATCTCGTACTAGGAGTTGAGCCAATTTCCAGAGCACCTTATAGGATGACCACTATTGAGCTTAGTGAGCTCAAGATACAGCTTGAGGAACTGTTAGAGAAAGGACACATTCATCCTATTGTTTCTCCTTGGGGTGCACCATTTATCTTTGTAAAGAATAAAGATGGATCGCTTAGGTTGTGCATGGATTACCGACAGTTGAAAAAAGTTACCATCAAGAATCGGTATCCACTTCCTAGGATCGATGACTTAGTTGATCAATTGCAGGGTGCCCGAGTGTTCTCAAAGATAGACCTCAATTCAGGTTACCATCAATTGAGGATTGTGGATAGTGATAACCAAAATACCGCATTCCACACTAGATATGGCCACTATGAATTCAATGTGGCACTACTACATTTGGGGCCAAATTTTGACAGAAGTTTTCGACGGGTAACTTTTTCTTACGAATTTGGTGTTTTTTTTGTAATAGGCCCCAATGATGTCGGTATTTTGATGGGTGTTTAATTGACCATCGAAACTCTGACAGATTCGGGGTATACATTAAAAAAAAAATTGAAACAACCTCATCATTTTCATTTCGATTGGAGAGCGGGAGAAAAGGAGCGATAGCTGAGCGCGGGAGAAGGTATGTGATTTCTTCATCTTTCGAGCCTCTGGCATCGTATTCGAATGCATTTAATTTTATTGTTGAGGGATTTTCTCTCTGAAATGACTGCATTCTACTAGTGTCGTGCCCTAGCCAGTGCTTTATCTCTATTATTTGATGTTATTGGTGCTTGTGCTCAAGGATATCAATTCACTGTATTCAAATGTTTGGATTCACATTTGTTGATATTACTGGCATATGTGTTT
>MU223262.1:2413824-2437957 GCA_018584345.1 Thuja plicata
ACTTTGCATCATCTCAGAAAACCACTCAATTATGTTGTGTCTCCAAAAAATTGTGACCATGATGCCTACATTTAAGTTTCTCAGTTGTTGTGTCCCAGGACCCCTTATGACCCTTTATGATCCCTAATAATACATCTTAGAGGTCTTAAAATGTCGTAAAGGGTTAGAAGAGGCTCCTAGGAGGGGCTAGGTGAGCTTCCACCTTCACGTGGTTGGCTCTGTTAAGTAGAGAATGTTAAACTATTCTTGAAACAAAGAGAAGCTCAATAATTTAAGGTCTCAGTCCACGAAGATGCTGAAAAAATGACGAGAATCAATGATGGAGAGTTTTTAGATTATGAGAAGACATATATGGAGTGGAGGCTAGATTGAGTACCAGTGAAGAGATGATGTTTCAGTAACCTACATCTATAAAACCTTCACAATTATCCCTTCTTTGGCCTCCACTCATTCTTCTTCTCAAAAATGGTTATCTAGAAACTTTGGATAGTGTTTCTCATCCATGCACGAAATGTGCTCATGATCATATAAAATTACTTTAGGCCTCCAGTATTGATGAGATGTACAAGTGTAAAATGTTTTTGCAAGACAATGATCAATTTGTGCAGTGTACATAAATGCAAGGCGGTGATTATTCTCGACGATTGACAGGTAGCTAGGATAGTAGCTAAGACTAAAGATAACACAGCTCAAGTGACCATCATAGGTTGTCTATTTCTTCGGTCTATATTATTGACATAATGTTTTACCTTTCATTAGCTCATCAAATCTAGGGATTTGAAATAACTTAATAGAATATTTTCATGACAACGTATATTATTTAAGTTGACATTGCACGAATTTATCTACTTCACACACTTGTATACTATGAAGATGGCCATTCTTCTTTATCGCCGTCCTCATAGTCTACAAGTGCACGAAGTAGATAAATTTGTGTAATGTAAACTTAAATAATATACGTTGTCATGAAAATATTCTATTAAATTCTTTCAAATCCCCGGATTTGATGAGCTAATGAAAGGTAAAACATTCTGTCAATAATATAGACTGAAGAAAGAGACAACCTATGATGGTCTCTTGAGCTGTGTTAACTTTAATGTGCCTATCCGTCAGTTTTTTGACAATTTATAATTAATTATGATGGTAGTGCTATGCTTTCGACAGACAAAATGTCAGAGAAAAATAATTTATGACATTTATTGTGACAGTAATGTTATACGTTCGACAGGGAAACTTATCGAAGAAATGCTACACAACTGTCACTCTTCTAATAGTTTAAGTGTCGTAAATAGAAAATTTTTGATAGACCCTTCGACATTAAAGCCATATCACTGATAGGTAGATCTATCAGAACTTGGTGCAAACTGTCACTATTCCAACAGTACTAATGTCAAAAATATTTTTTCAACAGTTTGTTCCGACAGAGACTATATATTTTCGATAGGTCTTGTTATCGGAATTCCGATGGATGAACCACAAGAAATGCCATAATGAAGCCATTGTCATGTGCAAGTTTTTGACATGACATGGTGTCAGTAAACTGACAGGTATGTCTTTTGTTGCAATTTCCAACACAAAAATGGCAACGGACTCAAGTGTCAAAATTCTGACAAATGAGCGTTGCAAATCCGACAAATGGCCATCAGAATTTGACCTCAAATGTACTAGTGTGGTTCCAATCAGTCTTACAAATGCTTCAGCTGTGTTCATGAGTCTTATGAACAAAGTATTTCGTACCTTCCTTGACAATTTTTTAGTAGTGTTACTCGATGACATATTGATATATTCCAAAGATGAGAAAGAGCATGAGGAACACTTAAGGAAAGTCTTGCAGTGTCTTAGGGACAATCAGTTGTATGGAAGCTTGTCACAGTGTGCTTTCTTCATAGTAGAGGTCAAGTATCTTGGCCATGTCATTTCAGGAGATGGGATCTCAATAGACCCATCAAAGATTGATGCCATTATGGATTGGCCAGCGCCTACCACTATGACCGAGGTTAGGAGTTTCATGGGTTTAGCCAATTACTATAGATGGTTTGTTGAGGGTTTCTCTTAGGTAGCACACCCCATTACTTCTCTTCAGTGAAAGGGAAAGAAGTTTCAGTGGACTGAGAAGTGTGACAAGGCTTTTCAAGAGCTCAAGAGAGCACTTACCAGTACACCCATTCTTTTTGTACCAGAGCCTTCAACAGACTTTGTGGTTTGCATAGATGCTTCTTTGGATGGTTTAGGAGTAGTTCTTATGCAAGGTGGACAAGCTATAGCCTTTGATTCTAGAAAATTAAAGAATCACAAGCTCAACTAACCTACCCATGACCTTGAACTTGCAGCAATGGTGCATGCTTTAGTTAGGTGGTGACATTTTCTCTTAGGGCATCAATTCAAACTTCATTCAGACCATCAGAGTCTTCAGTACATCTTCACTCAGCCGAACCTTAATGCTAGGTAGAGGAGATGGATGGAGTTCTTATCTGAATATGATTTTGATGTCCACTACATCGAACGTGGTCGCAGATGCCTTGAGTAGGAGATGACACAAGCTTTCTTCTATGTCCACTGGCACAGATTTGAAATATCGCATTCTTCATCACTTACATGAGGATGAGATGTATGCAAAGGTTTGTGAGTTGATTCGATCTTAGAGACCCCTTGAGGGGAAGTTTTTAGAGTATACCCTGGAGTCTGATGGACTTTTTCATCATAGAGGATGTATCTATATACCTTCTTCCAAAGGATTGCATGAGTTTGTAATTATTGAGGCTCATAGGGCCCCTTATGCAGTACATCTCGGAGTTAAGAAGATGCATTCCGACTTGAGGCAACTATATCATTGGCCCAACATGAGATTCTAGATTGCAGAGATGGTAGCTAGATGCCTAGAGTGCTAGAGGGTGAAGGCAGAGCACCATCATCCAGGTGGTCTCCTTCAGCCTCATGAGATACCAGTGTGGAAATGGGACACCATATCTATCGATTTCATAGTAGGTCTTCCTATGTCTTCTCGTCATCATTATGCCATCATGGTGACAGTCAACAAGTTGACTAAGGTGACTCACTTTTCACCTGTGCGAACTACCTTTACCGCACCAGCAGTGGCTCAAGTGTTCTTGTGAGATATAGTCAGACTTCATGGTGTACCTTGTAAGATCATCTCATATAGAGATTCTCTCTTCACTTCATCTTTTTGGAGAGAAATTCAGGTAGCTATGGGCACTAGGCTCAACTTCAGTACAGCTTATCATCCTGAGATAGATGGGCAGACCGAAAGGGTCAACCAGGTGTTAGAGGATATGCTTTGTATGTATGTCATGGACCATCAGACCCGGTGGGAATAATACCTACACTTAGTGGAGTTTTCCTATAACAACAGGCACCAAACTTCCTTGGGTATGCCTCCCTACCAAGCTCTTTATGGTAGGCCATGCAGGACCCCACTCAATTGGGATAGGATCGAGGATAGAGTTTCCATTAGTCCTAAGCTAGTCAGGGATATGGAAAACCAAATGACTTTGATTAGATAGCGACTTGAGGAAGCTCAAGATAGGCAGAAGAAGTATGTAGATGCAAAGAGGATTGATTGAGCCTATCTAGTTGGAGACAGATTCTTCTTGAGAGTGCGACCACATAAGAGTCCAATCCATTTTGGAAAGGGCTCTAAGCTAGCACCTCATTTTGTTGGACCTTTTGAGATCCTTGAGAGGATAGGACTAGTTGCATACCATTTAGCATTGCCACCTATCCTGTCATGCATCCATGATGTGTTTCATGTTTCAATCCTGAGGAAGTATATTTATGATGAGTCTCATGTGATAGATTGGGATGCCTTGCAGGTGGAGTCAGACGAGCAGCTGGCTTTGGAGACAATTTGTATATTGGCTCGGTGGACGTTGGGTCTTCGAGGCTGAGAGCTAGACCAGGTTAGGGTCTAATGGGATTTCTATGATGAGGTTATAGCCTCTTGAGAGGAGTACATAGCATAGATGAGATCACAGTACCATCACCTCTTCGATGAACTCCAGGAGGAAGTTCATGCCTAGAGGGGGTGGATGTAATACCTACATTAGACTATCATAGTTTTACTATTTTGTTACTCATGCTTTCAGTAGTTTATGCTTTGACATACTTTAGCTATTAGAGACTTTTATGTATTTTAGGATCGGTGGAATCCTATGTTATATATTCAACACCTAATTTTGTAATCAGGGTACATTTGAGATGCTTTATGTTCTGATTCAGTTTTAGCTTATGTTGATGTCTTATATAGATTTAAATGTATGAATGTAATATTATGAATTTGGTTTAGGAAACCGTTACTATGTTATTTCAGTTCAAATACAGATGTGGTTTATATGCGTGTATATTATTAATGTCACGTATGCTTTCATATCATGTTTATTTGGATCTACTGATGTGTGCATTGAGCGTGCAGGAAAGGTTGACCATGGAACTAAATTGGGGACCCAGTACTGGAACCTATGTAAACTTATGTGCATTCCAAGGTCCTGTTTATATAAAGAAACATGGACCTCATTGTTTATGTCATTATTTCGTAAACGTGGTTTGCATGTGTGTAATTAGATTAGTAAATGTTCATGTGATTGAGTCATCATTTGTTTTAATTTAATGTGCCAAATTTGGCAATTGTTGTAATTTATGTTGACATGGATAGTAAAGGGATCAAGGGTTAGCTATAGGGTTAACTAAGGTTACCTAGAGGTAGTACCCAAGCTTACCCCAGGGTTAGAAGTTTCTAAAACGTCTTCTTGACTTAAAAATCTGTAGATTAACTTCAGGGTTAGTTTAGGAGGGTCTTTTGAGCTTCCAAGAGGTAACCGGGGTTAATTTTAGTTACCCAACTTGGTACCTATGGGTTAGGAGTCATTTTGAATCATTAATGAACCTCTAAACTCATTTATTGCACCTCTAAAGTGTCACTTTCAGACTTGAGCGAATTTGAGGAGTTGTGTAACCTTGGTCAATCTTCCTCTTCTACCCAATTTGCATTTGACTCCACCCATGGAGAGTTTAGGCAAGTGGATAGTTAAGGGTTGGTTAGGGTCACCTCACCTTTGGGTTAAGACTTGTTCTTGTTGGAGGTTTGCCTATTTAGAGAAGGATTTAGGATGAGTTGAGTGTTCACCCACTCTCTACCCTTAGAGACAAAATTCAGTTTGAAGGAGCTTTTGGAGAAGGAGCTCAGGAAGGATAGCTCAACATCATTCCTCTTCTCACCTTAGCTTTGGATTAAGGTTGGATCTCTTAGAATTAAATTTTATTTTTTTCATGTGTGTTCTTGAGCTTGAAACTCCATTAATGGAGTCCTATGTATTTTTGAAGTTATTTTCAAAATTAAAATTTAATGTTTTGTTTGTCTTTATTTTGTGTTAGATTTTGAATGGGTATATTCAAAGCAGACTCACCCTTGGGAGGGCAGAGTAACCTTGAAGGGGTAGTTGGAATGATTCCAGTTTTAGTGTAGAGCCTCCCATGTGTGGAGGGAAATACATGGGATTTCACGATACCCATGATGCCAAGTAGTGCCTAAGAGGCACCTGGGGGGCATAAGGAGGTTATTTCATGACTGCATCTTGTCAAGATGGTCATATCAAGTCCATGTGTGGCTTGAGTTTTATTTTTTGATGCTTGGCTTTCTCTTACTGCGAGGTCTACCACTACCCCTATTTTTAGGAAGGCCTCTTGGAGACCTTCCTCTTGTACATCCTTGTGTTGGGAAGTTTTCTTCTGTATGAGCTTTCTGCTTGCATTGTCTGCTAGATGTGTATGCCTAATTTTATCACATTCTAGTTTGGATCCCCAAGCTTGGGGGTGGCCTTGTAAAGGCCTAGGTTGGGAGGTGAGCCTCCATGGTCAACCTCAATGTATTACAGGTTCCTGATGGGATAGTGAAGATGCATTATACCCTTATGTGAAAGATGGGTATGACTGGAAATATCATCATTTTGTAACCTATCTTCTTGAAGGTTTTCATTGTTGCACAGTTGTAATAAGTCCTTTGAGAAATTGTTATCCTTCATTATTTTATAACCATTGTAATTATATGGCTTCCATCATTTCATTGAAAAAGGAACTTTTAGGGGTTTATGCAAACCATATTGCTTGTAAATTTTTATCAAATTTATAATGAGATTCAATGTAAAAATATAATTACTCCCTATTTGAGATCTTAAGATAATTTGTAACCTTATAATGCTTGGTAAATTTTCTATCCTTATGGTGACATGAAGATTTTTCTCGATAGTGAAACCTTGTTTTATTTTGTAATAGGAAGGAAGCATATATATCGTTTTGAGGCAAATAAGCTATTTGCCTATTTAAATTTAATCAAGTTTAAAGCTTGAAATTGAAGTCTTTGCTAAAAGTCCTAAATAGGATAGATTAGTTTACTTAGTGATTGTGGGTTTAATTTGCTCACTATGAAAAAAGTCATTTTAATATTAAAGCATAGTTTGGTTATATGCAAAATAAATAGAAAATTTAAATATAGTTTGGGAGTTTGATGTTGTTGAAGGAAGAATTTATATTTTTTTAATATATCTTAGAAATTCTGGAAATTATTTCAAAAAAACAAATGCTTGTTTCCAAAAAAAAATTCCTACACTAGTTTAGTTATTTTATTTAAAGATTATTGGTACATTTTGAATTTGAAAAGAACTTTCCTAATATGCCCCTATTTTGGGTTATACAGTCCTAAAACTTCACCTGTTTTTTTTTTTAAAAGAAAAGAAGAATTATATATATCTTTCCTTGTTTTTAAACTATAGTTTTATTATTATTTTAATGTTATATCTATTTTAAATTAATTAATTAATTAAAAAAAAGAGAGAGAATAAACGCAGAGCGTTGTATCATTAAAAAAATTTGTTCGAGATTGGGGTGTGGCCAAAGCCACCCCCGCTCCCCCTATACTATCGGTATGGTGGCCATGGCTAGGTGGCGCTAGCCCCGCGTGCCACCACTGTCTAAACAGTGGTGCGCGGAGTGGCGGCCGCGCCACCGCGAAGCTATTTCCCAGTCCTCATAACGCCTCCACCCTGCGGCTATCGCAGCTCCCTCCGCCGCCAGCAGCGGCTCCTCCACCCTGCTCCTCGCGCCGCTCCCTGTTCCCTGCAAAAAACACACCTTCCCCGCCACGTTTTCCCCTTCGGCCCTGCCTGAGCATATCACTTAGGGTTTTTGGGGATAGGGTAGTATTTTTTTTGTATTAAGGCAGTTCAATTTTTGTTTGTGTTTAGTATAGTTTAAGATTTATTATGTTAGGTTAGATGTTTATTTTTAAAAAAGAAAATTATATTGGATTCTATTTAATGTTAGAATTGACTTTATTTATTAATGAGTTCTCTTATATATTGTTTAGGTTGTATTTTAGTTACATTAGATGTTAGGGTTAGTTTAGAATGTTAAATAGTTAAGATTGGATTTGTATATTTTTTTATTAAATATTTAGTTCTTAGATTAAATTTAGTTGATTTAAATAATGTTTTAATATAAATTAATATTATTTGATTTAATTATTTTGTAGAATAGATTTTATCTATATTTAGATAATCCTTTAGAAATGAATTAATTTGATTTAGCTTTTCAAATTTAATTAGATGCAATGTAATCTTTTTATTATTTATTTATTAAGAATTTTCTTGGAGATTTAATTTTTAGATTAGATCAAATAAGATTTCTTTTAGTACTGAATCAATAATGTATAGAAGATTCATTTTTTTTTAAAAAAGATTAATATTAAGAAAGGAAACTTTTTGTTTAGTAATTATTAGGGGGATTAATATCATTAAGTTTATCATTCTTTTAGTTTATAGGCTTTTAGATCTTTTTACTGTAGGTGTTTGACTGATTTGTACATGGTTGAATTTTGGTCAACTATGGTCAAACCTTGACCGATCATCTCGAGATTCAAACCAGGTGTTCCCGGTAGTCTCTTGACCCTAGGTTTCCATTTTCATGCATTTCAGTGACGGATGACTTTTTTGTCAACTAAGGTTGACTCTTTGGTCAACTGTCTCAATTTGCGCACCTTAGCCTTCCTAAGGATTTGGCAAACCCTAGTATCTTCCTTTCATGTATTTTGGAGTATAGTTGCCTTTTGGTCAACTCTAGTTGACTTTTAGTCAACTATCTTGATTTGCATGTCGATCGAGGTATCTAGTTTAGGAACCCTTGTAGGATAGTTCTAATAGCTATCCTACCCCATATGACCTTTCTAGTCACTTTTTCTCCTCTACACCATCTTGTGTGCACTTGCTTAACCTTTGGGGTAGCATAACCTTTCCCTTTAGAGTGTTTTAAAAAAAAATTGTTTGTGTGTTTTTGCCCAACTTTTGGGCATGACAAGTTCCACTTTTTAGTGACTAGTTTATGCGTGGAGGGATACTTGCCTTTGAAATGATTCAGGAGGCCACTGTCAGGAGGTGTGAGATCTTTTTAGAGCCATTTATTGATATCAGGTTTCATTTCCTGGCTATTCAGAATGTCATGAGAAAGAAAGGTGGTAGCATCCAATTGTGTTGGTTCAGGCATCTTTGGCTCAATGTAACTGGATGGACACCCATGTGTATGTGGATCAGCCGGGAGACCTCCAATAGTGAAGGCATCAGTTAGACTATATTCTCCACAGCCTTGGTGGTCGATCTTGATAGTGGATAGAGTGGTTTCAAGGATGGTGTTTGGATCTGGAAGGGTTGTGGAGGAACTGGCAATAGATTTGCCAATGTCAGTCCCGGGACAATGATTTGAATCTAGATGGGAGGCTTCCAATGCATGGTAGTATGCAAAGGGCTTGGGATGTGCATGGATAGTGATCTCGACTCTATTGTGTGGAAACTTGATACACTGATGATAGGTGGAAGGGACAGCCTACATGGAGTGAATCCACGGGTGTCCAAGGAGTATGTTGTATGGGAGGTCAAGATCGACCACATGGCAAATTGTCTCTTGTATTATCAGGCCCAGTTGAATGAGAAAGGATATTGTACCTTCTGATGTTATTTCTAGATTGTCATAGGCTTTTATTGTGATGACATCATTCATGATATCCGCTTTAGTATATCCCAGTTGCTTTACAAATTTTAAAGTACATGGATTCAAGGCCGAACCATTATCTATCATGACTCACTTAACGACAAAGTTTCAGACCATGACGACGATGTGAAGAGGGAGGATATGATCAGGCTCAATAGATGGCATGTCAGTGGGTTTAAAAGATATAGCATAAGATGTAGATAAGTGACCCATAAGGTTTTGAAACTGATAGGGATCCATGTTGTTGGGAACGTGTGACCCTTGCAAAGATTATTCAAGATCTCTTGATGGACGGGGGATGTGCGCAATAGATCCAAGATGGATATTTGAGCAGGTGTATTCCCTAGATGTTCCAATAAGTTATATTGTGACCCAGAGGATGAGGTAGTACTAGCACCTAAAATATTTATGCATCCACGATTCTTGGTAACAACACAATCAGTATCGGCACCTTTCACATGAATGACATTGACAGATAGCTCGACTTGGGATATACAACCGATGAGGCTACCGTACTCAAAATGAGCGGTGGTATTATTACTGGTATGAGAACTTTGTTTTCCTTTGTCTTGATTGGATGTTGAAGAAATGTTTGCATTGGTAGGTCCCGTGTTATTGGCATGGTTTGGGAACGCATTTTGGTAGATCTTCAGATTGCTATTGGGTGAGGTTTTGTTTGTAGAATCTACTTCAATATCCTTGTGATCAATTAGGTCTTGGATGTAGTGTTTTAACTTCATGCACTTGATCATGGTGTTTCCTTTAACACAGTGGTAGTGACAATATTTGTTGGCATTGAACCATTGCGGTTTTGGAGAAGAGTCCTCAAAAGGTTGCATTGGTGGAGGATATACTACTAGGTTTGTTGCTGCCATTCTTCGGAAAATAACATTGATAGGTTCACCCAAAGGGGTGAACATGCGCTTAGGTGCATTTTGATCTCTTCTTGGTATGCTCTATCCCTACTGGACTGGTATTGCATTAGTCTAATCCTGGAAATGTTGGGGATTATGCTAATAATTGGGTTGGTTAGCTTGCTACAAACGTATGGTTTTTTGTTGCATGGCTTGGTGTTGGATTGCTTGGTAATATGCTGGGGGAGGTGGAACTTGTTGATAGTGTGGTTGCTGATAGGTTTGTGATGAGGAATTTTGTTGATAGTGTGGCAGTTGTTGGTATGCCTATGCTAGGGAATTCTGCTGATAGGGTCACGGTTGTTGGTATGTGGGAGTGGATTCTTGAGGACTTGCCACAATAATCTGGACATGCTTAGTATCATTGGCTTCATCATTTACGACATTCTTATTTTTGTCCCAATATCTGGAGTGATCATTGTTGCCTCTGTCAAGTTGTGATTCTTTATAGTGCTTTATGGAACCATCTTCTACAAGACCTCTTTCAAGATCCATGCCTTTGATTTTGATGTCCTGATAGGTCTATATACAATTCATGCACATATGATAGGAAAGCTTGGGATGAAGATTTTTAATAAAGATCTTTATGGGATGTTTCTCTGGGGGTTGATAGGAAAACCTTGTGGTAAGTCCTTGTTAGCACTAAAGGTAATTTGCCAACCTCTCTCCTCCCTTCTATTTGGAATTACATAAATCAAGCAGGGAGGGTTCATTCTCAACATTGTGTGTGTATTGGGCCACAAAATTCTCTGATAGTTCGGTGAAAGTAGAGACTGTACTGTAGGGGATCTTGTAGAACCACTCAAGAGCGGTCCCTCCTAAGCTTTTGGGAAATAGCCTCATGAGGAAGTTATCTCTATAGGCTACTTCTTTGCATGCCATATAGAATTCTTTCACGTGGCTCAAAAGATCTCCCTTCCCCCGATATTTGTTGAGCTTGGGTGTTTCTAAGTGTTTGGGGAAGGGTATGGTAGTGATAGATCTATCAAATGGGTAAGGATAAACTTCCTCAAATTTGAAGGTCTTTGCTTCAGTTCCAGCATGTATCTCTTTTAGAGCATTCTTCATTTCCTCTCATTTTGAATTGGCTAGCGGGGGATTGTTATTTTCTGGCATGTTGATCCCACTCATGAGATAGGGGTCAAATGGAGCTAGTGAATACAGAGGGTTTTATGGAGTGTATTGCAGTGTTTGGTCAATATAGATAGGTTGTTGGGGTGATGGTAACTATAGCTGAGGGGAATATTTTTGTGGAGGGGCTGGCAATGCTTTATGTTGTTGTTGTATCTACTCGAAGTAGGCATGTATCTACCAAGGTGTTGGATAAGTGAGCTGAGGCAACTGTACACTTGCATTGGGTGGTGGTGCCATATTGCCAAAGGATGGTCGATAGGTGTTCTGAGGTGGAATGGCCCCGGTAGGTGGAATGAAGTAGTTGGGATTGATGGGAATACTATTTTTCTATGGTGGAGGGACCGGTTGTGAGGTAGTGGAAGATATCATAGCCAGGTAGTTGGCATAGCTGGGTTGCTAGTGTTGGGTAGATCGGGCGGTGGAGTGTGTAGTTGCAAAAGGATTCACAATTTGTTGTACCACCTATGCGATGAGTGGATTGGGATTATGCACTGATGGTTGTGGTTGCTAGGTAGGTTGAATAGGAGGTGGTGCTGCGGTGAAAGGGTTATACTGTGGTTGTGCATGAGAAGCAAAGGGGTTTGTGCTTTGAGTCTGGGATTGCTTAGGTTGTTGCTGTTGAAGAGGTTGATGTTGTTGGATTGGTTATTGCTACTGAATAGGTTTTTTCTGTGGGATTGGTTGTTGTTGTGGAATAGGTTTTTGTTGCGGGATTGGTTGTTGTTGCAAGATCGGGGGTATATGAATTTGTGTTGAGGTGAAGGGGTTGAATTGTGGTTGTTGTGTACAGGATGAAAATGGATTGGTGGTCTGCTGTTGTGCAAGAATGCCCAAGGCTTGCATGGAGGCTTGGTAGTAATTCCAAGTGGATGACGAAGCACCTTGTTCTGGTTGACTATTTTGAGGAAGTGGTGGTGGAGGATTTGGGATGGATTGTGCTTGTGGAAGAACTTCTAACATACATTGTGTGTTGATTATGTTGTTGGAAGAGTGGGGAAAGTGGGCCCTTGTGGTAATAAGGTTTGGTTATAGGCGTTGGTAGGTGGCATGCCTATGGTGAAGTGTTCTTGCTACTATGGGTACGTATGTTGTGGAGGAAAAGGGTGGAATAGGCATGGAGATTTGGGTGCTTTGATGCTGCAAGCTGGTTGTTGCATTTTGAATGGGTTGAGTGGGGATGGGTGGAATGTTGGTTTGCTAAGTGCTGACTAGTGGTGCTGACAAATGTTGGGATTTCTTGGGAAAGTGGAGCGACTATGGTTTGAAGAGGCACAAGTGCTTGTATAGTGATGGGATGTATTTCTTGAGCCACTGATGGTGGATTAGGAGGCGGGGCTCCCATGACTGTGAACAAGGTAGATGGAGGTGTAATGTGCACTATGGAAGGTGGGATGGAAGTTTGTACCATCTGTGAGATAAGAGATCCTACCTGCAAGGCTCACTGAAGAGGATCAACAACATCATTTCAGATGGTATAAGGACTTTCTCCTGAAATTCCCATAGGTTGTGTGATAAGCGTGGGTATAATCCAAGGTGGGAAATGGATTCCTTGTTGCTGAATATCTATGAGTATCTGATTGTTGTTACGTCCACTCATGGCACTTACCATATGAACATGTGCTGGATGATTGATGAATGTTTCGATAGTACTCACGGTGGGAATCTCATTAGTGTCTACCCAAATGTGCTGGATAGGTATATTCTGTCGTGGATCAAAGGAATCCATCGCATTGGAGTGATCGATTGTTGGGTCAGATGAACTAGCTTCCTGAATAAGGGCCATGTCTTTCCTCTTCTTAGCGGCTTGTGTGATGGGTGGAATGAAATGAATGTCCTAAAGAGATGGATGCAAGATGCAAGATAAAATGCAAGGATTATCCTAAAAAAGGCTAAGGATGACGATGCTAAGATGATGATCTAGGATGACACTATTTATGATGATGGGGATGCTTCTTGAAAGAATAAGGATGACTTGGTGTAAAATACTGATTAAGGATTGCTTTTGTAATGTATGATCAAGGTGGATATGATTGCCAAAACCTAGGACAGACTTGTGGTCTTCGGTTTGACGAGATTCTTGTTCAATGTGAACCAACCTTTTTCTCAAGGTGATGAGGTTTCATAGATGGAGGGGGCTATCTTTAGAACAGTTTATCATTCTAAAGATACCTAAGATGGTGATCCTTGATTTAGGATGAAGGTTAAGCAACTCAAAAAGAGGCTAGGATACCAAGAAAAGGATGCACTTTCTAGGATGATCAGTATTTATTAAAAGCTGATGTAGGGTTGCTAGGATGGATCTAGGATTTGCTAAGATTGGTTTAGGATTAAGGAGGCTGGTTTAAGATTGGTTTAGGATTTCTAAGGGATGGTTAGGATTGGATGCAGATTTATGCTAGGATTATGTTGTGTGATGTGTGATGTGATTATAGGGATGGTAACTAGGGAAGTCATAAATGCAAGCTAAGTAGTCTAAGAAGAGGAAGAGTGACCAATTGTAGTGATGAAGCTGCTATTCATACTGTGTGATCTCAAGTATGTGTGTTTGTATGAACAACTTGATGATAGGTCAGATTTTTGTAGCGCTTAAAGTGAATGAAGGCGTTGTTGGTGTGTAATTTCTGCAGAAAAGCAAAGAATTTTGTAGTTGTATTGGATCCTTTCGTAGTCTGCACGCTTATGGTTCTCTTTCTCAATGGATTTAAGGATATGTTGATATTGTTGTGCTTGTTTGGTGATGGTCTTCTGTTCTCGGTAGATATGTGGCAAAGGAATTTTCACTTTCTGATGCTTAGTGAAAGGGGACATGAGTTCAATATGATACTATTTCAGGATTAGGCAATGACTACGAAAAGTGTGCCTTGATTTTGTTTTTCTTTTGGAACAAGGAATGATATTTTGGGAATTTTGTGAGAAAACAGTCTTGCAAGAGGCAAAGCAACCTTGCAAGAAGCATAAAGAAATTGATCTCCTTGGAAAAAGGACTTTCAAAACTTCCAGACTTGTGTATGTTTGAGAATTATTTTGCACAAAGATTGTAACACTAAAAACATGTACAAGCACTTTATACCTTAAGGATGTAATGAGCTTGAAAACCTTTGTCTGCATACGTAAGCACACACACAAGAGCTAATCAAAATATGACCACCATCAAGCACAAGGCTCCATGATGTCATATTAGCCAAATCCAAACGCTCAAGGTGGCACGAATGTGCAAATGTCTCAGGGAAGTTACTATCTTCCTTGCCTAGTCGATTATCAAGCTTTCGGGGATGGATCAGGTAGGTTTCTAGATTTATGACTTGCTATTATTTTCGTGGTGTTCCCGCAATCAGTTTGTACGGCGTGACTCACTTAAAAACCTAGTTCAACCATGCTAGTATGCTGAGGATATTCACTCAGTATGGACTACCATTGAACATGACCCGCCCGAGCTTGAAGAGATATAGAAAGACCGTTAATTCTACCTTATTTATATACCGACTGAAGGGTTTACCGGTTTGGGGTCATTCTCTAGAAGGACTCGTGCTTCTTCTGGACAGGCCCCTCTATGCAAATTTGAAAGTTTCAAATGTTTACAGTCACCTTTCTCTTGCACCAACGACCACGAAAGCCAATGGGAGAGGATAGTGTGTGATGTGAGGTTGTGCTCTCCAGATTTTGTGCAAATGCACCAAAAATGCAAAACACACGGTTAAATCTTTTTGACAAGTTAGGCAATGTTTGATTTGTGCAGAAATAAAACTCGCAAGTTTGTTTTATTTTATGTGCACCAAATTGAAATGTACTTTGCCTTGTTCAGTTCCTTTTTATGCATTCAAGATGATGTTTGATTGAGTTGTTTAATTTTTAAACCCAAATTTGAAATGTTTTGATTTATCTATTTAGTTTTTAGGACTCAAATTTAAATGTGCTTGATTTGCCTTGTTCATTTTTAAAACCCAAATTAAAATGTTGATTGAATGTTCTGTTTTTAGATCCAAAATGAAAGATGTGATAGATTGTCCAATTTTAAAGCCCAAAAAGCAAAGTGTTTGATAGTTAGTTCAATTTTAAGATCCAAAAACAATATATGTGATTTGATTGTTCAGTTTTAAACCCAAAATCAGATGTTTGATTGTTCATTTTCCTTAAAACATTTGAGATTTTGTGCATGTTCATTTTAAGCCCAAAAAATAAATGTTGACTTTTGTTGACTCTAAATTTTGGACTTTTGTTGACTTTTGACTTTTTTTTACTTTGAATTTTGTTTACTTTGACTTTTGACTTTTGTTGACTTTGAAACCCAAAACCAAGTGTGAAATGATGTGAGTACATACACTATTCTTTTTAGACACCAAAAAGTGAAATGGGAATTTTTTAATTAAAAGATTATGTGCTTTCTTTCCAAACTAGATGGCTAACCTGTAGACCTGTAAAAAAAAAAATAGTTAGTAAGAGTGCATTATTGTAGGTTTACAGTGCCTTCCCCCCATATTTTTACAAATAATGGTCCCAATGATATAGACCATATTTCAACAAATGGGTAATAGAGAGAAAGTAGAAAGAATATAGAAGGAATATAGTCTTCTTGTTTGTGTATCAATGATATTCGTGGAAGCGTAATAGAGAGAAAGTAGAAAGAAGATAGAAGGAATATAGTCTTCTTGCCTTTTTCAACTTGAAAAAGAAAATAAGAGCTTGCAAAACATACTCAAACAACAAAAACACATTAGCTTAGAGGGTTAGTTTGCAAGCAAAATAATAAAAAGGAACCCGTGAAGTGGTTCCCACCGGGCGTGCCAGAATGTGAGCTATGAAAATTAGTTGTAAAGGAGCATAATAACAAATCAAAACACTCAAGAACTAATAATCTAAACTACATACATGCTAAGACATAAAATGAAAAGTTGAAATAAGCTAAATGAAGAAAGTGCAAACCTCCTACAAGATCAATCAAACTCCATTTTTTTCAGTAGATTTGTCCATTTTTTGTGGATGTGTGTTCATGGATGTGCTTCAAGTTGTGATGTCAAACTTGCATTATAACTCTTCTCTAAAAGATGGATTTATGATTTGCTATCAAAATATCATTATAAATCTACATGGAAGGTGGATGAAATTGTGAAGGAATGAGGTTTCTTTTATAGAAAATGGGTGAGGAATCAAGGGTCAAGATGCAATCTTGAGGAGAGGTCTAGATGCACCTAGAAGAGAGCACATGGATTTTTCTTCTTCAAGTACATCATATTGTGACAATTGTCACAATATGATTGGGTTGAAAAGAGGGAGGAATGTGACCATTTAGGGAAGAGATCCAAGAAGACTCTAGAAGATAAGGTTATTAATGAGGGTGTAAGAGCATTAATGAGGAGTGTAAGAGGCATTAATGAGGCATGGGTGAGGGGATAAGATAGAGCTTGAGAAATTTGAATTTGGGGAAGGGATTGAATTCCTAATCCAAAGAGGAATGCGACATCATTAGGGAGAGTTTAGGATTAGGATTAGGATTAGCATGGGTGAGGAGGTTGGGATTAGTTTGAACTTTGAGTTAGGTGGTTGAGATAGGTTAGGTTAGCGGTTAAAGGGAATATTAATGAATTGAATTACATAAATAACATATTCATTCAATAATAGGTGAATAGGGTTTAATTAATTATTAAGCTATTGGTTGCTTTTAATAATTAATCAGGACTATAGCCAATTAATTGAATTAATTAGGTCTAGGGGATGACATAGGTTAATTAGGTAATGCTTAATTACTTAGTTGATATGTCCCAGAAGGCACTCAATATTATTGAATTAGGTTAATCAGAATTAGGTGTCTACACCACCATATATTGTGACCGCACACAAGATACATCAAATATTTGATAAGATATTCAAATCATCTATCACCTATCATTAATTGTTCTAGCAGTTGTATTGTTATACTCCATTCAATTACAACACTCACATAAACTTACTTCAATAGTAGAGATCATGAATATGACATCTAGAGACATACCTAAATTTCTGCTAAAGATAGAAATCATTGAAAGTCACTTAAACTCATCATTCATCACAAATATGCTTGACAATATACAAAGAACATGAAGTCAATAGTTGACATCAATGACAATATAATATCTGATCATCCTATAATCAAATCACTATGTCATCACCAAAACACACTTACCATTACTACAATAGATATGCCAACATGTTTAAATTCAATTTGTAAAACTCTAGGATGCATAATTTCAAATCCTTGGTCTACAAGTGAATTTATTGCAAAAATGAGTAAGAAAGTAGCTCCCTTCAAGGTTGATGAAAATTTGATGAAACAATTAGAGGGGAAAAGAGTTTCATTTCTATTCCATGGTATTGAGGATATCAATGAGAGATTACTAGATGACTTAGTTGTGATTAGGGAGGCAGAAGTGACAAAAATGGGATGATAACTATTTGAACATTTCCATAAGAAGAGAGGAAAAAAATATTACCTCTTGAGTGGCAATAGATAGGAGAAGATATCCTAAAGGGGTTTAATTTAAATACTAACAACATAAATCTTGAATACAAAAAGAAAATGGTGAAGGATGCAG
The DNA here is from genome assembly GCA_018584345.1 of Thuja plicata. NCBI lineage: Eukaryota > Viridiplantae > Streptophyta > Pinopsida > Cupressales > Cupressaceae > Thuja > Thuja plicata. Next base: position 2,431,487 of record MU223262.1, read on the forward strand.
GAATTCTATTGTTTCCTAGTTGGGATACTGCAACTATATTAATGTTCCATGCTACAAGGAAAGAAGAAAAGATAATCTATCATTCTAAGGAGAAAGTTCAGAGAGAGTTTTCTGACTCAATCTTCAATCCTAAATTTGGAATCTTATTAGTTTGGGTCGTGTCTCCTAATACAAACAAGCTTGATCTAATCCAAGGTTATGATCAATTCAAAGGGATTGAAATGGTTAATAGAGAATCAGATACTCCTAATACTAAGGATGCAAATTTGATCGTCAACACTATATTATTTAGAAAATAGTCACAAACAAATAATATGTTGATCATGAGAGTTAAAGCAAAAATATATGGGTTTGATTCTGAGAAAATCAAGATTTGTTGAGGTAGATTGGCATATTTCAAGGAGGTAAAATTCTAATCATTCAAACTCCCACCTCTAAAATTGAATTCTCAAATAGAGAAACTTTGATGACTAAAATTAGAGATTTGAAAGATAAGTTGGAAAAGGAGTAGTCATCAAGTAATTTAGTCACAAGAAATATTATCACTAGATTAGTCTGTTATATGTTGAGTAAGATCAATTTGAGAATTGATGATGGCTACAAAGGATATTGTGACCTAATTGATGCTAGGTTCAAGCATGGGAAAAAATTTAAACATTTGAATTCAATTTAAGAGAAGTGACTTGCAAGACTTAGTTTCTAAGTTATATGATCAAAGGGTCTAAATGTGATGTCAACAAACCACCAAAGTTGAAGGATACATTCAACACTGTCACAATTATTGAATATTTGAATGCATTCATAAAGAGTTTAGAGCTACAATTGGAACAAAATTTAAAGAGAATTGAGTACATGGATTGAACATTGTTTCCAAGTATCAAAGACGAGCATGGAAAACCTAAGATAGTAGATCAATGGAAGTCTGAAGTCTAGGGTGATCTAAATTCTATATTAGGAAGATGAACTAAATATGGATAAATTGAATCAGCTTCTAGATGATATTCATGCCTTTGAAGTTATTTTTGAAAATTATCAGACGGATCAAGGTCATTTCTTGATTTAAGGTATAAAGACAAAATTGAGAAGTCGGAAAGGATGTTGAAGTATTCATGGCCAGATCAGGAAACATTTTTGCAATGGAAAGTGTGGACAAGATGAAGATGAAGATGAAGATAAAGAGTCATTATTTTTTCCTAGTTCATAGACAACATGTTGGTCAACATCAAGGAAACATTATTTCCTCCACACCAACATCCACCAACATTTTGTTTCAAAGATTTACATCCACAAAAAGAGGAATTGTATCAGAAACATCTACCACGAAGCTTATTTTTCTCATTATCTCTCTTTATATTTCTACTAAAAAAATATTCCTAAATTTTAGGATAATTTGTAATCAATTTGTCAAATAAAAAGTTTACATCTATACAATTGGGTTGAAAAAAATTTCTCCCTTGTTCTATAAAAAAGAATTTAGAGCCATTGTACAAGGTTCATTTTTTGTTTCTTCTTAGTTTTTTCCTAGTAGGTTGCTTTTCTTTTTGTATTCTAATCCTAGGAGAATATAGATAGTGTTCATACTAAGTGTTGATAGCAGAAAGAAAATAAAATCATTTTGAAAAATTCTAAAGAATACTTTCAAAGATGATAATGGTAATGGAGTTTGGAGTATTTATGGTGTATCCATCTCCTCATTGAGTGTGTTTGATCCTCATGAAGTATTGAAGAAAGTTTTAATTATTTTATATATGTAAGTTTGATGCAGTTTATGTCTTGATTTTTTCTTTATTACAATGGAATGCTTAAATATGCTTTGATCGATGTATAGGGGTTGAATATAATCATTATGGATCTAAAAGAAGAAGTGCATTATAAATATTAAGCGAGATTTAGTGTAAGGCGTTAGATCTATAATCCCAAGGGTTTGAAATACATATATTGTAGTTGTAAATGATTTTGTTTTGATCTGACTCTATTTCCCTAATAAGGCATTCGTCCATAGGATTATAGGGTAAGTTTTTCAAAGTAATATTTTAAATCAAAAACATCTTTTACTTTCAGATCATTTTGTTTTGTTTTAGATTTCTTGGAATTGTTTGTTGATGTTGTTGTTGGAATTCATGTTTTTTCATTCATGTCAACATATGTTTCTATGGAGGCAGAACTTATTGGTTATTATTATTGCTTGATGACTAACAGAAGTATATGGGTACTATACGATTGATTCAAAATGAGCAAAGATGGTGATGTGTATATGGATATGTTTTGATCTTATTTCTAAGGTCGTATGGATTAATATTGTATATTGGATTAGTTACAGATGTTTTAGTGAAGACTAGGTATTGGATGGTGACAGTGATCTTTGACAGAGTTAGTCTTTGTGTTTTGAGTATAACTTATGTGCAACGTGGATTCAGGTTATGTGAGCTTAAGGGATGATAGAAGACATGTTAAGAAATATTTCTTTTGTTTCATGGGTCATAGGACTCTTGGTGACGTCAGTTATGGTGTGTGTTCTGGAGGAGACCTATTTGGGGCCGACTTCATATATGTAGTGTGTATTATGGATTGCAAGTGTGGATTACAGATCTTGGATTATATTTGATGAATTTTAATTTATGTTTACTTGTTAATGGTACCGTGTGTATCTTAGCAAGAGGTTAAGTAATTATTTGTACATTGGGAAAGCCTAATTGGATGACCTAATTGATTATTGTAATAGGGTATATAGGAGAGATTTTTTCCTGTTGGAAAGTGTGATTTTAGAAGAGACATCAAAGTGTGGAAGTTGTGATCTTGTTTGTGCAAAGTATGCTAGATTTAGATCAGAGGTTGTGATTATGTTACTTCATTGGAACTGACCAAGCAAAGACATTTTTTATCAGATAGTTCAATGGATTGTATATTTCTTATATACACTTGTATTTTAGACTGTAGGCCTTGAGGGTGGATTTAACCTTTTTTAGGAAGTGTGCCTAGGAAGTGAGCCCACTGTTACTCTTGACTCCTAATAGGGTCTATCCTTTAATAGGGACTATGCATTGTAATGCATCAATAAGCTCCTAACAGGGATAAATATTTTAACAGGGATACTATACTCTCAGTACATCATTTGTGGGTGCTAATTCCCACCGGGGTTTTACCTTTAATAGGTTTTCCTCAACAATAAAGGATTTTGTTATTATGTTGGAATTTACTGTGTTATCATTTGGATTAAAGTTTTGTTTATAAATTTTAATGTTTAATAATCTGTCTCACAACTAATTCCCCCCCTCTCAGTTGTGTTGGTAGACTTTTATTCCTAAAAACTAATATCAAAGCTACTGGTTCTTAGAAAGAAAGCTTAACAACTTGAGGTGATCCTGAAAATGGAATTCTATAAAGTTTGATCCTGAGAACTTTGACATATGGAAGAACAAGATGAGGACACATTTTCTATGCTTAGGAATCAACTACTGGATGATTACAAAGAAGGATGTATAGATGAAGGTTAAGCATGAACTATATAAAGATACTAATGAAGAAAAGAAGATATTTTCATATAACATGGTCTCAAGAGAAGCACTAATTAGTGCGCTATTTGAAGGTGAATTCACAAAGGTTAAAGATTTGGATTTTGTAGATGACATTTGGACAAGATTGGAAGAACCATATGAAGGAGATAATTTTACTAAGCAGGAAAAGTTACAAAATTGGAAGACAGGGATGGAAAATATGAAAATGAAAGATGATGAAAATATTAGAGCATATGTACAAAGAGTTACTGAGGTTTTTATTGGGATAAGAAACTCTGGAGGCACATACAGTGAGGCTGAAGTGATCATAAAAATTCTTAGATCTCTGAAACTTGTTTACAAGACTAAAGTGTAATCTATAGAAGAGATCATACCTTTGACTATGAACTTTAATGGAGAGATGTTGATTGAAAAATTAACTACTTTTGAGGCTACAAAGCTAGGAGATTCATTACCTAAAGTTGAGACAGCATTCAAGGCAACTGTGCATAAAAGTAAAAAGACTTTATCAGGAATTGTGAGCACCAGCAGTAGTGACTTGAGAGAAGAGCTTGGTGAATATGTTGATGAATGGGAACAGATATAGGAAGAAGAAAGAAAGTTAGATGAAATTGTGGCCCTGATCGCTAGAAGAGAAAAGAGAGGTAAGGGTAAGTTTGAAGGAAAGTCACCTCTGAAATTTTTTTCATGCAATAAGATAGGTCATTTTGCATCTAGATATCCTACAAGGGTTCCAAAGAATAATTCTAAGTTTTACAAACCTAAGTATTTCAAGGATAAGGAATGTTACTATACTAGTGAAGATGTTTTTGATGATGATGCTATTGATTATGATGAGATTGGATTTATTTCTATCAAGGATGATAAACCTATTCATGAAGAAAGAGCCTTAGAGTCACATGTTGAAAATAAATCTGAATGGGTCATAGACAGTGGTTGTTCACACCATATGACTGGAAACAGGAATAATTTTGTTAAACTAAATAAGTATTATGGTGGTGGTGTGAGATTTGGTGACAATAATCCTAAACTTATCATTGGAGTTGGGTCAATTTCTCTAGATGGAAAGACCAATACTAACAATGTATTACTAGTTGATGGACTTAAGCATAATTTGTTGAGTGTTGGACAGGTAGTGGAAAAAGGTTATCAATTGAAATTCATTGATGGAAATGATCTATCAGAAGTAAGTCAAGAGACTTTCTCACATCTGGTACTAAATCCAGAGGTAATTTATTTGAATTAAATATATCTAAGGCTTCTTGTTATGTTGCGAAGGTAGATGCCAGTTGTTTATGGCATAAAATATTTTGTCATGTGAATTTTGATAATATTGTGAAGGAAAGTGTGACTAATGTAGTTATATATCTACCAAATATTTTGAAACCATCTAACACCGTGTGTAGAGAATGTGTAATGGGGAAACAAACTAGAAGCAGTTTTAAAAAAAATCTTACTCAATATAAAGGAAGTTGGATCTAGTGCATATAGATCTCTGTGGTCCTACAAGAACAAGATCTTACTACGATGAAAGGTATTTTATACTTTTTGTTGATGAGTTTTCTAGGATGATGTGGGTTACATATCTAAGAGAGAAATCAAGGGCGTTTGAAAAATTTAAGATATTCAAAGAAAAAGTTGAGAATGAATCAGGCTTAAAGATAAAATGTTTGAGATCATATAGAGGTGGAGAGTTTACTTCAAATTTGTTCAATACCTACTGTGAAGAGAATGGAATATAAAAGAAGACATCTTCTCCTACACAAAAACAAAATGGGATTGCAGAGTGAAGAAAAAGAACTATATTAGATGCTGCTAGAACTATGTTGCTGGAAGGAAATGTATCACATGTTTATTGGAGAGAAGTTGGTACTATGTTTTATACTATGAACAGAGTTCAAATCAAAGAAGGTACTGTTGGATGAATATGAAAATTTGGGACTAAGAGGGGAGGGACGAATCAGTACAACTAAAAAAATTATAACTGAAATTGCCTATAAAGCATATACTATTGCTTGTTATTTTCCAAGTTCATAACTTTGAAATGAAAGTAATATAAAGATTATAAAACATCACATCAAAAAATAAACAATAGAACTCATAACACCATGATTTGGTAATGAAAAAATCCTTGGTTAGAGGACAAAAATGTAGTGGGGATGATACCCACAACGTTCACTAACTACAGTATAAAGGGTGCTCGGTTAGAGCTTACAGTTTTTAGAAATTTTGATAGCTTACCCGGTTAAGAGTATAAAAATACTTTTTACGAATACCTGGTTAGAGGATTTTTACAAACTCTACACTTAGAGATGTACCCTGTTAAAGGATTTACAAATATAACGTCGGTTAAGATCTACCCAGTATTGGGATTTAAATCTCTCAATACAATAGTATTAATAACTCAATAATTTCTGTAAAAATGCATCAAATGTAAATCTTGTTCAGACTCTATGCTCTCTGATATGTGTTACCTCAATATCAAACTGTAACACTACTCAGTTCTTCTCTGTTGTAGATAAATTTATGCTCGGTGCTCTCTGCTCTGCTCTTTGTTCTTCAAATAACTCCTTTAACATTCTCAACAATAACAATAAATCTTAACAACTTTCTGTAATCACCTAAAAATGGTCACATAAACCCTAGACCCCCAATCTCAGCAATTAATCAAGAAACCCTAATCTTGATTAAACCTAAGTCCTAAATCAAATCGGCAATTCATCACATTCGAACTGATCTGACCTAAACCCTAGGTCCTAATCGATCATCTTACTTGATTAATTAATTAATTCCTAAAATCACATTACATTGGCAAATAAACTTTACACTATTATTTAATTGATATTATGACATATTAATTAAATAAAAATTACAAAATTGTCAATTAAATCAAAAAGGAATTAAATTAATTATAAAAACATAAATGTGCATTCAAAATCAATTTAATTATTAAAAA
>MU223262.1:2438127-2461534 GCA_018584345.1 Thuja plicata
CTCTCGACCAATCGAATCACTTGCACATGGATTGTGCTTCTTCAATCGAATCTGAGCCACTCTTTTTGTTCAATCTCGACCGTCGATTCAAGAGAGATTTCTATAAAAGAGAAACTCTTTTCCCTCAAAAAGGATCCTAATTTTTTATTAATGTTATTATACTGCTCTTTTATTAGCATTCTCACATTTAGCTAATATTTTTGTTTTAATTTCAAGTATGCAAATCTAATCTTAGAGCATATTTCAATTGGTGTTTTAAAATCAATCTTACACACTCAATTTGGTGCTTCTAAAATTAATCCTAATTAGTCTTGGATGAACAACAAACTACATTTGCATTTAGATTAATCATTTATTTGCATTATCATAGCTTTTAAAATCCTTCATTTAGGTCTTCGGTGTAGTCACTGAGCTTGCAATGACCTGAGAGCGAGCTCATACTCCTGCCTTCTAGAAGGCAACAGGTCGATTCTTTCATAAATGCAGGATGAATGAATCCATATTCATTCCTGTATACAATTGAAGAGCAATGACCATGTTGAAGTGTTCTGCTAAGTAGAGGCCACTTTTAGCACTCAGTTCTTCTTTGCTGTAGATAAATTTATGCTTAGTGCTCTCTGCTCTGATCTTTGTTCTTCAAATAACTCCTTTAACATTCTCAACAATAACAATAACTCTTAACAACTTTCTTCAACAATATCGGCCTCTCTGATGTTCTCTGCTCTATAAATCATCCATTATATATAAATTTTATGTCTCTTAATCTTATGCGCTAGGTTTCTATGAATTGTTCTTAACTATTAGATCTTCTTTTCCACTTGGTGACCATGTCACTTTTACCTCGGTACTTCTTGTTTTTCTTGGTTCTATCAAACTTTCTTTTATTGTTTGATCTAATCCTTAGATCTTTACTCTAGTTTATTTGAATCATTGGTTATGTAACAAACTATTATAATTGTGTGTAGTAATATAATTAATGTTGTGACAAAGCATTAAATGTGATCTAATCATTTTTATTATTAGTTGTCTAACTCAGATGAGTAACTCCTTCAAATCGGTTATAAGAAATTCAATACTTGATGATTATCCACTTGGTGTCATTAATTTCATTTGGTGTAATGTAGCAATCGGTAACTATAAATGCTCAGTACTATATCTTTAACTCTTTGCACATATACTGACTTATCTCTTATGTATGACTTCATCAACTAGCTCAGTGTGAATTGTTGATTAGTCAAATGTATGACAAACTCCTTTCATAGACTAGTTCTTCTTGACTCTATGACTTTGACATAAACTAATGACAAAAAAATATATCTTATAGAGATAACAATCCCCCCCTTTGGCATTAGCTGGGCATTTTTGATAAAAACTTTCAAAGTCATCAAAATTTGTAACTCCCCCTCGGATGTTACACTCTATACATATCTTTTTTTCATTTTCCACATATATATTTTTTTGTTTGTTTTTTACTATGAATACATATACATAATTCACTATCCCCCTTTTTTGACAAAAACTGCCAAAAGTAAAACTTATTTCTCAAAAATATGTTTATACCTCTATTGTATCCCTAAAAGTATAGTTTCCCATGTGTCTCAGAGATTCTAAAGTATAACAATGTGCTTGGTAATATCTGCAACTAAGCCAACAATACTGTCTAGTGAGCTAACATCTAGATAATTGACTAAGTCTTTGGCTTTCTTTAGGTGTATCTGCATCGATTGGATATGGGGAATCAATAATGCTTGTAGTTCAAGTAGTTCCAATCTAAGCTTATCCTCCTCCTGTCTAAATGAAATTTGAACTCCCATGAGTTCTTGAATTATTGAGTAGTAATTCTGGAACACTCCAGGCTTGGTAGTTAGCTGCTTAAGTTGCTCAGTCAACTCTTTTTCAATATTTGATTCCTTCTTCTTGATTTTAATAGTAAAGTTTGAAAGAATACAGAACTTTTGAAACAATGTTATGATGGATGTGATTTGTTTTCAATATCTGTACATAACTTAGAAATAGTTACCTTGTCTACATTAGTTTCTTTCAATAATTTTTCCATCATCTTCTTCTCCATAGGCTCCTTGTGAATCTTTAATATGTATTCGATCATTTCCTTGTTTGGTCCTTTGATCTTTTGGACTAAATTACCAACTTGGTCTAGTAGGGGTCCAAATTCATCAATTGTAACTTCAGGAACAATTTCCTAGAAAACCTCCTTTACATCTTCTAATATGTCTACATTTTTCTTCTTTGCCAATAACTTATCATGTTCAGCCTTTTGAGCTACAAACTCAACATAAATATGTAATTTTTTGGGCTTCATAATATTTTTGTTTGCCTTTAGTATGATGATTAGCTTACTCAAATTAATGACTTGCTTCCTCTTTTTTCTCTTCTTTTTCTCAATCAACCTTCTCTCACCAAGAGAGTGTTTGGAATGTGATGCCTTAGTTACGTCAGGTGACTCGGTATGTGTATCGGCTATACATTTTCTTCTTTTACCTCTTCTAGAGGTTTATGTTCTTCTTCTTGTTCATCCTTCTATATTTCCTCAGTCTTTTCCTTAAGATTTTATTCCTATTTCATTTCACTTTGTGTGTCTGGTGTCTTTTGTACATTGATAGGATTGGTCAGTGGCTCTTCATGTTGTTGTCCCTCGGTGTTAGTAGGAAGAACTGACTTGGTGATATTTTTTTGTTCGGTCACGGTGGCCTTAGGTTTATCAACCTTTACCTTATCTATATCTATAGGTGTCTTGGTTTCTATAGTCTTTGTATTTGGTGTAGTATTAGTAGCAACATCTTGTGTAATGGGGTAACTGAGTACTTGCTCAATTATCAGTTTGGTACTATGCAATGATGTGTAATCAGAAATCCATGCACTTGGTGTCATGTACTTGTACATCCATTACATCTTCATCTCTTGATATCTTCCTTGTTGGATCTTCTTCCTTAGATAAGTCTTCAGCGATAATCTCTACATTGTCAGTAGTTAGATCAATAGGATCTATTTGCTTGATGCTTTCCTTTACCTGACTAGTAATTGTTTCACCTTGACTCTTCTCTACTTCATGTTTCTCAGTATCATCTATTTGAAATATTTCTTTCCATTTTGTAGTTGTATCCTTCTCCATTGATTGTAGGTCTCCATTCATTATCCTTTGGTCTCTTCCCTTGACTATAAATTTCTTTGAATGTTTATTCAATGCTTCTGCAATTTCATATGACCCCAAGTTAGGAATAGTATGTATAAGATATCTCTGTCTCATTTCATTTTCTTCATTAATTGCATACTTCCACCTTGCATCAATTTTGTTGTAAAGTTCCTTTGGTAACTTATTTTCAAGTTCTATAGGTGTCACTCTATATCTCAATAAAGTAACAACAATAGTGTCTTAAATATTTTTCTTATCTTCTTCATTCCTCTTCATATATTTTACTTGCCTAAAACCTCCAAATCCTCCTGAATTCTTTAATCCATCCAAAAAATCATCAAGACTTTGTGGAAGTCATGAGATCTCTACAACTAGTATAGATTTGTTAGGCTCATCAGATTTTGTTTCACTCTCTTTTCCAAGTAATAATCTTCTCCTTGTTCTAGAAGGTTGTTTCTTTCCTCTGGTTCTCTCATAAATCTTTCCTTTCAGTTGAACTACCTCTACAACTTTCTTCTCTGTAGGTTGTAATGAAGATCTGGTGTTCCTTGCAATACCCTTCTTACTTTGTGAAGATAATTGTACATTTTTCTTCTCAACCACTACAATGGCTTGTGCATTTCCACTGTCTATATCCAAAGTATCATCAACTCCAAGAGTCTTTGATAAAACATTAATCATTTTACTTGCTTTCTTAATTGACCTAGGTACCAATATACCTTGCTTGATTTTATCTTTGACTTCCTTATAAGTGTCATACCTCTATTCATTAGGGTAAATTATTTTAGCCAATAAATATTCAATCTATTTTGAACCAATATCAATGTTCATCTCATATCCCATCAGTTGAATTCATTCAAATCTCATTTCAACAGCCTTAACTATACAGACATCATTATCTACTTCAAAACATATGTTATCCTGATACTTAGCAACTAGTTGAGGTGGCACTTTGTATCTTTTATACATTCTAGTTTAGAATTTTAGAAAATAACCATACATCATTGCATCAAAATTGTCTCCTAGACTTTCTATATACTCATGTATATGATATATGACTGGTCTATCAGTTTTCCAAACTACATCTCCAATAGAGGGAAATGAATTTTGGTAGTAAAATAAAATATATACCAACAATGAACCAAATTTCAAAATGTTGGTCTTTGCCTTTCTGATTGTGTTCATGTTGTCTTCTATCTACTTCAGCAAAACTTCACAGAGATCTATTTGTAGTCCTTTCTTCACTATCTTGTATGCTAGTTCAACTACTCCACATGGTACACTATCCACTCGGGATGATTGAAGTACTCAATAAGATATAATGTTGCATGCATACCTTAACTCGATATCTTTCATAGTAGATATTCTCATTCCTTTGCCATCCCATTGTGCCTTGGTTATCTTAGTGAGCTTACCCTTGTCAATTTTCTTAATCATCTTGGGTATTTCTCCAATAGGGAATCCAGTGATGATGTGAAACACATCCTTTCTTATCTTAATCGGTTAATCCAGCCACATAAATTGGTTGTGTACTCGGCTAAGTACCATCCTAACCCATTCGGGCTTGAATACCCTCGGTAAATGTATAGCATGAACCAATCCTTTTGTCTCTAGATGTGTGTGCTCATCCTTCAATTTCCCATCCACACACAACTTACTAAATGAAGCATCAATCTCAACTTCACACAAATCTTTGAGTTTGCAATGTATAAATGTGCGTACATCTTCAATCAAAAGAACTCACAGTGGTATTTAAGATAATGCTCCCATCATGCTAGTTTTTGTGGCTATAGCTGGGGGAAAATTATATTTAGGGTTCACTGGTTTGACATTATTCACTAGAACTAGTGTTTTCATCCTAGGTTCCATGATCACTTTGAAATGTATCGCTTGGACAAACTAGGGAATGCTTGATAATACTTGACTTTGCAAAAACAACTTGGTGTATAACAGTTATCTCAAAAATGTATCATAATGTTCTTACAAAGATTCAGAACTACATTGAAATTGCTTGAATGCTCGATGGAATAATCGCTCTACAATATCCTCAATTCTCTTACAAAAATGTTAGGTTCAAAATGAATAACAAGCTGACATATTTATAGGTTTCCCATGATTAGGGTTTTCAACGGCTCATATTATTTGCAATAAATGTTCTTGTTGATTCCCTTTTTACCTTTATACCGACTGCATAGTTACTCTGCTTTACCGAGTAAAACAAAATAACCATATATAACAATGTTCATCCAAATATATCTTAATATACTGATATGGATCTTAACTCTAATTCTTAGGAATTGAAGTAAGATTTATAATAAGAATGTAGTTCCTACATACCTCACACCAATTAGGTGGAGCTCAGTGCAACCAACTCTGTAGAGATGGTGTTGTTTGTGGTTCTGAATGATGTTCCATCATCCTGAGTCTTTCTCCTCCAAGTTTTGTTGATTTTTTCTCTAATTTCATCAATAATATTTGGTGCATTCATTGTAGATTCATCTTTGCTTGGTGCATCTCCTCGATATCTGCAATTTATTGCTAGGTGTCCTACCTTATGACAATGAAAATATTTCATGTCAGGGTTCCTCCATGCTCTTTGGTTATTTCTTTCATGCATCAACATGCAGTTTGCAGAAATGTGTCCATTCCTTCCACAGGATAAACATGAAATTCTTGTATTATAGTCCCAAGGTATATATGTGCATGCTCGATTAGTATTAGCATTCTCTCGGTTAGTCTTCCACTTGTCATTTATTTTCTTTGTTCTACATTCTTCAGCTTTGTGTCCATACTTATTCCAATTTTTGTAGTAACCATCAAACTTAGGTTTCCTTGTGTTGTTAGAAAGATTAGTTCTGCATTCAAAAGCTTGATGTCCATACCTATTGCATCTAAAGAAATAACCATCAAATTTATTTGTACTCAGTGCTTTACCTTTCCTACTTCTACAGACATTAGCAGTGTGTCCAGGCTTCCCACAATAATTTTAACTTGGCTTCTTTTGTTTTGGTGGAGGTACAGTACCTTGATCTTCCTATACATTAGATGATTCTCCTTTCTCAGAAGTGTTTTTCTCTTTGAATCCAATTCCTATTTTTTCATTCCTTTGCTTCTCATTCTTGAATTGTTGATCCAAAGATTTCAGTGCTTCTTGATTTCTTTTTAGCATTTCATTTGCATCCTTCTTAGCTTTCAGTCTTTGATTCATTTTTTCAATCTCAACTTTCAGTGCTTGGTTCTCAAACTCCTTTCTTGTGTTATCTTGATTTGCAATCAAAATTTGGTCGGTCATATCATAGTGAACTTGAGTCATTCTCATAATCTCATTATCTTTCTCAATTAACCTGATTTCAACTTTTCATTTGTCATCTTCTACCATTTTCTTTTTGTCTCTAGTATTCCTTTTTCCTTCAATCAATTCAGTCATTCTTATCTTGTTGGTTTCAAGAGCTATCTTCATTAGGTCCAACTACTCGGTAAGTGAATCATTATTTTCCAGTAGTTCTCTTACAACTGATTTTGACTTATCAGTTACACTTCCTTCAGATGTTATCTCAAGTGTATCAACTTGTTCTTGTGTAACCTTTAGTTCATCATATATTTTCCTTCTAATCCTTAAAGACTTCTCAGGTTTCTTTTTCAGATCAATGATTAACTTGCTTGTACTTTCCAACTCAGATTCAAGGTCATCAATCCTTTTGAATTTCCTAAAACTTTTCATGACTAAGATCTTTAACTCTGAGGTGGTCAAACCTTTTAACTCAAGAGTAGAATCTCTAATACCAATTGTTGGCATGACTATGGAAATTTGGGAATGAGAGGGGAGGGGTGAATCAGTACCACTAAAAAATTTATAGCTTAAATTTCCTATAAACCACATACTGTTGCTTTTTGTTTTCCGATTTCATAACTTTGAAATGAAAGTAATATAAAGCTTATAAAATATCACAACAAAACATAAAACAATAGAACTCATAACATGATGATTTGGTAACGTATAAATCCTTGGTTAGAGGACAAGACTATGGTCGAGATGACACCCAAAACCTTCACTAACTATAGTATAAAGGGTGCTTGGTGAGAGCTTACAAATTTTAGCCATTTTGATAGCTTAGCCAGTTAAAAGTATACAAATAATTATTTTGTCTACCTGGTTAGAGGATTTTTACAAACTCTACACTTAGAGATGTACCCTATTAAGGGATTTACAAATATAAGATCAGTTAAGATCTACCCAGTATTGGATGTTATAGCTCTCAATACAATAGTATCAATAACTCAATAATGTCTATAAAAATGCATCAAATGTAAATGTTGTTCAGACTCTATGAGCTCTAATATGTGTTACCTCAATATCAAACTGTAACACTACTCAATTCTGCTCTGGTCTAGCTAAATTTTTTCTCAGTGCTCTCTGCTCTTCTCTTTGTTCTTCAAATAACTCCTTTAACATTTTCAGCAATAACAATAACTCTTAACAACTTTCTTCAACAATATCAGTCTCTCCTGTGTTCTTTGATCTGTAAATCATCCATTATATATAAGAGTTTATACCTCTTAATCTTATGTGTTAGGTTGATGTAAATCATTCTTAACTGTTAGATCTCCTTTTCTGCTTGGTGACCATGTCACTTTTACCTTGGTACTTGTTATTTTTCTTGGTAGTAGCAAACTTTCTTTTGTTTCTTGATCTAAGCCTTAGATATTTACTCCAATTTATTTGAATTTTTAACCATGTAACAAACTATTATAAATACTTTTAGTAATGTAATTAATGTTGTGACAAAGCATTAAATGTGATCTGGTCGTGTTTATGATTAGTTGTCTAACTCGGTTGAGTAACTCCTTCAACCTGGTTATAAGAACTTCAGTACTCAATGATTATCCACTTGATGTCCTTTATTTCATTCAATGCAATGTAACACTCGGTAATTGTAGATGCTCAGTACTTTTTCTTTAACTCTTTGTGCATATACCAAATTCTCTCTTATGTATGACTTCACTAATTGGCTCGGTGTGAATTGTCGACTAATCAAATGTATGACTAAGTCCTTTCACAGAATGGTTCTTCTTGACTCAATGAATTTGACATAAACTAATGACATCAAAATATATCTTATAGAGATAAAAAGTACAAGACTCCTTATGAACTATGGTTTAATCATAATCCTACTGTGAAATATTTCAGAATATTTGGTAGTAAATGCTATATCAAAAGAGATAATGAGATAGGAAAGGTTGATGCTAGAAGTGATGAAGGGATCTTCCTTGGTTATTCCACTAAAATAAAAGCTTATAAAGTTTTCAAGCTGAGATTGAGAAAGATGATTGAAAGTGCTAATGTGAGGATAGATGAAAAGTTCCAGATTCATGAAATAATATATGACTGTAATCAGACTACAGAGATCAAGGAGGTTATTGCAGATCAAGAAGATCCTTTTAAAATTGATTGTGAGATAGCAGTATGTCAATATGAATCAAATGATCCTATTGAAATTCATAATAATCTGAGGTATTTTAAGAAAAACCATCTTGAAGATCAAATTATTGGAGATGCAAATAGAGGAATGATGACAAGATCAAGATTAAGAGATGAAATTTTTTTGATTTCTCAAGTTGAACCTAAATCTATTGATGAGGCATGTAGAGATGAATCTTGGACTAAAGCTATGCATGAAGAATTGGAACAAATAAAGAAGAATAACACTTGGGAATTGGTTCCTAGACCTAAGAATAAGAATGTTATAGGAACTAAGTAGGTTTTCAGAAACAAAATGGATGAGGAAGGAAAAGTGGTAATAAATAAAGATAGATTGGTTTGTAAAATCTAATTGCAACAAAAAGGTATAGACTTTGAAGAAACATTTTCTCATGTTGCTAGGCTCGAGGCTGTAAGATTATTTATTTCTTATACTGTTAAAAAAGACTTAAAAGTATATCAGATGGATGTGAAATCTGTGCACTTATGAATGGCGATCTAGAATAGGAAGTATATATTGAGAAACCTAATGGATTTCCTCTTACAGAGAAAGAATACATGGTTTGAAAGTTGAATAAATATTTGTATGGATTGAAACAAGCACCAAGAGTATGGCATGGTATGCAATAGTGGATAAGTATCTACTAAGTCTTGGTTTCAGAAAAGGTAATATTGATAGTAATTTATATTTGAGAATCAGTAAAGAAGGAATTTTGATAGTTGAGGTTTTTGTAGATGATATTATTGTTACAGGCAATGATGAGATGAGTAAGAAGTTTTCTAAGGAAATGGAAAATGAATCTGAGATGTTTGTGATAGGTGAAATGAAATTTTTCCTTGGCTTACAAATAAATCAGGATAAAGATGGAATTTTCATTTCTCAGACTAAGTATCTTAAGGAAATGCTAGAGAAATTTGGAATGGAAGATTGTAAACCTGTTGGGACTCCCATGGTGACTGGTTATAAGCTTACTAATATTGATGAAATTCAAAGTGTTTTTGAGACAAAGTATAGATCAATGATTGGAGGCCTACAATATCTAACTCACACTAGACCAGATATTGCTAATGCGGTTGGAATTGTAGCGAGATATCAAGGAGATCCTAAAGAGACACACCTTCCTATTGTGAAAAGAATATTTAGATATCTAAAAGGAACACTGGATTATGGCTTATGGTATAAGAAATCTGATGATTTTTATTTACATGCTTATACTAATGTTGGTTGGGCATGAAATATTGATGACAGGAAGAGTACAAGTGGTGGTGCATTCTTTCTTGGGAAAAGAATGGTTTCTTGGTTAAGTAAAAAGAAGGATTGTATAGATCACTATACTATTGAATTTGAATATGTTGATGATGATATAAATTGCACACAGATTGTTTGGATAAAACAAATGATGAAGGATATTGGGATAACTTTTGATGAGCCAGTTGTTATCCATTGTAATAACTAGTACAATAAATATGTCAAAGAATAAAATTATGCATTCAAAGACTAAACATATTTCCATTAAGTATCATTTATTGAGAGACAAGGTTGCACAGAAGGAGATTAGATTGGAGTATATCAGCACAAAGGAGCATATAGAAAATATATTTACAAAAAAAAATTCAAAGGATTCCTTTGAGTATCTTAGAGGTATACTTGGGGTGTGAGCCCCTCCTTGCAAGAACTAAATTGATGCAGGAATGCATCAGTCCAGTAGATTTCAGAGCTATATCATTTTTTGGACTTGATGTATGGATCTACTCCTCAGGGGGAGTGATCGCAAGAACATTATAGAACACATTTGGGTGATTTTGCACCTAGTTGCTAGAGACATGAAGATTTGAAAATTTACACATTCCATAGGAGACAAGAAGAGTTATTGAACCCTTTTCCATTGTTGTCAAAGGGGGAGAGATTCTATGTGAAATTCCCTACTGTTTTAGGGAGAGTTGTGTTGAGGATATTAAGAAGATTGTATTGAGAGAGTACTTTTGGGTTGATGGATTTTCCCATATGTTTTCATCAATTCCAAATGGGGAGATTGTTGGAATTGGTTTCTGATGTTGTTTTTGGCATTCATGTTTTTTCACTGATGTCAACATATGTTTCTATGGAGGCAGAACAGACTAGTTTTTACTATTGCTTGGTAACTGACAGAAGCAAATAGGTACTGTACGGTTGATTCAGAATGAGCGAAGATGGTGATGTGTACATGGATATGTTGTGATCTTATTTCTAAGGTCAAGCGGCTTAATATTGTATATTGGATTAGTTATAGATGTTTTAGTTAAGACTGGCTACTGGACGGTGACATTGATCTTTGATAGAGTTAGTCTTTGTGTTTTGAGTATAACTTATGTGCGACGTAGATTCAAGTTGTACAAGCTTAAGGGATGATAGAAGACATGTTAAGAAATATTTTTTATGTTTCTCTGTTTGTAGGACTCTTGGTGACATCAGTTGTGGCATGTGTTTTGGAGGAGACCTATTTAGGGCCGACTTCATATATGTAGCGTGTATTATGGATTGAAAGCGTGGATTATAGATCTTGGATTGTACTTGATGAATTATAATTGATGTTTACATGTTAATGGTACCATGTGTATCTTAGCAAGGGGTTAAGTAATTATTTATACATTGGGAAAGCCTAATTGGCTAACCTAACTGATTATTATAATAGGGTATATATGAGAGATATTTTTGATGCATGGAGGGTTTGAAGACCAAGGCCTAGAGGCATTCCTAGTACCAAACTAGCTTGCAGAACAACACAGAAGCAACAACACAGAAAAGGGAGAGAAGAAATAGAAATTTTTTATATTAATTCATCAAACGTATTACATGTCAAGCTGTAAGGCCTTCCCGGTTCAGCCATATACATTCAGATGTTTAAAAAATAATCTTCATACATGCGAGTTCACAGACCTATGATCTGAATCTACTAACCTTAATCTTCTATCCAAAAATTGATTCCAATCGAAGAACAGAAAACCAAATATATACAAGAGTTCACCAAAGAGGTCAGCACTCAAATCCTAAAGATCCAACATAGGAAATAGAAAAGACCCAGATTTAGATCCACACACATCCCTATGAGAGATCCCAACATTAATTATGCTACAAAAATTAAATGCAGAAGTTGGACAGAAGATCTAAAATCAAAATAAATAACTCGGTAAGAATCCAACTGAGAAACATAAACAACTCGGTAAGAACCCAACCAAGCAACATAAACAACTCGGTAAGAATCCAACTGAGCAATAGAAACAACTCAGTGAAAACCCACCAAGCAGCCAAACATCCACTGAGACCCATCAGTAAAGCAAGATAGAACAAGTAACTGAGCTCGAGCACCGAGAAAAAGAAGTTACTAATAACTTTACCGAGCAGCCTCCAACAAGCTACCAAACTAAAGAAAACATATTTTTGGTTGATCAGGATTGCCAAAGAACCCAAGATGCTCTTGCATCAAACACCTGGGGTTAAAAGAAGCGATTCTCCAAATCATGAGTCTAGTACAACCTAAATTGAATCCAACTTAGATTGAGAAATCTAAGATGAGTCCTCAATCGGTCTATTCTTCAATTTTACCAGATATTCCATGTAATCCTTTCCTCTTGTACTTTTGTCAACTCTTTGTTTCAAAATCTGCTCAACTTCCTCTATTTGTTTCTTAGGATAATCAGTTGGTACTGTCACTTCTTCATCAGGTTTATGATACTCATACAAATCTAAAATATTGAATATAGGTGATATATCCATGCCATCAAGTAATTCTACTTCATAAGCATTTCCACTTTCAAATCTTCTCAATATTTTGCAAGGACCAAATTTCTTCATTTCGAATTTACCATATGTTCCAATAGGAAATCTATCTTTCTTCAAATGAACCATAACTGCATCACCAACTTCAAAAGTTTTATGTCTTCTTGATCTATCTGCACTATCCTTTTATTTTTAATTACTTTTCTCCAACTTATGTTTCACTTTCTCATGCAATGTCTTCATAAGCTCAACAAATATTTCTCCTTCATCACTCCTCTTCTCTTCTCCAGCAATATCTCTCAAGTCTGATATACCTCTTGGTTGTGTGCCATTAACAATCTCAAAAGGTGTCTTTCTAGTAATTCTATTTACAAAATTATTATATGCAAATTCTACTTGTGACGATATCAAATCCCAATTACTCAATGTGTCTCTAACTAAGCATATTAACAAGTTACCCAAACTTCAATTTACAACCTCTATTTGTCCATGAGTTTTTGGATGAAATGTAGAACTACACTTCAACTTAGTGTCCAACTTCTTCCATGAAATCTAGCAATCTCCTTAAATAAAATATCTTCTATATGTACTCCATGTGATTTTTTTCTAAATGGTATGAAATGTGTCATCTTAGAGAATCCATCCATAAAAACAAATATGGAATAATTACCTCTTGTTGTCCTCGGTAAGCCAAGAAAAAAATCCATGTTGATATCACTCCAAGGTTTCTCAGGAACAAAAATTGGTGTATACAATCCATTATTCTAACTTACTCCTATTGCAACTTGACAAACTCCACAAATTTTCACAAATTTCTTAATATCCTTATACAACTAAGGCCAAAAATACCTTTCCTTATGCAAAATTAATGTTTTATCAATACCAAAGTGTCCATCCAAACCACTACTATGTTTCTCCTTTATCAAATTAGTTCTCATTGATCCTCTCAGTATATATAATTGAATACCTTTGAGAAACATATCTTCCTGAATGAAATAGTCTTCATACTTACTTGGTTGATTTGGAATAGGTGCTCTGCACACTCTCCACTGCTCAAAAAAATCAAGATCATTTTCATACAAATTCTTCATGTCATCAAAACCAAGAACCTCAATTCTCATTTCAGTCAACAAAGATCTTCTTCTACTCAATGCATCAACAACTTGGTTAGAAACTCCACTATTATGCTTTATCAAAAATTTGAAACTCTGCAAATACTGTACCCATTTCATATGTCTCTAATTCAACTTATTCTGACTAACCAAATACTGTAAAGCCTTATGATCAGTATATAGCATAAATTCATTTGATTTTAAATAATGTCTCCATTTCCTTAGGACTTTAACAATAGAAGAGATTTCTTGATCATAGACAGAATATTTCCTTTTAGCATCATTCAACTTTTCACTAAAGAGAGCAATAGGTTTACCTTCTTGAGTCAACACAATTCCTATTTCACTTCCACTTGCATCACAGTCAACTTGAAATACCTTATTGAAATTAAGTAAGGCTAATACATGCAATTCAACAACCTTCTGATTCAAATTCTTAAAACTCTTATCAGCTCCATGTGTCCATTTGAATCCTCTTTTGTCTCCTCTCATTGTCTCAATGATAGCATTACAATTAGAACTGAAACTTCTGATAAACTTCCTATAAAAACTTGCCAATCCATGAAATCATCTTACCTCACTAACATTCTCAGGTGTAGGCCAACTAAGTATAGCTTCAATATTCTCTGGATCCATCTTCAAACCATCAGCTGAAATCACAAAACCTAAATACACAAGTTCCTCTTTCATGAAGGAACACTTTTTCAAATTTATTAGCAACTTTTCCTTCTTCAATTTATGCAATACTTGTCTTATATGCATCAAATTATCTTCTCTAGTCTTATTGAATATTAGAATATCATCCAAGTATACAATCACACATTTATTCAAGAATTTATTCAGAACCTCATTCATTAACCTCATAAATGTACTCAGTGCATTAGTTAAACCAAACGGCATAACCAACCACTCATACAAACCTTCTTTTCTTTTGAAAGCACTCTTCCATTCATCATCTTCTCTTATTCAGATCTGATGATATCCACTCTTCAAATTAATTTTGGTAAAATATTTTGCTCCACTCAAACAATCCATTATATAATCCATCCTCAGTATAGGAAACCTATACTTAACTGTGATCTTATTGATTTCTCTTGAATGGTTGGACATCCGCCATTCACCATTGTTCTTAGGTGCCAATACACCTGGTATTGCACATGGACTCAAACTTTCTCTGATTAAACCCTTGTTCAACAACTCATGAACTTTTATGTTGATTTGTTCATTCTAGGTCGGTGTCAACCAGTGTGGTGCCTTGTTTGGTAAACTAGCTCTAGGAATTAGATCTATACAATGACTAATATCTCTCGTCAGTGGTAAACCATCAGGTACATTATCTAAAATGATCTCCTTGTACTCAGTAAGAAATTTCTCAACTTCTACAGGAACTTCATCTTATGTGTTATTACTTAGTTTGTTAGGAATCAAAGCATAACAGATATCATTCCTTTTCAAATCCTTAACAAATTGTCTACCTTCCATCAAACAAACTTTCATAGATTTACATATCTCACCAACAAATTCTTCAACGAAAGGTAACAAGATTTTCTTCTTACCATCAACCCAAATAGTATATATATTCACTCTTCCATCATGTATAGCATGTCTATCATATTTCCAAGGTTTACCCAGAAAAATATGACAACAATCCATTGGCATAATATCACACAATACCTTATCATAATAATTTCCAATTTTCAGATTCACAAAACATTGTTCACTCACCATTAATGTATGCTCATACTTGATCCATAAAATTTGATAGGACTTCAAGTGCTTCATTCTTCCAACCACAACTTTATGACCATCTCCTCTGGTGCCAGATTCTCTGAGCTTCCACTAACCACAATTACCTACCAAAATTTGTCTGCAACTCTACATCTGGTCTTGAACAAACTTTCCCTTACAGGATCTTGCTTATCTTTCTCACTCCAAAGTATCCTTCTGATCATTAGATTTCCTTCCTTCTCATGTTCATTTGGTGACACCTCTTGCACCAAAGTATTTCTGTCACTACCAACTTTCTTTCTTGCATGTCTACACTCAAAAGATCTATGTCCTTCCTCACCACAATTTTAACAAGTTCCTTGGAACCCTCTTCTACTATAACCACCTCGGGAGTAGCTACCTCTTCCTCTGAATAAAGTTCCACCTTTCCATTTTGTCTTTCCTTTGTCTTGATATGTGTCTAGATTTGTCTTGTCTGGTTCAAACCTATTGTTATCACCATGAGATCTACCTCTTCCTCTAGGGAATCTACCACCTCTTCCTCTTTACCTTTGTTCATATCTTTTGTTCAATTTCTCCTCATCTTTTAGGGAAAATTGATATGCCTCTTAAATGCTCTCCATCTTTACCAAGCTGATCTCATCTTGTATAGAACTTCTTAATCCATTTAGATATCTTTCTATTCTTTCCACTTCATCTTCAACATATCCAGATCTGATGTCTAATCTATAGAGTTCCTCGGTGTAGTCTTTTACCAAGCTATCTTTTTGATTCAAACTTTGCATTCTCCTTACTAGGTTAGTCTGGTAATCACAAGGTAGAAATTTGCCTTTCAAAATTTTTATCATCTTATTCCATACCTTGATCTTTTCTTTACCCTTCTTCTTCTGATCTAATTGCATATGCTCCCACCACAAGGATGCATGACCTTTCAAATTTGTAATTGCAATATTTACCTTTTTCTCCTCTGATACATTCTCATACTCAAAGTACTTTTCCATCTCAGTTATCCAGTCTATCAACTCCTCAGAATCCAAATTTCCACTATACTCGGGAGGATTAAACTGAGGTGTTGATTTCAAACTTGTCAAAGCTTGCAGGAATCTCTCTTCTTCCTGATCCATCACAAGTGTAGGTGTGGATTCTCCTCATACTTCTTCAAATTCATCATCACTAACATCTTCAAGATGTCTTTTGTTGTGCTGGGCTATCTTAATAGCTTCCAATTTTGTAGTCATCTATCTTAACATATCAGTTAGACCTGGATCTTCATTTCCTCTCCCATGAACCATCTTGAAACCCTCTGCATTTGTAGGTTAGATCGCAATCTTCTACCCCACAACAATATCAACCAAATCGGTTAGGGCTTACAAGAAGGAAGCTAGATCTCACCTTTTCTCTTATACCACCTAACACAAGGAGGGTTGGAAGACTAGGGCCCAAAGGCACTCCCAGCTACCAAACCAGCTTGCAGAACAATACAGAAGTAACAACACAAAAAAGGGAGAGAAGAAACAACAAAAATTTATATCAATTCATCAAACTTATTACATGTCAGGATGTAAGGCCTTTCCAGTTTGGCCATATACATTTAGATATTTACAGAATAATATTCTCACATGTGAGGTCACAAACCTGCAATTTGAATCTACTAACCTTAATCTTCTATCCAAAAATTGATTCCAATCTAAGAACATAAAACCAAATATATACAAGAGTCCAAAGAGGTCAGCACTCACATCCTAAAGATCCAACATAAGAAATAGAAAAGACCTAGATTTAGGTCTACACACATCCCAATGAGAGATCCCAACATTAATTACGCTACAGAAATTAAATGCAAAAGTTGGCTTGAAGATCCAACATCAAAATAAGCAACTCGGTTAGAATCCAATCGAGCAACAGAAATAACTCAATAAGAAGACAATAGAGAAACATAAACAACTTGGTAAGAAGCCAACCAAGCAATAGAAACAACTTGGTGAAAACCCACAGAGCAGCCAAACGTCTATCGAGACCAGTTGGTAAAGCAAGACAGAACAAGTAACCGAGCCCGAGCACCAAGCAAAAGCACTTACTAAGAACTTTACTGAGAAGCCTCGAAGAAGCTACCAAACTAAAGCAAACATATTTTTGGTTGATCAGGATTTCCAAAGAACCCAAGATGCTCCTGAATCACCTTTCCTATTGGAAAGTGTGCTTGTGGAAGAGATAGAAAAGTGTGGAAGCTGTGAGCTTGTTTGTGTGAATTATGTTGGATGTAGATCAGAGGTTATGATTATATTATTTCATTGGAACTGATCAAGAAAAGACAGTTGCTATGAGGCAGTTCACTAGATTGTATATTTCTTATATACACTTGTATTTTGGACTGTAAACCTTGAGGGTGGATTTAACCTTCTTTAGGCAGTGTGCCTGGGCAGTGAGCCCTCTGTTACTCTTGACTCCTAACAAGGTATGTCCTTTAACAGGGACTGAGTACTGTAATGCATCAATAAGCTCCTAATAGGGCTAAATATTTTAACATGGATACTATACTCTCAGTACATCATTTGTGGATGCTAATTCCCACCAAGGTTTTACCTTTAATAGGGTTTCCTTGACAACAAAGGATTGTGTTATTGTGTTGGCATTTACTGTGTTATCATTTGGATTAAATTTTTGTTTATAAAGTTTAATGTTTAATAATCTGTCTCACAACTGATTCACCCCACCCCCCTCTTAGTTGTGTTGGTGGATGGTTATTCCTAACAAGATTAGTGTTTCATATACTCTAGTACTAAAAGAATCAAATCCAAAGAGCCTAACTAAAGGATTGTATCACTAATCTTGGGTTTCATATGAAGGAATATATCTACTAAACAATAACATCAGGGACTCAAAAGATCATATTTATAAGATATTGTTATAGCACCACCCTCCTTCCAAAAGTGAAAAAGGTATTAACCATAGGATTGAACCTTGTTTGTTGGGAATGAGCCTGATAATCCTTGAGCATAAGAATGGATAGTCTTTAGAGGGTTTTAAGGAACTTTGTTGAAAAACTCCAACAGATAGGATGCACACTAGAGAATCTCTAACAAAGGATAAATGTATTCTTGTGCATTTGATGTAAGTATAAAATCATATTTTGTCTTTCATAATCCATTCATATTTTCTAAAAAATGAAGATATCTCAAAAAAGATCAAGAAACATAAATGAATGATCTATGATGAATATATGTATGAAATAAAAGAAACAAATATTATATACAGTCGCAATCTTGCATGAGGGAAATGTATATGATCATGGAAAATTTGTGGGAACGGTATATATGTTCAAGGTTGTTTTGTATGATTTATAGAAGAATATTATCAATTGATAGAAGGAAAATTTGTGAAGAGAAAAATATGCATATTTTGGGGAGAGTATGAGTGGATAGTATTATTTTTAAGGAAAATTTGGTGAAGATATAAGTGTGAGAGATGAATGAACAATAGATTAAATTGACCATCATCTGTTGTAGAAGCAATATTCTTAAGGTGGAACTTTGGCATAAGAAGTTGGTGCCTCTAGCGAGTTGGTGATCATGAAGTGAATGAAGGGGTTGGGGCCTCAATAGGTTGGTGTCTACAAATTTGAAAGTGGGAATTGGTGATTCTAGTGTGTTGGTGCTCACAAACTTAGGGGTTGGTGCCTCTAGTAGGCTAGTACCTACAAACTTTGTAAAACAAGAATTATATAAAAGAATTGATTTGTCATGGTTTTGTCCCATGAGGTTTTCCACATAGACATTGTGTTATTGCATTCTTATGTACATGATTGTTCAAATTTAGTAAATAATAATATTGTGGTTGATAAAATTTAAATTGGTAAAAATTGTTCACATGCAAATTCATCCCCCTCCTCTTACTATATTTGTGTGATCTTCACATGTTTGAAACATGCATCAAACTTAAATGTGATGATTTAAGACCACCCTAGGAATATTTTCATAATGAAAAATCTCTTACATGAAAAAAATTTTCTTATGATGTGCTAGTATATTATGGAAGTGTCTTATAAGCTATAGAATTTATATGAGTCCAAGGGGGGGCACCTCCCTCTCTAAATCCTTCCATTTCGAGGACACAAACATCCCTAGAATGTGAGGACATGAGGGAGACATCCCCCTATTGCACTGCCACTATCATTGGGACAATGAGGTCCTTTGGACTCTCATGAGTCCCTCAACCATTTCAGATATTCTCAGGTGTCTCCCATGGTCAATGGCCCTAAAAAGTGAAAAAACATTAAAATCTTTTTTTGGAATCATTAACCAAAGCCAAAATCTAATGACCAATGGGCCTCATAAATGGCTCCCAAACCCTATAAAAACCCCAAAATTTTCATTTTTATTCACATTTCTTTCAACAAGGTTGAAGAGGGGCAAAAGAGCAAGTGAAGGAGTGAAAGAGTGCTTGAGTAATCTATTGATACTGCAAGAGGGGTGAGAAGAAGCAAGAAGAGTAAGAAGAGGAATTCTACACAAAGGATTTTTTAAGCATGAGGTAGGATTCTATGACT
Source organism: Thuja plicata (assembly GCA_018584345.1). Classification (NCBI taxonomy): domain Eukaryota; kingdom Viridiplantae; phylum Streptophyta; class Pinopsida; order Cupressales; family Cupressaceae; genus Thuja; species Thuja plicata. The sequence continues at coordinate 2,457,901 of MU223262.1, forward strand.
GTTTTTTCAATTTTTTAATTTTTAGTATTTTTGTTTTAATCATAATTTCATAGACATTTGAAAATGTGTATTCATTTTTCAAAGTTTTTTTTTCATATTGTCATCAAGATTTAACATTAAAATTTGAAAAATTGAAAAAAATCATGTTCATAATATTTTTATTTATTGTTTTACAAATTAAAATTAATATTTTATATGCTCAAATTTATGATTCTTTATTATTTCAAACAAGAATGAATATTTTGTGTATATTTGGCTTCTGCGTTTACCTTCTATCTCTAGAAATATTATCTTCTTGAAAAAGATTTTTGGGTTTGTTCTAAACGAGGGTGATGGCTGGGTGGAAAGCTATCGGATCATCAGAGAGAATATGGCTTTGGCTACCCATAATCAATGGTTAAATGCATAAATCATTGATAATTGTGGTCAAAGCATCAGTTAGATTGAAGGCCAATGATGTCTAATGCCAGGGAAAAGGTTTTTTCTGTGTATATGTCCATATAGAAGATGCTTAAATATGCTCAAATATTTTGTATTCTTGTTGGTTAGCTCCAATACAGCAACATTAGGTTACAAGTTGGTACTGCTTTGTCACCATTTTTGCTCACAAGTGACTATTTTGGTGGTGCCCTATGGTTTACTTGTTTTGTGATAGTGGTGTTAGTGGTTGTCGATGGGTCTGTCCTAGTTGGACCCCTTTATGTCGAAGACACATATTTAATATTTTATATAATCAGTATATTGTATGTTGCCCCTTAACGTCTATTTTACTTAGGTCAAATGATGATGATGATGAAATATTTTTGTATCTTTTTCTTTGCATTTGCTTGAAGTAAAAAATTAAAAAATTAAAAATAATAATAATAATAAAATCTATAGTTGATAAAAACTAAGAACAACTATTTTATTTGTATATTCTCTACTTTTATGTTTAGTTTGATCTAAAGAAACGAAAAAAAAAGATGTCTTAATCCTTTGTGTTATGTTGTATTCTTAGTTTAAATTTTAAATTATAAAAATATTCCAAATATGCACCAGAGGCTTATGTTTATAGGAGTGACCATGATGGTGAAACCCAAACCACTAGTATGTGTTTCCCCTCCACATTACTAGTAGATTATGATAAGGGTCCCTTTGATTGTAAGTATCCTTTGGAACAATTTGTAACAAAATTACCAAACAAACCTGATACAATTGGGGGCATAAGGTTGTGGAAATGTCACTTTTGTTCCCTTGAATTTTATTATAGCATTATTAGAGTTAATGCCCACATCCTTCATGTTCAAGAAAAAGGTGTGAAAGCGTGTTCATTTTTGGGGAGATGAACAAACCTAAAATATAGAGCTAATATATATAAGTTATGAGGTAATTGATGAAGAAAATGTAACTACACATGTATCTACTTCTATGTCTCATAAGTGGATGGATCATCAAATTTAGTCACAATGTTCTACTTTTAATATATAAGAAATGAGGTGTTAATAAAGACAATGTAATTTCACATACATTTTCTTCTTTGTCTCATAAGTTCATGGATCATTAGAATTAGCTACATTGTTCTACTTCTACTTTGTAAAGGCTAGTTGCACATAGAACATATTCTTCAAGGGTGCATGTAGTAGAAGCTAAGGGGAAATGCAAGTTGACAAGTGATGCTCATAATGAAATAGTTTAATTAGTCAATGTCCAAATTAAGTATGATATAGATTATGCTATTGGAAGATTCTTCTTTTCCAATGGCATTCCACTCCATGTGACTTGATCTCCTTATTACAAGGAGATGATGGCAATCTTAGCAAGGGAAATACTATCAAATGCACCACTAGAGGAGACAAGATTGAGAACCATAATCTTGGATAAGAACTATTCCAAGATAAATATGTTAATGGAGAAAATGAAGGAATGTTGGGTAGCAAGTGGATGCAGAATAGTCATGGAATGGTGGATGGACATCAAGCATTGTCCACTCATAATATCATGGTTGCATGTTTACGAGGCCCATATTTTCTTAAAGTGGTTAATTATTTAACACATCACAAAGATGCCAAATTTTAATTGTAGATCCTAAAGGATGGGATTGAGGAAATTGGTCCACAAAAAATGGTCCAAGTAGTGACAGATGCAACCGATGTGTGCAAAAAGATGCAAGGATAATAACTGGGATAACTTGTAGACATATTTGGTGGACTCATGTGCATGCCATGAATAGTGCACTCAAGCACATGGGAGTGATTGATTAAATCAAAGCAGTGGTCAACGATGCTACAGATGTGCAAATATATATCTACAACTACCACACTTCTCATGCACTCTTTATGTGTTTCTCTAAGAACTTAAAATGTATCGACAAAAATTGCATCATATTTCATTATCTTAGAGGTAATGCTTGAATTGAAAAATGCATTACAAATAATGGTTATGACATCAAAATGAAATTGGTGACCCAAGCCTATGACAGGCTAGGAGAATATGGTGAAGGATGTAGTGAATAGTGATGTTTTTGGGGTGATGCAAAATATATAGTCTCCATAATTACTCTAGTTTTACAAGTCATTAGTGTTGAAAAGGCCAAATAACTGAGAGGGGGGCGAATTAGTTATTTCCACACAACCTACTGTAATATATAAAATGGGGTGTTTAGGAATTTTAGGAATATGTAAGGTGTTGAAAGAGGATAAGGTGATTTGATTATTAATTATTGTTTGATTGGATTAAAGTGTGTTGAATTCCTTAACCCTACTTTATACTTACTTGATTGTGTATTGCAATTGTGATTAGGGAGAAGATAAGATGTTTCTCTTTTATTACCAAATGCACAAATGGAAGATCCAAGTTGATCAACCCAAAAGAAGGCTTAATGCACAAATGAATCAACTATTTGGAAAAGAGAATAACAAGAAGGGAATCTTAAATTTTGTTAATTATATGTATAGAAATGATATATGACAGTAATTGAAGAAATAGGAGAAATGTACTAACCTTGAAATATTGCAGATCAAAGAATGTTATTCTCTGAGGTCTATAGATTGTTTCTGGAAAAATTGACAGTTGATCCCGAACCGGAACACAGAGATGAACAAAACCTAGAAATATTTTTCCATTCTAATGTTCTCTTATGAAAAAGGTCGACCTTGACCCACAAATGTCAACTCTGACCCAATAATGTTGACACTGACCTGCACAGGTCTGACAAAGAATCTGTTCACGTCGTCCAAAAGAAAGTCGAAAAGGGTATCCAGATCTGGTCTCAAATCTGTTGTTCTGAACCTGTACCTGCAAAAAAAAGAGGATTGTTTGTTGTGGGGGATAGGTTTTCCTTATTCAAACCCCAATTCAAGAATTAACCTTGAAATCAATAAAGTATAGAATGCTAGAAAGTAGTAGAATTGAATCTAACAATGAAGCTATGATATTCAATAGATATGTAATTGAAATTCAAATGTATGCAAGTATGTAAGTATGAAAGAAATAGACTTTAGAAACCATAAACCTCCATGATTGTATGCCTGAAATCCACTTTGAAGAGATGATGAAAGATTCTTGAGGATGCACAAAGGATCTTGAAGGAAGATCACACCACCATGATGGCTAGATCTAGGGTTTGAATGATGAATCTTGAATGTTTGCACCTAAT
>MU223262.1:2477876-2491125 GCA_018584345.1 Thuja plicata
TCCTTTTAGGAGTTAACTGGATGTGTTGGCATTAGGGTTTGCTTGATTAGGGGAAATGGATCCTCATTAGGGGGATTCTTCTCTCATTCTCTCATAACAGGTTTTTGGGAGCATTTTTTGGAAGCTTTGGTGTGTGCTTGGTTTTGGAGCATCATTTTAGAATTCTCCTTGCTTGGATTTTGTACTGTGCATTCTTAAACGGTTATTGAGGTAGGGTCTTGTTCATGTCAATTCTGGTTTTCGGATCCCTATCTTCTATGCATCCGAAAAGCTAAGAATTCCCTTGTTTGGTCATTCCTTGCTTGTTTACTTTGGGTTTGATTGATTTCAATTGGTAAATTATGTTTAGATCAATTTCGTGTTTTAATTCAGGCTTGCATGCCAGATCTGTGTTTGTGGGCACAAAGAGTTTCATTTTATAGCGTTAAAAAATGTAATGGGTATTAGGGTTTTTAATTAAGAATTATGGTTGAAATATGTGATTATGAAAGCGTAGATCCTATATTTTCATTGTTTATCATTACTTGGCATAGTCTAGTTATACTGTCCAAATTTTGTTGATTAAATCCTTATGGTTCTCCTAGGAAACGAAAAATCAAACTACCCTATAGTTCTAACTATAGTTGAAAGAAAAATAAATTCTCCTCTTGTTAATTGCTCATTGAAAAATTAATTGAAGGAAAAATATGCTCTCTGTAAAAAAAAAAAAATACAGAGTTAAAAAACAAAAAAATTACACCAGTCAATTGAAAATTGGCCAAGTAAAAGACAAAAAAAAAATATATTTTTATCTTAATTTCCGTTTTCGGAAATATTTTAAAAAAATAAAAAAAATGCATTGCTTTTACAAGCGAATGGCATTTTAAAAAAACAAAAAAGTTCTTATAAAAAAGAAAATTTAAAAAAGTTAAAAATGGGATTGGGCAGGTGGGGGCCACCACCTCCCCCACCCCCCACGGCAGCTGGGCTGGCCGCGGTGCGGCAGCCGAGGTGTCGGCACGGCAGCCGGAGCTACCGGCACGGCAGCCAAGGCGTCGGCCGGGCTTCAGCCACCCGCGGCCCTTCCTTTAAGGAAGGAGCCCGCAGGGAATAAGGAGGTAGGGTGGGGTCCACGGGACCCCCCCAAGGTGTTTGATTTTTATATTTTTTTTTTAAATGTTTTTTTTTATATATGTTTTAAAAAAAAAAAGAACTTAGTTTATTTTATCTTATTTAATTTAGATTTAGTTAATATAAATTAGTATTATTAAATTAAATTAATCTTTAAATCATTTTAAATTAGCATAATTTGATTTAAATTAATTTTAAATTATTAAATCATGTTTTAATTAATATGAAGGATATTTATATCTTTAGATATATATGTATATATTAATTTTATTAATATATATTAAATTATATTGTAAGTAAACATGTTGTAATTTATATATACATCTGATGTATATATGTGTTGATTATTTAAATGATATTTTCGAATATGCTTTAAATGGTAGATTAAATTGAGGTATGGCTATATGTTTTAGGAGCAAAAGATTATCTCAAGGAGAATGTATCATATAAAGGTTATTCAATTGTGTTTTTATTTTTTTATAATCTTGTAATTATAACTAGATATTGGTAATTATCTCTTAGATGTATTTATAAATTGTTTATAAATATATTTATATGAAATGTTAATGCTTTATCGATCTGGTATATTGAATTATTTCTAGATAGTAATTTTAGTGAATAAATGAATTTGCATGATTGAGAATCATAAATTTGTTTATTTGTACGTTAACATTATATTCGATTTTATAATCTGAGTGTGTTTTAGTTATACTATGATGTGTTTGGGTGCGTGTTTAAATAATTGAATGTTCTCCTATGTTATCATATTTTCGGGTATCTGTTGGGTTAGATCACCCTAGGACTTAAAACCAGAGGTTTGGGATTGTACTTTCTTTATGATGTTATTATGATGTCTATCGTGGTTATATGAGTTTGTCATAGTCCTGATGTCCTATACCCAACCTAATTCTGTTATGATATGCTTAATGGTCTTATGAGTCTACAGTGGATGTGTTTGTAGTTATTGAGAACCTATGTTCTCCTGAATGAGCATGATGTGATTTGTGGTTATGTATATCTTCATGTGTTGATCTTGAGCCTAGGTAGGATTGCTAAGTGTATAGTGGGGAAGTGGCTTGCAATGGGGGTTCAGGACCCGAAGTGGTTACTAGGTAAACCCATTGGCAAGTTACTTAATAAATAGAAATATAATACATAAAAGGGGTTTAAGATGAATTAATAAGATGTCTGAGTCTCTACCCATGTCTTGGGTGCTGTCACACGATAGGATGGGAATTGGGATCCTTGTCTATGCGAAAGGATCACAGAGCCACATAGTGTCACCTGGAGGCCAGGTTCAAGAGGTACTACTAGGGTTACCTTCAAGGTTGGAATTATGTGATGACACTTCCCTATATACAGCTTAGGTTATCCTACATGTGTCAGTTGTCTCTGGTGTTGTTTAGTATTCTTTGTATTGGATTAGAGTGCTTCTAGGATCTTCCTTTGGATTGAAGTATGAGGTCATGTGTACCTTGGTGTTTGTATTCTTGTTGTATACCCCGTGTGATGGGCCTGTTACTATCTCCTCAGCACGGCGGGAGTGGACCTTTGGTTCCACGTGGTCGGGTGGTAGTGATTCTTATTACCATTGAGATTCCGACGGATTCTTCTTCATGCCTAGATGTTCCTTGTTGCAGTTTCATCTTCATAGTCTTTTTGAGACTTGCTCAGTTATTTGAGTTGTGTATTTATACCATATGTTTATATTGGTTATCATCCTTGGAGGATGCATTGTATTGTTCATTATGTATTACTACATACCCTGCGACTTGTGCAGTGGATGTTGATTAGGTAGTATACCTTATGGTATCAGTTGTATATGTAATCTTTATTATGTGATGTATGTAATTGGTTTCAGATTATGTAACCTTTATGTCAGTTCTTATATTTGTATTCTTAGATTAGATGTTTAAGTAATTCTACGTCAAGGAACCCTCAAGGAATGTTAATCATGTATGAGTTGTATTTCATGTATGTCATGTACTTCATTGTGTTGCTTCCTCTTTGCTATTAATATTGTTTGTAAACATTTTTAAAAAAATTATTCCGTGAACTTAGTGTCGTGTTTAGGTTAAGTTCTCCTGGGTTCCCTGGCGGGGCATTACAGGTAGGGTATCAAGAACATCAAGTTGAACATATACAAACTTATCATAATATTTAGGTTCCTTCTTGTTATCTTCATCATTCATTTTTGAAAATTCATCAATTCTTACATTTCCACCATTTTGTTAGTAACACTATTCAAACATTTGTAAGCTTTACTCCTTGTATAATATCCTAAGAATATCCCTTCTTCTCCTTTTGAATCAAACTTTTCTTCCCTAGAATCTTTCAGAATATAGAATTTGCTCCCAAAAATCTTAAAGTAACTAACATTAGGTTTGTGTTCATACCAGATTCCATAAGGTGTCTTGTTTGTACCTTTCTTCATTTCTACTTGGTTCAATTTATAAACAGTAGAACTCCCAACTTCTCTCCAAAATTTATGTGAAACTCCTTTTTCAATCATCAGTGTCCTAGCACAATCAACAATATATATGTTTCTTCTCTCAAAAATCTCATTCTGTTGTCGTTTCCTTGGTGCTGACAATTGTCTCTTAATTATATTCTCATTACAAAATAATGTAAACTCATCAGAAGTAAACTCGCCTCCTGTATCGGATCTCAAACATTTCAATTGTCTTGTAGTTTCTTTTTCAACTCGAGCCTTATACCACTTAAACATTTGAAATGCATTATATTTTTCTTTTAAAAACATTACAAACATCATTCTATAATAATCATCCACAAATAAAATAAAATATCTATCTCCATAATAACTTTGAGTCCTCATGGGTCCACATAATCAATATGCACTAAATCCAAAATTCCTTGTGTAACATAAGTCTTGCTTGAAAAACTAGATTTAGTCATCTTACCCATCTGACATTCACTTCACATAGCATTCTCAGGTTTCTCTAATCTCGGTAGTCCTCTTACTCACTTTGATTAAGTTGTCAAAATTAACATGACAAAGCCTTCTGTGCCATAACCAAACATCTTAAACTTTAGAAAATAGGCAACTCTTCATAGAAGTATCAAGATAAAATAAATTACCTTTAGATTGTTCTCCAGTAGCAATCAGACTATCCTTCTCATCAAATACTTTCACCTTTCCATATTGAAATTCCAATCGGTGACCTGTATTGTTTAGTTGTGCAACACGCAATATATTATACTTTAATCCTTCAACCCAATAAACAACATCACATCTTGTGTTATTCAGTAGAATTATAGAACCTTTTCCTTTCACAAGATATGAAGTATCATTACCAAATCTAACATAGTCTCCATAATGTTTTTCCAAGGAAATGAAATTAAGTGTGTCACCAATCATGTGATGTGAACAATCACTATCTATCATCCAAGTTTCATTCTTACTTGTGATATTAGGGCTCTAGATTCTTCTTCATCAGAATCATCTTTAATAGCAACATAAACAACTTCTTTTCCATCATCACTATCAAAATAATCATCATCACTTAGTCCTTCATTAGCAATATGACAAGATTTCTTACCTTTGTTTTTGTAGTCTCTATATCTTCTAAATTTGTTTTCTCTTTTCTCCTTATCTATATTATCTTTCTTTTCCTCCTTATCTTTCTCAGGACAGTTAGATGCAAAGTGACCAATTTTATCACAATTAAAACATTTCAAGGGTAACTTGCCTCGGTATTTTCCATTTCCTCTTTATAGCCTTCTATCCAACGAAGCTTCAAATTCTCTTTCATTCTCATCACATTCAGTAAATAACTCTTCAAGACCTTTAGTACAACTATAAAATTTCTCACTAGCACTACTCAAATATCCATCTCTGGCTACAACTTCCCAATCTTTTCCAATCTTTAAAATAGACTTAGATGCAGATTCAATCTTAGAAGTAGCATGAAAACTATTGTCAAAATCATTTAGCTCAAATGAATTTAACTTACCAATAGTAGCATCCAGTGAAACATTCATCTGGGGTATAGATCTTAGCTCTTTTATAGAAGATACACGAATAGCATAAATCAATAGCAGGGTTCTCAACATCTTTCTTGTAACATCATCCTCTGTTATGATCCCACTAGCTCTTCTGGTAGAATTAATAGTCTCCTTAAGTCTTGTATTGTACTGTATTATGTTCTCTCCTTCTGTCATCCTCATAGAGTTAAATTTACCTCTCAAACTTTCTTCTTTAGCCTTCTGAACATTTTGATCTCCACCATAGGTCAAAATAAGCTTATCCCACATATGTTTCAAAGTAGTGCAACCATCAAGTTCATCATATTCCTGGTCGGTAAGTGTAGAAGCAATCTAAATCATTACTTGAGTGTGTTCTTGTTTCTGTATTTGTTCACCAATAGTCAAAGGTGCAATAGTTGATGCTACATATTCATTATCAAGAAAGTGAAGTGCATATTCTCCTACTCCAGAAACATGCAACCTCATCCTACTTTTCCATGTAGAGAAATGATCCATATTCAGCTTTGGTGCTTCCCTCTTATACATCTTTAGATCTTAACTCAAGTCCTTTTAAACTTATCACATCAGAGTAACTTAGCTTTGATACAAATTTTTGGTCCACTAAGAGGGGAGGTGAATCGAACAAATCAAGACTTAAACACTCAAAATTGAACTCTCTGAATCACTCATTAATACTAAATACAGTAATCAACCAATTCACCAAATAACTCAATAACTTAAACAAAAATGTATCTCATATATGTAAATAAATCATTCAAACTTAGCAACATCAGAATAACTCATACAACTCCATATTTAACTATGTTGACACCAGATTTAATGAGGAAACCCAATTTGGGAAAAACCTCTATGGGAATTGTAACCCACAATAAAAATGTACCCCTTCGAATTACGCTCGGTTAAGAACTTATCCTATTAAATATTACAAAACACATTTTATAAATGTGACCCTGTTAGGGGATTTACCTCATATATGTTAAGATCTTCACCTTGGTATGAGTGGCCTTGTTAGAGGTCTTTAAACACTCTTTTGGAATGTCACCTAAGTCTAGGTTTTAGAAATAGGATGGTTAAATCCACTCAGTTAAGATATTTGTCTGTTACAAATATTAATAAGAAACAGTAAACTTTCATCTGTAAATATAGAAACTACCTTTGCTTGTGTTAGATCCTTTATGCTCAATTGAATACTGGCATCACATACTCCACTGATCTATTTCTCATACTGTAGATTCATCAATCTTTGTTTCTCTCTTCTACTCAGTAAATGTTGTTCTTCAACTTCTTCTTCTTCTCTGTTCAATTCACCATCCTTTATAATCTCTGTGTATTTTTCATTCTTTATATAGACATACTTTTCCTCTTAATCTCCTTAATTTTATTTCCCTTCATTTGTGCTCAGTCATTCAATCATATTCTTCATAAATCCCAACTCGGTAAACCATTTCACTTTTACCTTGAAACTTGTGATTTTCTTGGAACTCTTCACAATTCAGTTTAACTGCTTGATCTTCGGCTTAGATCTTCTCATTGAATTTTCCCATTCGTATATCTTCTAAAAATATTCATTTAATTCATTTCCTCATCTATCTCATCATCATTTCACATTAAATTTGATCTTATCATCATTTATAATCAATACCATGTACTTGGTAAAACTTGCTTTGCAACTCGATAACTGACTTCATTCACTGCTCTGTGTCTAACTTATCTTTGGTGCTTGTTGCTTGAATTTCACTGGATGTTTTGTAACTATAACTGACTCACATAAAATTCTACCAACTCACTCTATCTAGCTCGATAAAGTAACTCTTTCAATTATAACTTTAATTCTTTGCAATTTATGGCTTGATCAATCAATTGTACCGATTTGATAACATCAAATATATAGTAGAAAGAAACTATATCATCATTACTTCATCATTGTTTAATATGTATTTATCACCCATTTAACTTCTCCTCTTTAGATATAGTAACATAATAAAAATCAATTAATCAATTACTTGACATCAATGAAAAAACAACAATTGATCTAACCATTTCTACGTTCATGACACTCGGTATTACTCGGTCTTCATCATCTCCATCAGATATTCATCAGTTGATCAACAATAAATTCAACTCCCCTATCATAGACATCTAAAATTCTTTAGACATTTCCTCTACAAATATCTTACACAAATCATCCTTGCCTCCAAAAATAATATAATCAACATACACAACATTAATCAGGATCTTATTAGAATCTTTCTTGTAATATAGATTGTTGTCAGCAGAACCTTTCTGAAACTTCTATCCAATCAGATATCTATCAAGTCTACTATACCAAGCTATCAGTTTCTACTTCAATCCATACAATTCCTTCTTCAATGTGCATATTTATTTTGGTTCTTCTTCTGATCTGAAACCTTATGGTTTCTCACTGTAAACCTCTTCCTTTAATTCATGATTCAGAAATGTTGACTTCACGTCCATCTGATAAACTTTGAAATCCTTATGTGCTGAAAAAGATTGGAATACTTTAATAGTACTTATTGGCATGGTCGATTGGAATACATTCAGATTTTGGAGCTTCTATTTCAAAAAATGACTAAGTCTAGGAAGCAGTTGACAGGGTACAGTTATATAATTTTGACTGGCGAACATAGTATGTGACGACTTAAGTCATGTATGCTTAGAGGAATTTATTATGGGATGGAGTGTACCTTCAATTAAGGTCTCTTTTATTTTTGATTTGACTAGAGATAGTTACAACTTTTTGAAGTTATGTGAAGACATTGCAGTAATGAAACAGGGTAGATGAGTGGTCTCAAAGTTTAAAGGAGTATAATGTAGAATCGAGAAGTGTTACTTTGGATTTGGTTTGGGTCCTACCCTTCTTTTTTTATGTATGATCTTAGACTATTTATTTTCTATTTTATTAAGTGTTTGACACATTTTGTGATGTATTTGTGAGCCAAATGGAAAAGTTATGAGATTGAGTATATAAGTGAAGATGTTTTGAGAAGTGAAGATATGTGTGGAATAGATAGATCCATTGTGATGTCATGATCAGATATAGGATTTTGTAAGCTATAACTAGGACTAATTGAGCATATAATATTATTATATAGTTCATTTTTTATAAATTATTGTAAAATATGTTTTGCATTGTAAGAGCAATGAGCTCCTTGTATACCCCTAACAGGGTTTCTATCCTTTAATAGGGATATGTACTAAAAGTAATATTCTGCTCCTAATAGGGATAGATCTCCTAAGAGGGACATTATACTCTTAGTGTGTTATTTGTGGGTATCATCCCCACCAAGGTTTTCCCTTGGCCAGGGTTTCCTCGTGAACAAATCATGGTGTTATGAGTTGTTTACTTTATGCGCATGTTCTTCTTATTTCATTAATTGCATGGTTAAGCTTAAATTTGTTAAGTTTGAAATTAAAGTGTTGCAATACCTATTCACCCCCCACCCTCCCCCCTTAGTATTACTTAATCCTAACACCATTTAGTTCAAATTACAATCTTAAATCTTGGTCTAGGCACAAGTTCCTAGGTCTGATTCTTCTCAATCTCATCAAGCTCTTCCTTCATTGCATTTACCCAATTTGGATTATTGCGTTCTTCTTTTATAGATTCGGGTGGAATCTCCAAAATTAGACACAAAAAAGCATGATCTTGTGTTTCTCTACTTCTAGTAACTACTCCTCTATTCTTATCACCAATAATCTAATATTCAAAATAATTTCTATGTACATACCTTGGTTTCTTAGTTGTATATGTCAATTTTGGTTGAGTCTCTTCTTCTTTCTTACTATCTTTTCCTCTATCCTATATAACAGATTCATAGTCAATGTGTCTCTCAGGAACCTTCTGGAAATCTTCATCAACCTTCACATTGGCAATTTCCACAATTTTCTTTAGTCTTTTGTTGTAACACCCATAAGCTTTGCTTCTGGTAGAATATACCCAAAATATACCTTCATCTTCTCTTCTATCATATTTTCCAAGATTATCTTCATAACATTTACTTCCAAAAATTTGGAAATACTTCATTGTAAGTTCTCTTCCATACAATAACTCGTATGGTGTCTTTCCATATTTCTTTCAGTATATAACTCTATTCAATGTGTACACAATAGTGTGTACAGCTTGTCTCCAGTAGATTTCTAGTAAACTTGCTTCCTTCAACATTGTTCTTGCCACCTCCTGAATTGTCCAATTCATCATTTCTACTACACCATTTTGTTGTGGTGTTGTAGCCGCTGAAAATTTTCTCTTAATGCCATGTTTCTCATAATAAATTTTAAACATATCAGAGATTCAGGAGTAAATTATCCTCCTTTCTTAGATATTATGAATTTAATCCTTCTACCACATTCATTTTCAACTCTAGCCTTGAATACTTTAAAATTATCAAATGCTTCAGATTTCTCTATAAGAAATGTAACCCAATTCAATCTTGAATAATCATCAATGAAAATTATAAATTATCTCTCACCTTGAAAACTCCTTAATTTGGTAGGACCACAAATATCAGTGTACACTAACTCCAGTAAACCAGTAGTTGAATAGTATTTTTTTTTGAATGATTTTCTCCTTTGTTTTCCTTCTTGACATCCCTTACAGATCATATTATCTGGTTTGCATAATATAGGTAACTCTCTTACTATTCAAGATGAACTTATTCTCACCAAATTATCAAATGTGATGTGACACATTATTCGATGCCAAAGCCAATTTTCATCGGTCTGAGATAGAAAACAAAAACCTTTCAAAGCTCCTTCAAGTTGGTATATGTTTCTTCATGTTCTTCTTCCAGCTGCAATCACATCTCCATATCTTTTTTGAATCTCACATCCATCATTTTGAAAATAACATCGTATTCATTTTCATACGTTTGTCCAACACTCAAATGATTGTGATACAAAACCTTCACATAATAGACATTTTTAGTGTTATTATTTCCATCAAAAGTAATATATCCTCTACTGATAATGTACAAAGCCTTATCATCACCAAATCTAACAGGACCACCATCATATTTATCAAGTGAAACAAACTTACTCTTATCTCCAGTTTTATGATGAGAACAAATACTGTCAATTAACCATTCATTTTTGTTTCTTCTAACATATAAATTAGTTTCAACATCATCATCAGCCTCACCATAGATGTTAGAAATAGTAATTTCTTGTTTCTTATCTTCTTCAGCATAAAACAAATAATCTTCTATCTTTCATTCATCATCTAAAATACTAGCATCTTCATTTACATAATAAGCCTTCTTATTGAAGTTCTTAAACTTCTATATATGACCCTTCTCTAGACATCTAGTAGCCAAATGACTAATTTTACCACATCTAAAACATTTTAGAGGTAACATACCTTTGTACTTGTTAGTACCTTTCTTCATTCTTCATGCAAAGTTTTCTTCAAATTCTTCTTCATCAACACCGTCAGAATATTCATCTAATTTTGTTGCCTTGAAAGTTGTCTCTGATGTGCTCTTTTCTCTCCCAAACTTTCTTAGCTCAAATGCGATTAGGGTGAAAAATAGTTGTTCTTTAGTGAGCTTCTTTGGATCATACACCTCCTTGATCGTAGAGATCTTGTCACTGTAAATATTTCGTAATGTCATCGAGATTTTTTTCCATGAAATCCTCATCGGTAATAATATCTTCCTAGTTCTTGACTTCATTCACAACATTCTCAACTCTCTGAAAATAGCTCTTAATATCTTCACCATCCTCCATTTTTAGATTCTCATACTGTCTCTTAGATTTAAAATTATTAGTTAACTTAACTGTATCATTTCCTTCATAGATCTCTTTCATCTTTTCCCAAACTTCATAAGCAATATTCAAAGAAATAACTTTATCCAATTCAATCTTAGATTTCATCCTAAGTGGTAAGGCCATTCTGAGGAAACACATACTTTTTCTCCACATGCTTCCAGGTCTTGTAACCAACCGAGACCAAATAACCTTTCATCTGATCTTTCCATGAATTGTAGTTTGATCCATCAAATGTGGGAATGCTCAATGTATACACCATCAGATCTACCTCAAGTCATTAAGCTCTTCATTGAGGTACCAAGCTCTGATACAAATTGTTAAACCTGAAAAATAACTAAGAGGGGGGTGAATTAGTTATTCCCACACAACCTACAAAATGTTTTATCTGTCAGTAAACTAATAAACATCTGTAATAAAAACTTTTGATATGTCGGTTAAGTACTTAAATATCCACAGAAAATGTAAACATGAAAACATAGGAACATTGACACAAAGAACATAGATTTATGTGGAAACCCCAAATTGGGAAAAACCGCGGAGAAGATAATTCTCATGAAATGAAAAACACATGTTAAAGTGACACCAATTAAGGTGGTTTATAAAAGGCTCACTATTATTTGTGCTTAGTGTAGGTAACAATAACTAACCTTATATACGAATAGGCTCATTGTCAATACACAGAGACTCGCTACCAATTTCAAAGAGGCTCACTACCAATACAAAGAGGCCCACTACCAATGGAAAGAGGGTCACTGCCAATAAGTATGAAAAGAGATTGAACCCACCATTGAGATCACCAACACTCTGTCACTCGCACAATCTATACCCAGATCTCCTAAAATAGATTCACAATCACTTTGCGTAAAAGAAATGCATAAGCCATGAAAATAATAAAAGTATGCCCTTTTTATATTGCTTGATGTTACCAACCATGTCAACCAAAACAATTTGAAATAGGTCACACCAAAAAATTCTCATGGTGGTAAGGAATGAACTACATACCACCTCAAAAAATACAACTCACCTTGCACATTGCAACATGTAACACCTTCTTTGAGGCCATCGGTACCAATGATTATGATAAATATGTTACATAGTAATAGTTGGGACAAAAACATGAACACGCTTCAAATAGGATTGATCCCAAACTACTGATCCACCATATGTTGTACACACCAACACCAAAAGGAATAAGGATAGGTATCTAAATAAAATATTTTGGTGAACACTTCTACCAACACACATATTATCAATATAGATATTGATACCACCAAGACTATCAATACACATCAACTGATACCGCCAGAGCATAAAAATTCATAGGATATGTTGACATCAATGACAACCATTAATGAAAACAATAGGAATAGAACCAACTTTACATTCTAACAATTAGATATGGAAGGCCAATGCACCTTGGAGAGGCGTAAAAGTGCATTCATACTAAGCCTGACCAAAAGAGGGTTTTTGTACGAGAGGAGGACCACACATTAGCATTCATTTATCTAATCATTCATCATAAATGAGAGAAGCTCAACACTCTTTTGTACATTTTTGTATATGTATTGAATCCCAAATGGTACAAGTAATTCTTAGTACATTTGCACCCATACAAAATGTGGAGGTGAAGGCAAGGTTCTTTAAAACCCTTAAAATTATGTATAATCTTGTAGAGGTTGACATCAACATACTAAGTGGATATATTCTCCACTCTTACAATTTATTCTAGTTGGCCAAGATGGATATGGTAACTATGGAATAGAAGGTTCTTATGATCTCGAGTTTCTAGTTCTCTTAGCTACTGAAAGGAACTAATTAACTTTAAATTTTCATCCACTCTTCTAAGAAGAATAGACTTACCTCTAGGAGAGTAGAGAAGGTGTATGAGTTAATTTTGGCCTTCTCAATCAACCACACACTTCAACATAGTCCTTCTTCACCAGGTACAAACAAGACTGAATATGAGTTATTCATCCTGCCTGTCTGCGTGATTCGACCTGTTGCCTTCTATCTAGATGGGGTTTTGAAATTTGCTCTCAGGACGAGGGCCTCACAACTATGGACCATCTAAGAACGAAGGATTTGATATGATAAATGCTATGCAAATGCAAGATTATGCTAAGAAATTGAAACATGAGATATCATCTAACATGAATACTAAATGCCATTAATCTAGAAATTGAAACTATTCTATTTGCAATATGAAATTACTCTATGTGATATTAAGAAAATGAGACAACAATTCAGTATTCTAACAATGCAATTTTGAGTAAAGTTTTCAGGGGATAATCAGGGGGTTTGAATGAAGAATGAGAGTTCTTTTATAAACTCTGAGAGGATCAGA
>MU223262.1:2510541-2525127 GCA_018584345.1 Thuja plicata
TAATACAGATTTAGGATTTTCTGCATTTGACACTCAGGTCAAGTAGAGTCAGTGAAAACTCAGAATTGCCTAGTATAATAGGACTTTGATGATTTAGAAGAGCGACAAATGCAACAAAATTGGTTAGGGTTGCAAGATGCCAATTTTGGGGTGTTATAGAAGGTTGTGATTGTACAGTGTTTTGCATTTTATTGACCACATGATACTTTTGTACAAAGAGATTTCAATATCACAATGGGATGTAGAACCAAAAGAGAACACAAATTGATGAGGATGCTACAATAACATATGAAGAGGTAATTTGTATTAGTTTAGTGAAACTTGGCCATGTGAAATCCATCTCCAGCAATTCTAGTGATGAGTTTGGGGATGATTAGATGCCTCACTTCACTCTATTTTTTTTATTTTGACATCAATTTAATCATTGTCGTTATTAATATAAAATTTAAAATTTAATATAAATTTTGAGTTCAACAGTTTCCTTGTTCAAATTCCAATGTTAAATTGTTAATATAAAATTTCAAATTTAGTAGTATTTATGTTGATATGTTGCCTTATTTTTCCTTTTTTTGTTTTTGTTTTGCAATGGTTTTGAGATGATAAACAATGTGCAAATAATAAAGTAACTTGCAGCAATTTAACAACTTAGGAAAATCACAAAACTTAGAAATATATGAAGCTAAAAATTCAATATTTTATTTTTGATCTGAAAATACACTTTTTGCCAAAACTAAGATCAACCTAGTGTAATGTTATAAATTTTGTGTAACTTTCCATTATGTAATGCTCCTACCTTAACCAAAAGATAACATTCTGCAAAAAATTCATCGCCCCTTCACTTTTCCTTCTCCTTTTTCCATTTAGATACTTGATCATGTGGCCTGGTTGGCAATGGATGTGTGTGCACTACAGAAATTTCCACATGGAATGCACTCATCCCACAAATTTTGAGATATGCAATGAGTCATTGAGATGTCACATCATTTAGTCTTCTTCACATTTCTTAGACACCCTCTTGATCTCGCTTAGCTTTTTCACAACTTATCTAACACTTTCTTGAGCACATTATTGTATTGGGATAGATTATAGAATTTTGGCTTCATTGTATTCATCACCTTATCTTCATTCCATTCTACATGCATAGTCTCCAAGAGGATTTTCCTCATGCCATTTATTTTTTTCATTTTATCAAGCATATCATAATCTCTTGATCTTAATCTTGTCATATTTTTATATTTACCTTGTTTATTATCATGACGGTTATCTATCACCATCTATTGTGTCTACTTGGTTTTTGTGGAGATGGAAACACAAAAGCAAGGACTTGACTGAGGCAAGTCTAAAAATAGGCACCCAACAATTTTTTATTTCTATGTCTGCAAGTTTTGTAGAAGGAAGAGGTGGAGCTCATGGGATTCTTCTACCTCCTTTGATCATGAGTGTGTTCTCTTTGTTTGTCCCCTTTTTTTTACTTTTATTTTCATAGTCTAGTTGTTTTTGTTTTTTTGCATTATGTTAATATATTGGTTTATTTTTTGTCATTTTAGTTACTTTTCTCATCTTTAATGTCTATTTGTGTACTTTATCTACACGAGACATACGCGTGTCGCACTATCATCATGTACCCACATTTTTGTTCTTGATCCACACATGTATCTTGGACAATGAGCTTGTGGATCTAGGCAGTTAGAGGTGGTAGCTATCTCTTCTATTTTCAATAATAAAAATATTTATCTATTATGTTAGCATAGCACTTTAAGTTCCTTCATTATGCATCTTATTTTGCTTTAAGTCTTAAATCACATTTAATTCTCTTGATCACCCTAGCTCACTAGAGCACTAGAAATTTGTCTTAAAATGTGACAATTTATGATAAATGGGAAAAAGGAAATTTGTCATAAATTATGACAATTATGACAAAAGCAACGGGAAGGTGGACGCTAAAAAAGAGGAAGTGAAGCACAAATTAAGGGATAAAATCACATTTGGAAAATGAGAGAATAATCAATTATTAAAATCAAATTACTCTCACATTTAAGAATTGGGAAAAATAAGAGAATTATTAATTCTCAAATTAGGACCAATTAGCCAATTAATTAATGTAAAATTAATTAATTGTGAGACCATGAATAAAAGGGATAAATAAATAGAATTTATTTATCAAATCTTAAGACTTAGGGATAAAGGATGATTTAATGGTTGCTTTACCCCTTAAGAGGATAAATTGATCAATGAATAAGGTTGATTGACAAGATTAAAGGGATCAAATGATGAAAATGACATGATTAGACATGGTCAAAAAAATAAATCGATTAGCAAAATGATGAAGATTAAGGATGAATGTTAGTGTTAAATTGAATGCAAGAATGACACAATATTGTTGAATGATAAAGATCAAATATGTAATATAGAAGGCATGTTAAAAAAAAAGGGGGCCAGAGGTGTGAACCATTTTTTGTTGTCTACATTTTGCCCCTCTTTGATACAATGTGATTTTGAGCGTTGTTTCAAAGAAAAATTAAAGATCATGCTCCAATGGATTGACAGAATGGACATAAGATGCCCTCTTGAAAAATTGGGCATAAATTGACATGAGGACAATTTTTGAAAATAAAATGATTGCAAAAGATTGACAAAAGAAGAGTTAGTAAATAGAACAAATTAGATGAAGAAGAGTTAGTAATGATGAAATATTGCTTTCATAAGTGTGCTTTTGCCTAGAGATCTTTATATAATATGAAAAATAGATGCATCGCACCATGACCCAGAAAGTATGGGCGATAATGAAATCCCTTTGTGTAAAAACAAACACATTGCAAAGAAGGAATGTTTCTATCCATCCAAGAGCATTGGACATCCGTGCCCCAAAACTTTATGAAAAACACCCCACAAACAGAAGACAAAAGAAAAAATAAATGATCATGGAAAATATTTTCCACTCTGATCACTCAGCTATATCCCAGAGTAGCATAGAAACATGAATAGAGATAAATAAATTAAAGATAAGACTCATTAAACCAAGCAAGCCAACAAAAATTATGATCTTGTTGTCAAAGTTGATAGTTTGTTTGATTTATGATGATAGGTTGATAAAAGACAAATTGATGTTGATTGATTGATAGGACAAGTTTGATCTATTTGATTGCTGACATGATTGGATAGTTTGTTTGTTGATCCATGATTTCATTAAGTGTGTTTTTTGATAAGTCTTCAGATTACGTTTGCTTTGATGTTTGTCTATCGTGAAGAACAATTTATTGATGACATGAAAATGATTATGTATATTTTATTGTTGATTTTATGATGGTTTGATTTATAGGATTTTACACACATTTGATTTTTTCTACTTTTCCTAGGACTTTTTATTGATTTTTTCATGACTTTTTATGCTTTATAAGGGATTTTTTCTACATCATATTTGATTTTTTGCATTTTTCCAAGACATTATGCGATTTCTTTGAATTTTTTTAGGAAAACATGCAAAAAATTAAAGCTTTTTTAGGACTTTAATATTTACATGAGCAAGATGTGTTGAATTTCCCCTAGTGCCTAGCAAGGCAATGACATTATGAATGGACAAGTGGACTAGTAGATGGATGAAGGCCAAAGGGTTTCTTAGTATGGAATTGAAGCTATTTGGGTTTCCAAGGACTATCCATGCAATGGGATAACATGTTTTTACCAAGCTACAGGATTAGACATGACAATAATAGAGTAATGATACTTTTG
Source organism: Thuja plicata (assembly GCA_018584345.1). Lineage (NCBI taxonomy): Eukaryota > Viridiplantae > Streptophyta > Pinopsida > Cupressales > Cupressaceae > Thuja > Thuja plicata. The sequence goes on from MU223262.1 coordinate 2,514,271, forward strand.
GAACTGCTGGCATGTGATGCATAGAAATGGACATGTCAAGAGGTTTTTGAAAATATGTTTTGCATTTTACATCCTTATTTTACATTAAAATCAAGATAGGGATTTGGATAGGACAATGATATGATGTAAATAGGTAAAGAAAAATTTGGAATTGACAAGGGGTAAGGGATATGGACGGAAGGTTGCGATAAGATAGGAAATATGGACCAAAGATTGTGATAAGATAGGAAACATTGACCAAAGGTATGTTGATAACATAAATCAGGTAGGACATGTGATGCTTCTAGGGAGATCCCTACCCTTGTCAAGATCAAAGTTTGGTAAAGGGGAATATGTATGTCTATTGGATAACGTATATGAGGGACAAAGGATAATGGAGGAAATGACATGGATAATATGTTGGAAAGTGATTCATTTTGGAGTGTTATGGGACACTTGAGGGTTTTCATTTATGGAAACACATCTAGTATGGAAGATCACTTGGAGTTGTTTACAGATTCGGAGATACACATTGCAAAATGACTAAGTATAGTAAAGAGAAATACAGAGTATAGTAGTACAGTTTTGGACAGTGAAGTTAGTATATGGAAAATGGATACATGAAACCTTAGAAAATGTTATTTTGGTATGTATGGCCTTCATTTAAGCTCTCTTAAATTTTGGTGTTGATCATAGTAAGTTACAGTGTATTGGAGACATGCAAAGATAGAGTAACAATGATTCAGGATAGATGAAAGGTCGCAATGATTGAGGGAGTATGACATGGAATCCAAACATGCTAAATTGGATTGGGATTTTGGATAACCTATAATTTGGTAGTATAAGGCCAAATTTTTATTTACTCTTTGCATAAGTATTAATTCTATTTTGTAATGTATTTGAGAGTTGACTGGGTAATGTAATAAGGTATATATAGGAAGAGATTTTTGTAAAGCGGAGTATGACGAATGGATGGAATGTATGTCGATGATATGGATGGATTGTGATGTCAGACAGATGGTGATGCAAGGTACAAATAGAAATATCTAAGCATAGTTGATGCTTGTATTATTCTCTACTGAGAATTCATTGTAATAGAACTATATTTCTGATTGTATGAGCAGTGTGCTCAGTATACCTTTAATAGGGTTTTGTATTCCTCTAACAAGGAAATTTGCTAATGTAATATTCAGCTCCTAACAGAGCTAGGTCTTGTAATAGGGACACAATACTTTTAGTACATATTTGTGGCTACCATCCCCACTAGGGTTTTCCATTGGTCGAGGTTTCCTCGACAACAATTCATGGTGTTATGAGTGATGTTTTGTGTGCTTATGTTCTTTTCATTTCTATAATTATATGGTTAAGTTGGAAATTATTAAGTTAATGTTTAAATTTTTGTAATAATGATTCATCCCCTCTCTCAGAATTACTTAATCCTAACAATTGGTATCAGAGATTTGGCCCTTGGAGAGAAATTTTAACAGCTTAAGGGAGATCGAGATGGATTTAAAAGTTTGGAGGAAAACTTTGAAGTAGAACTTGAAGATCTTGACAAAGATCAAGCAGAGAATGGTGACTTGAAATTAAAATTGAGAAGAGGAGAGGGATTCATTAAGAAACTAAAAGAATAGCTTGAACTTTCTAGAAGTCAGAAACAAGATCTTATGGTTAACATATAAGAGGATTCAGACAATGATACTTCAAATCAGATAAAACAGCTTGAACAAGAGAAAGATACTTTGAAGCTTAATCATGAAACTACTTCACTGTAGATGGCTAAAGCTATTCAATAGGAAAAGGATACTAAAAACAAAATTGAAGAAACCTTAAAGGATGCTAATATTTAGATGGGACAAATGAAGACTGAACTTGATCACTACAAGAACAAGTATCTGGAATTAGATAAATATAATCATATCATAAAAGAACTTGTTGAGGCAAAGAAAAATATTGAGAGACTTCACATGAGTAGTGAATTGATCAATGAACAAAGAGATAGACAGAAGCCTAAAGGAGACATGACTAGAAATGGCTTAAATGAACTTGATTATGCAAAAAATCAGGAAGAAAAATCTGAAGCGAAGTCTAATGGAGAAAGACCCACTCTTGAAGAACCTAAAGAATAGATCAGAACTTTCAGAGGTAGATGTTTTGGATGTAACAAGGTTGGACACATGAAGAGAGACTGTAGAGGTAAAGCCCATTTCAAATCCTTTAATGGCTATTGTAACAATTGTCATTTATATGGACATAAGAAAGTAGAATGCAAGAAACCTGATCAATCATGATTCAAAAAAGATTAAATTAGGGAAGAGACAACAGCTAAGATAACATGTTACAAATGCAATAACTTTGGGCACATCACAAGGTATTGCATGTTGCAGGTTAATCAGAAAAGATCACCTCCTACATGCTACAAATGTAACAATCTAGGACATATAGAAAAGTTTTGCAGGTACAATGGAACTGACAACAGAACAGGACCACCTCCTATAGTTATAAAAAAGAATATTGGTGATACTAGTAAGAGTCTTGTAGAGTACATGAGTGAATTTAACAGTTGTTTTAGGAAAGTAGGAGATATCAGTATTAATAAGGTATGGAAGATAAAGGATTTTAGTGAGGAAAAGGTTAAGGATGAGTCACTAATGCTACTGAGTCTTTGCCTGATGCTAACATTGCTACATAAACCTAGATGGCCAAGCATGGCCTTAGGGGGAGAATTGGAAGAAAACATCAAAAATCTATCCAGCCCCTAAATATGAGGAGTAAGCTCTTGTGATCTTAGGGAGAGTATGTATAAATTTTTTGGAACACATATTTGTGATCGCGTGGTTTTACAAGTCTATATCCTGTGATTGCCATATTTTTATTTGACTGGATTATGTGAAGAAATGAGTTTAATGGGGACTCTGTCATTTCTTCACTCGACAAAGTATAAGGTTAATAGAAATAACATGTTTGGACATCATTTGAAGAGAAGAGCCTGAGGAGATTAAAGTCTAGAGCATAAAAAGAATCGAAACAAGTGTGTTGAGAGTTTGATTGAAGTAGGAACTCGCATTTCAGTAGATAAGAGGTATTTAGATCCATATCAAAGCTTTGGTTATGGATACTCTGATGATTTTTTATGTTGCTGAAAGACATAGATATAAGTTTAAGAAACACCCTTATAAATCAACTGAGGATGATCTCGAAGGTGGATTTTCACAAACACCCTATGGTGTGCTACATGTCAGAGATATTAGGACTTACATCCACTGTAAGTATGAATCTTTGGGAGACTATGAGATTGCTAATAAGATGGAAGACATGATCGAATCAGATGGAAAGATGAAAGATGAGATCGCTCATCTTAATAACCTAAGTATCATGAATGTAACCGAATTTCATGAGTTCAACGAAGAATAATGGATCAAGAACATTCTAAGTAGAGTTCAAGGCCAGTTTATTTGGCTTGGAGATCATCCTGTGAAGATTTTTAGCGACCTAATTCATGCTATAACATGTTTGGAGAACACTAGTGTAATACCTGTTGCAGAAAAGAACACTAAGAAAATGGTGGAAACCCTAACGCATTTGAAATGGGATAGGAGAGTGATGATAGTAAATGATATATTCCAACAAGATGTCAGATTGATTACAATGATTTTAGGCTATAAAATCCATTATAAAAGTTGACTTCACTCAGTATCAGCAAGAGTAATCTTGATGGCTTACAAAATGGTTAAGGAAAATATCAAGTATAACCTTTGCGAAGTACTTACACAATAATTGTTGGAGAATGTGATGCAAATCAAGAAAGATAAGTCAAAGGAATTAAAATTTGGATCTTTTTTGATACATATGTACATTCATATTGTTCACAAATTTCCTAGTATGCACCCTAGAGCTTGGAAGGACAGTGTACCTATTGGTATTCACATTTCTCAGAGTTATAGAAGACAGAATAGTACTTCGGTAGATTTGAATTGTTTGCAATGATCAAAATCTTTGCAGAGAGAGATGAAGGTAAGGGAGAGGATTCCTAAGGTAGTGGTAGAGAAATACAAGGACTCAATATATTTTATGGTTGAAACTGATTGTGTTTTCTTTGAGGCAGTTCAACCTAGAAAGGAGTGGTGTTATCCTCTAGGATATGAAGTTAGCTCTAAATTTTTGATTGTGGAAGTGTAACACATACTATCTTTAGAAGTTAATTCATCCGAAGAAAGATGGGGTACTTATGAAGAAAAGTCTACAAAGATTAGGGAGGAACAGACTACAGCTTCAAAAAAAAGGAGAGTAGAGAATGTAGTAGATGAATTAGCAGCCAAGTTTGGTATATCAAAAGAAGAAATGAAAGAGGTTAGAGGGAATATGACAGAGAGAGCTTCTAGATTGGTAAGCACTACTCCTGCAGCCCTTCCACCTCCAGAAGATGTGATGGTAATCAGTCCACCTTCTACTGTGATTGATGTATCTACACCTACACCACCACAGAAAACATCACAAGAAGAGAAAACAAAGCAATTGCCTGGAAGAAACACAAGGTCCACTAAACTGGACTCGCCTCCTAAGAGACAGGGGATAGAAGGAGAAGATAAGAAAGTTGAAGAAAAGGACACTAATATGAGAAAAATATGGAATCCAAACATGAAAATGCTGGAGAAGAGGATAATTGAGTAAGGGAATCTTGTTTCTTTGGCTAAATACTATGAAAGGTATGAGGCATCTAACAAACTTCAGATTGAAGACATAGTAATTAATCATTTTCATGTTTTTAAGAAGAATTTGTTAGAAATTGGAGGCAGTATACCTGAAGAGTTATATGATAAATTAAAGTTGAGGAAAAAATTAGCACATATTGAAGATGAAGTAATTAGACAACAAACAATTGAATACATTTTACATGTTTTGTCTATTAAGGAGATGGAGAAAATATTGAATGACCTAAAACCCTTATTGAGAACCAAGACAATATTAGTAAATATAATGGGAAGAAGATATGATAAAGTAATTGAGGAGACACAAAGAGCTATGGAAAAAGTCTTGATGGGAACTGAGATTGAGAAGACCTCGCCACCTAAGGCTACTAAGCCCAAATCTATTGAGAAAGGTGAATCATCAATGAAGGATGAATTAAATCTTGGTAAATCAATAAGCAATAATACTAGTCAATATGTGAGTACTGTGAAGCAACCAAATTTATTTTTTTCTATTGTGCATGTGTCATTGGAAACTTTGTAGGATGTGAATGACCCTTTCAAGAAGGATACAAATATTGAAGGAAACACTGACAAGGATTTGACAGAGAAAGGAAATCAGAAAGAAAACAAAGATGAAACAGTGAAAGATACATTGAATAAAGTTGAATTGAAACAGGAAACTCTTACATTTGTTTCTTCACCTTTATTGTTGGAAAGTGGATACAAGACTTTGAGCACCAACATTGATAACATGGATGTGGATGAGCTAATGAAGTTATCCTACATCGCATTTTCTAAGGCTAAAGAAAGATCTGAGTAGAAAGGAGAGAAGAAGACCAAGGTAATGACAATAGCAGTTGATACTTTCAACAAACTCCTTCCAGCACCTCTTACTTTTCAAGGAAAATATGATGTAGAGAACTTGAACAAGGCATTAGATGACTTTGACAGTCACTATGAGTCATTAGAGAAGATCATTAAAGAGAAGGTTGAGAAGAAATATCTCGCAAAGAAATTGGAAGAAGTGTGTAAGTCTATTTCATGGGACTTGGGCATACTGAACAAGACTATATCTGAGGCTAAAAAAATTTTTGCACATGGAAGAAAGTTACAGTTAATGTATAAACCCTATCAGACATATCAAGAATATTGAGGATATAGTAGCAAAGGATAGAATAACTCTGGATAAGATGATGGACAGTTGTGAGACCTCCTCACAATCTATATTGGAGCTAGATAGAGAGGTGTCCAAGATATTGGACAAACTAAGTGTACTAGATATAGAAAGAGGGAGAGTTATGGAAAGGTTTGGTTTGCTAAAGAGTCTAATCACTCCTAAGCTATCAATTCTTGAGGTCCATATCTCTGACATGGTGAAGACAGTGTAGGCCCTTATAGAACATATGCCTATTGAGCTAAAGGTAGTAGAGACATCTTTGTTTGCACTGAATGGGCTGATTCTTGTGAGTCACATACTGGTGAATACTTGGACAGAGGAAGTAAAGATCTTGGAAAAATCTTTCTGAGATTTACTAAAGATGATCTAAATTTTCTGGTAAGCAGTGGTATAATTTTGATGTATTCTACATTTTTGTATACCTTTTTCCATTGATTTCAAAGGGGGAGAAGAGAGGAGACAAAAAATATATGGAAAATGAATAGAATAAAGAAGATATGTAAAAGATATACATAGACATCTTTTTGGTATTGACACTTAGTAATTTTTCACTAAGTGTTGCCATCAATACCAAAGGGAGAGATTGTTGGAAAGTGATTCATTTTGGAGTGTTATGGGACACTTGAGGGTTTTCATTTATGGCAACACATCTGGTATGGATGATCACTTAGATTTTTTTATAGTTTTGGAGATACAGATTGCAAAATGACTAAGTAGAGTAAACAGAAATACAAAGTATAGTCGTAAAGTTTTAGACAACAAAGTTAGTATATGGAAAATGGAGACATTCAAGCTTAGGCAAGGATATTTTGGGGTATGTATTGTAGGATTTGAGAGACAAATCCATAGAACCTAAAGAACACCTGCATGCAAGAAACCTATAACAAGAAAGAAGCAGGAAGAGGGAAGGAGAAGAACTCAGAACTCGCTCAAGAAGTGAGAGCTAAATTGTAATCTGAATTAATTGAGAAAGAACTACAAAGTTCAACCTATAAAGGTGAACGAAACCCTAAAACTAGAAAATCTAGGTTGCACATTAATAATTAATATAAATATTAATTATAATGCACCTAAGAGATAGCTTAAGTAAACTAGAGTAATAAACAAATTAATTAATTAAATCAAAATGATCTAATTAATAAGTGTAAATAGCTAATTACTCTAACACCCCCCCTTAAGAAAAGCTAAGGAGGAAAGCTAACCTAGAATAGCTATGAAAGCAAGAAAATGGGTCCTAGCAACAAGGCCTGATCAGGTACCCAAGCACAACCAAATCTCTGTAAAGTGAAGAAATAGAGAAAACCACATGGGAAAAACCCTGCTCCAAGAAGAGATTAAAAAAAATGTAGAAAAGAATGGCTCAAGAGACTATCTCAAAACCATAAGTACAATCAAACACCCCATGGGAGAGGGATGAGACACCAAAGCCCCCCCAGAATGATGGAACCCCTATAGGAATGATCGAACCAATAGAACACCAATGTGGAAGAAATAGAGGTATGAAGCAACAAGGAAGCCCCTGAATGAGAGGTGAAATCGAGAGGCCAAGCTAGTGATCAAAGGAGAATGAATGAGAATCCTAGAATGGGATCCCCAATGAAGGTGGGCCAATAGATGGGCTGAATTTGTCAGCTGGGAGGAGATGAATGTCCTCGGATATGCCCTCAACAACTAGAGGGGAATTCTCAATGCAGGGAGTGACCATAACAGGGACTGTTGAAGAAGAATCATGTTGAACAAATGTAGGCACAATAGGAGGAGGAGGTGGAGAAGCCACAACACTAATCTCAGGAGAAAAATAGAAGTTCAGATGACCTGACTTCTTCTCATTAGGCACTCGTGAAGTAGGAGAGATATTCTCTAACAGTGGAGATGGTGGACCAAAATGGGAAAAGGAGTACAGGCAGGTGGCATGATCAACTATCCCTGTAGCAACAATGTGGCTAGTCGCACTATCTCTGATGTGTATAGAATCTATAGTGAACTCAACTATCTTCTCTATCCCGCTATGAGTAATCTAATAAATGGAGAGAAGGTTCGATTACAAGGATGGAACACATAGTACATCATGAAATTCACCACCATTGATGTTCATAGAACCCTGACCACACACAGGAATAATAGTGTCATTCCCCATCAAGATGTGTGGGGTAGGAGAGGCCGCAAAAGATGAGAAGGAACTCTGAGAAGATTCCATATGATGTGAAGCACTGGAATCCAGCAACCACCCAGAAGAGGGAGCAATAGTAGATGCACATAAGGCATGACCCTTTCCGTTGTCTAGCCCATTTTCCTAAGATGATGATGAAGAAGAGCAGCGAGAAGAGGAAGAAGGAATATCAATGTTGCTCTTATGAAGAAGAGCTATCAAATCAACAATCTGTTGGGCATATCCATCTACCTTCTTCTGAAATCACTGAGACTCATCATGATTAAACTTATTGCAATAAGTACACTTGGGTTTGTCTGTCTTTGATTTCCCCTTAGGTGAAGGAGGTGGGCCAGAGGAATGCTGGGAAATAGAATCCTTCCAAGATTCTATGGATGATGATACTTGTTTCTGCTCTGGTTTTCGTGGAAATGGGTGAGCAACCAAGGCATGGCTCATAGAACCTAAAGAACCACTCAACTATTGAATCTTTGACTGCTCTTGAGTCAACCAATCAAAAAAGGCTACAAAGGAAGGCATATTGTGCCTAGGACCCAAGGCATCCATAGTGGAATAGAAAGTGGAGGAGAAAATATGGAACTCTCCACGAAGCTTTGAGAGTATCAGAAAGATACACTCATCATCTAATTTGGTCTTCCCACATCCCTGTAAAAGTGATCGAAGAGCATTGAACTTCATCAAGAAGTCCTCAATGGTGGAAAAAATATCAAGAGACAAGGATGTCAACTCTGTATCAAGCTAAAGTTCCCTAAATGCATTCACTGTGCCAAATAGATCTGCAAAATTTCCCCAATAGGCGCGAGGAGTGGTCAGACCATCCAGATGAAATAGGAGGTTGTCTGAAATGTGCAGTGCAATCAAACCCATGGCTTCATCCATTTTGTTTCTATGCTAAAGGACCTCAAACAGACACTGCAGAATAGGTTGGTTCTCATCTAGACATGACCATAAGCCACATGACATGAGTAGCCTGGTCATGTGTGTTTTCCAGGTGTAATAATTGTGTGGTGTCAGCCGGGCCACAAAGGGGTCCGACATTGAGAGAAGAAGTAGACGAAAGTAAAAGGGTCATTTCTAAATTAAAGTACAGAAAGAAAATGCACCCCCCCTCCCCACAATGTATAAATCTATTCCCTTGTACAGCAAAGAAACAAGTATAGAAAGCATAAAAATGAGAAGAAAACCTAGACGCCAGATGCAGAGATGGAGGAAATAGAAGCCTCTACTTCAACACCAAAAACAAGATCTCAAATAGCCAAATCAGAAAGCAAGACCAACACCATCACATCCATCTTGGAAACACCTTTCTGACAATATTTCATTTTCTGAAAATGGACACCGTATGCACAAGTTATGGCCAAAAAACTAACTGCTCCTCCGAAAAATAGCTCTCTGGGAAAAACCAGAGACGGGAAAAAATTTGATGGTCAAACGACCGTCGTAGCTGCCGAGTAAAAATTTGGCAGTCGTCTGCACGTCACTGGCCCGTCTCACCAGAAAAACTGAACTCGCCAGAAAATTTTGAAAATTGCCAGAAAAAGTTACTAGCAAGTGACGTTAGTGATGATGTCACCTCTACTGGTGGGCAGTGGTGGCTAGATAGTTGTCGCCAGCGAAGGTGGCGGCCAGGTGGCAGCCAGGTGGCTCCCGGGTGGCTCATGGGCGGTGCTGCGCAAGCGGAGGGCCGGGCGGTGGCGGGAGTGGCGCGCCGGCGGGGGCCAGGCGCGGGCTGTGCATGGGTGGCGTCGGGTGGCATGATGGCGGTGTGCTGGTGGTGCGGCCGGCTGCGCCCCAAAAACTAATTAGAAAAGCATTTTTTTAATTTTATTTTTCTTGATTTTTGTGTTGTACGGCCTAGGAGGGAGAAAATTTTCCCATAGGTCACTATGACCAAAAACATCAAAATTTATATGATTTTTGACTCTCCCAGGCCTTCTGAGCATGATGGTGGCATCTGTTTTTGCTCAAAGTGCTCCAAAAAAAGGTGCCTCCTCAAGATTGATGAAAAAACCCTAGAGAAGCTATGGTTTTCTTCTTTGAATCATAGATTCAAAAACCTTCAGACCAGGCAGCAGCAAGGAAGCTTTGATACTATGTAGGATTTGAGAGACAAATTCACAGAACCTGAAGAACACATGCATGCAAGAAACCTGTAACAAGAAAGAAGTAGGAAGAGGGAAGGAGAAGAACTCAAAAGTCACTCAAGAAGTGAGAGCTAAATTGTAATCTAAAATAATTGATAAAGAACTACAAATTTCAACCTATAAAGGTGAATGAAACCCTAAAACTAGAAAAGCTAGGTTGCACATTAATAATTAATATAAATATAAATTATAATCCACCTAAGAGATAGCTTAAGTAAACTAGAGTAATAAACAACTTAATTAATTAAATCGAAGTGATCTAATTAATAAGTGTAAACAGATAATTACTCTAACATGTATTACCTTTAGTTAAGGTCTCTTACATTTTGGTGTTGATCGTAGTAAGTTACAATGTATTGGATACATGCGAAAATAGAGTAACAATGGTTCAGGACAGATGAAAGGTCACGATGATTGAAGGAGTATGACATGGAATCTAAACGTGCTAAGTTGGATTGGGATTATGGATAACCTATACTTTGGTAGTATAAGATCGCCAACTTTGTATTTACTCTTTGCATTGTATGCACCTTAAAATGGTCGCCTAGACTATGGGCCCCATTTATCATTTTATCAATTTATCAATTTCCTGAATCAATGTTTTGCAACATTTTCAATTCAAATCAATTTCCTTGATCAAATCGTAATTAATTCAATTATTTCAATATTTCCTAAGGTTTGATCATTTCATCAATT
>MU223262.1:2535834-2597353 GCA_018584345.1 Thuja plicata
ACTTTTTTTTTTATTTTTTTTACTATTATCTTTTTTGACTCTTTTTTTTTACTTTTTTATCTTTTTCTTCTTTTTTTTTCTTTTTTCTACTTGTTTGTTTTTTTTTACTTTTAAGGAATATAATTGACACATGACAAGACATGGACAAAGAACTCAAGCATCTTTCTCTTTGGATAATGATCTTGAAGGTCATGTAATAATGGACCATGACTATTGATGGTATGCTCAAAGACATTGGTAGGGTAATGAAAAAGGGATATGACATGAGTAATTAGATGGAATAGGATGAGGACTTAAGAAAAGGATTGGATAGGCTGGATGAAAGGATGGAAAATAGGTGTTGGATAATGAAGGGATTGTAGGAAAAATTGCTTTGGATTGAATGGAAATGTGAGCAATAACACCATTAGCACACACCTTGAGGGGTGATGGAGTGATGGAGGAAAAGGATATTTTGGATTTGATGGAGGAATGAATATGTATCTTGGGATATAAGGACTCAAAATGGATTTAGAGGGTGTAGGGCATTTAGATGGAGGGATAGCAACTTTGTATGCCAACTTAGATTTCACTTTAAGACTCTGTACTTCAAGAAGATTCTTAGGAATCCACATGGACTTTGATTTTTCATTCTTTTTTGGATCCTTGGAATGCATTTCTTGCAAAAGGGATTTAGGAACCCATATTTCTTTTGAATTTATTTTTTTCTCAATGGGCCTTTGTGGCATTTTGGATATTTCTTTTTCATTTTCAATCACATTTTGCTTTATTTTTACATGTCGATTAGACTGGACATGTTGATCCTTGATAGCATGTGGATTACTTAAATTATGGATAGTAATTGTATGGGGGTATTTTGGATGGGTGGAAGGTTTTCCAAGATGTGTGCCTTTGTTGAATTGCATTTGGGAAAGGTTAAGTGGATTGTGAGCTAGTGGATGTAGGAATATATGGACCTAAGGTGTATGGAAGGGGTGAAGGGGAAGGTATTCATTTGGATTTGAATTTGGAAGAGATAACAACATATTGAGTATGATATTTTTATGGAGGTCATGACCATAAAAAATTTATTTTAAATGAAAGGTTTCTAATATACTGTGTTCATGGATGTTTAACCCTTTGACTTGATAATTTTTTGTTTGACTAGTGGGATACTTTCCATAAGATACGAGTCTTTTTTGTGGTGGATATGATATGGATGGACTTATAGGATCATGAAGTGAATCGGGATGTATGGAAGAAGAGGAACTCATTTGACATGTATGGGTTTCATGAAAAACTTGTGTGGAGGTGCTCAAATCATGAGGGGGATTAGGAGGAATAGTTGGATCCTATGATGGAATAGGACCAGAAATGATAGAATTATTGGGTAGGATAGGATATTTTGCGGGATATGGAAGATTAGGACATGAAGCTAAAGGAATGATAGGCTCAAGTTCATGATAGGACCTTGTGGTGGACATGAAGGTAAAGGGATACCTTGATCTTGACCTGGAAGAGGATCATTGGACTACATTTGAAATGTGGTTTGCTCTTGATTTTGGATGGAATTATTAGGAAGAATGGAAGGAAGTTCACAATCTTGCTTACAAAGTGGAGGGTTAATGGGACATGCAAGGAATATTTGTTTTCAATATGGAAAGGGATCATTTTGGATAGGAGGTATAAGGTTAGTTAGATCATTTTGGATAGTGGGATCATCACCAGGTTCAATAAAAATGGGATCTTGGTCAATAATTGGAGTGGACTGGTCATTGTTGGGATCTTGGTCTTGATTTATTATAGGACTCATTTCTTTGTATTTTGGATCATCCTCTTGACATGTGGAATGACTTTGAATATGAAAGGGGTATTTTGGAAAGGGATCATTTCTTTGGCATGAAGGATAAGGACTTTGAATGAGGCTCTCTAGAATGGGAGCATGTGGTAGCATTGGATCTAGGATTTCGGAATCATGGAAGAGACTTGGATCATGAATGGGACTAGCTTGGATTTATTCTATGGATATCCCTTGGGAGGTTGCATCATTGGAAGTGTCACTTGATGGAGATAGAGGAAATTTCTCTTGTGAATCTTAAGGGGATGAAGGAATGGAGGGAGACATGGATTCTTCTTGAAGGTCAATGTCTTCATAGGGAATGGGTGTGTCATCCATTTGATTTCTTTAGAATGGGTCATTTCTAGAAATGGGTGAATTATTTTTATTTTCATTTTCTTTAATAATTACACTTATACGAGCCACTTTTCGAATGAAACTCTTCATGAAGTTATATTTGTATTGCTTGGGTGATCTTGTTGGTGATACCACCTCAACGTTCGTTTGTTGGAAAGAAATTTTTTATTGAGCATGTGGTACATAGGTGGCTCAAATATTATATTTGATTGATGTCCAAAAGACAACATACTTGAATTTGTGTTTGTTTGGAGCACCCTTGGTGGTGAATGTGATATAATTGGAGACAGTTTATTGTGAGCTTGGTAGAGATTGATTTGTTTTCATGGTTGGCATAAGGGATTGTGTGAATTCTTGAGGGACACATGATTGCATTGGAATGAAGATTGGTTAAAAATTTGGTGGTGGCCCAAGTTGAATTAAGTCATGCTCAAGTTGAAATGTTTGATTTGGAAATTGGTTCAAATATTGACATGGGACTTGATTAAAAAAAAATTCTCTTGAACGTGATTGAATTGGACTTGGTTTAATTTGGGTTTGCCTCATTTATCTGTGAAATGATTTTTTGTATTGTTTATTTTGAAATGAGAGAGTCTATGTTGAATTCACCAAAACTTTATCTTGGACATTTAAGGAGTTTGGCGATATTTGTGTTATTCCTTTCACTTTCTTTCACTTTTTCTTCCAAGATCTTCACTTCTTTAGCCAATTCTTCTTCCAACTTCTGGGTCATGTATGATTAGGATTTATGTGATTGTTTCTGAGATTGGGAGAATCTTATATTTCTTAGATCAAAAATTGTTTGGGTTTATTTTCTTCAAGATTGCATCATGTTTGGGTCAAAACCTTGTGATTGGAAAGGTATACCTTGTCTTGGGTCAAAGGGTTCTTTTGTCACTTCACTTGACATGTACATAGGTTGATGTTGTTGTATTTTATAGGATTGAGATCTTGTTACAAATGGGATGATGAATAAATGCACCTAAGGGTATGAGAGGTATATGCAAAATGCACTTTGTTTTTTGGATTTTGAAAGTGTTTTAAATGAATGCAACTTTGGATATGCAAAATTAAATTTAATCTTAGATTTTTAAGGTTTTGAAAGCTTTTGATTTTTTATGCAAACTTGGATTATGCAAATTAGGGTTTGGACTTTGAAGTGATTTTGAATGATTATGCAAACTTGGATTTGGAATTTGAAGGGATTTTGAAATAATTTGTGCAAGATAGGTATGATGGTGCAAGGTATGCAACTTAAGGTTATAATATGAAAACTAATTTTTTATGATATAAAAACCAATGGTGAAAACTTGGCAAACAAGTGCATTGGATAAGTACCATGATGAAAACCTAGTAAACAGGAATCATGTATAATCCCTCCATCTAGTTTCTCTCCACACTTGGGGGAAAGTTTATCTAACCACCATCCATCAGTTCCTCCATCCCACTTTCCCCCACACATATCATGCCTTGTGTGTAACACCTCATTCACCCTCCTTTGGATCTTAATAAAAATTAAAAGCTAAAATGTAGACATACTTTTGGACACCTCTTGGCATCCACTACTACATCACCCTTTTCATCCACCTATCATCCTTACCTACCCACCATCCCATCTTCCATCCCCCTCTATCCTTCAACCACCATCTTCTCCACCATCCACCTCCCTCATCCATCCTTCATTCTATCTTTCATCTACCTCACTTATCCTCATGTTCTCCCATCTTCCATCCTATTGTACTTATCCTAATTCCTCCTCATGAATGACCTATCCTAAGAAGGGGAATCTTATCCCTTGGGTACATAGTCCTTGGATATCTTATCATATTCAAATTTCACCTCCCAAATCATGTCTATCGTCACCCATTCATATCCATATTTCATCTCTCAATATTTCTCTCTTATCCACCTTTCATCTCTCAATCCTCTTCTCCTATCCCCCCATTATCTCTAATCCTTTCATCTCCCAATCCTTATCTTCCTTTCATCCATTCATTCATAATCCTTCCATACATCAACTCTTATCTTTTAATTCTCCCATCTCCCCATCCCCTAGCACCTCTACCATCTCTCCATCCCTCTTGCATTCCTTTTCATTGTTATCTAGCTCTAGGCTACCCCCACACATCCAATTCCATCCATTGCAATCTATCACCCCATGCAAAACCTATCCATCTCCTCTAGTTATCCCAAAAATCAAACATCAATCATCCCATCCAATAACATCTTTGGTCTTATTCCCAGCCATGTTGCAAGCCTTGATCTCAATTCATCATCATTATTGGGATGCATCCTTCCCAATCCTTGTGTTATTTCAGGATATCTCATTCCCACATCATCCTTTCCACCATCAGTCAATCTTGGCTTTCCAGCTCAACTGGGGAAACATTGTGCATATCCCCATCATCTCATCCATCAGCTCAAGAACTTTTACATCTTGTAATTAGTTCCATGTCTATAGCGTCAGTCGTGTCTACGCCTAGGCTCATTTGTACATATGTGCCTTTAAATCCCATCATTTTTGTCAGTTAGTCTTTTTGTCATCATGGCTATTGTCCCTATCCAGCTAGAACTTCAACAATCATCTCTTAGTTCCTTGGAGGTTTGATTGGCTTTCGTGTCTCTTGTCATAAGGAATCCTAGTTTAGCAATCCATCATTGGTCTTCGCAAGATTTATCCTTCCTCATATCCGTCCAATCAATCATCACCCCATCATCCTCCCTGTGGAAAAAGGCACATG
This sequence comes from Thuja plicata, assembly GCA_018584345.1. Lineage (NCBI taxonomy): Eukaryota > Viridiplantae > Streptophyta > Pinopsida > Cupressales > Cupressaceae > Thuja > Thuja plicata. Next base: position 2,540,749 of record MU223262.1, read on the forward strand.
AGATACTTTTTATTTATTTGGTGTTTTTGCATCTTTTTTTATCTTTTGAGCTTCCTTGTTTTACCTCCTCATGGTTTCCACGATCTTTTCTATCATGGTGTGTTGTGAATGGTGAAACTAGGGGTAAGGTCTTGATCTTTTTCTTTCTACGTGCATGTTTGTGGGTTCCTTAGCATTGTATCCAACCTAGTTCTTTGTGAATCAAGTGTGATGTTGGGGAAATCCTTGCATTTTTTGAGTCATTCCATGCAACATCTTTGACAAGGCCTTGGTTCTTCATAACCTTGGCTAGTCTCTTATAATGATATATCAAAATAAGTGCTCACTAGATGAAATCTCCCATATGGGAGGTGCCATCTCAAGCTTCATATTCCTCCATCCACTTATCCTCTGGTCATCTTGCATACATCCTCCCATCCATTTTGAGATCACACGTGTTCTCTTCAACCCGTTTGTCCTCTCAAGGGTGATTCATCATCCTCATCTCCCATCATCTTTCCTCCTAGTCACTCTTTTGAATTATTGTGGCATCTCTCCTAATCGAATCATCTTCTTCCTACCTCTATGTCTTAATCTTCTTTGAAATGATGCTACTTCATAACACCACCTCAAAGAGGGGCAAACTATAGACACCTAAATTTGATTAACAAATTTAATTAAATTTAGTCATCTTACTCACATTATTGATTAAATAACTACACATTATTTAATTGATTAATGTTATCCTTTTATCCTAATTAATTTAATTAATTAGGTATATTCCAATTAATCTAATGGAAACCCACAATAATTTAATTAATTAAATCCCGCTTCCTCTATTAATTTAAATAAATAGACTTATCTATTTAAATTTAAAAAAAATTATCCTATTATCCCACTTGTGATTAAATAATCCTATTTAAGCTATTAGAGAACATGGCTCCTAACTTTAACCCCTAACCTAACCTATCCCAACCACTTGACCCTTGGTTATAACTCAACCCAACCCCTTCACACATGGTGTTGGTGCCCAAAAATGATGGATCACTTTTGGCCAACTGAAAGGTATAATGGTGATGCACCACTTGATACCTCTCCAATTTTGGCTTAATAAAGCCAAGGCTAGTAGGCCTGATTTCACTTTGAACTATCAAATTTTTTGTCACACAATTGCGTACACAAACAAACAAAGCTCCTCCCAAGGTGGCGAATGATCCTTGGAGGAGAATAACCAATCTCCTGATAATTTTTATTTTAAAACTTAACTAAACTGATAATCACTAAGATCCTAGTTGTAAGGTTTTGAAATAAATGATTTAATAATCTACAAACTACAAAGCATAAACCAATATAACAATTTCCAAATAATGATTAGATCAATGCCTTATAAAAACTTGGGCTATAGAGTCAGAAAATTCTCAATCCTACGTACAATCAAAGACAGTTTAAAAAACTTACTTTTAATAAAGCAAGACTATCACTTCAAAGGCTTCCACTTGACTTATAATTCAAATCAATTTATACAACTAATCTTATCGAATTTAACTCAAATTAAGAGACCGATAATAACAAGAGAAGATACACAGATCTTTCAATTGATATTTAAACTATATATTAATTTTGGATTATGATACTCAGGGAATTCAACACAATGAAACACTCTATAAAATAAAATATCCAAAAGACTAATTGAAAACATATAACTTATAACCACAAATAAAAAGAAGAGCACTTATCTTTATTGATATTGAAAAACTAGTACATTAAAGTTCATGTTGCAATTGTGATCAAATTCTATTATACAATGTGTTTCTCTCTTTATGATTACATTTTACACCACATATATATGGTTGAATAGTTTTCATACCCCTTTAGAGTGAAAAGACATCATTTTTCATTAAAATTTAGAAAACACTTTTGAGAAAAAACTAATCAACTAACTAACTAATAACTACCTATTTTTTGCATTTGGCTTTGGTCAAAAATCCAAATCATATTGTACGAACTTAAGATTTGTATTGGAGATATGAAATTTGATTTTCCAAACTGGGTCTTTTTTAGATTTTCAATATTTGAGAGTTTTCATTCTTTGTTGACATCATCTTTACAGCAGGTTGAAATTCTAGCATCTCTGAAACCTTTGCTTGCATAATTTTGATTGTTCCTATCACAGAGCTTCCTTCCCTGATCCCTCAACTTCTAATTAAAAATTAATATGTTTTTGTATCCCATTTCACTTACTTCATCATATCATCAATTATTGGGCATGGAGTTTAGGATGCAATTTTTTAGAGTTTTATCACTATATAGGACTCCAAATTTTGCCTAATATTTAGAGCTCCAATAGGCTCTTTCTCAGGACGTATGCTCCATGTGAGCATAGAGAGATCCTAGTTATCTCTGGAGAAGCAGACCATTAGTTAACTATCCTCTTCATAAAATATTTGTTTGAACTTAATTTGGTGGCCCCTGGCACCCAAAATTAATATTATTCTTTTCCTCTGTCAAAGGTTTGATTTTGATCATGAAATACTTTGAATCTCCTGAAAATAATATTATATCATTCCTTTTCCTTATCAACTAGAATATTTGAAAATAGACAAGTTTCAGAATTATTCAATCCCGACATCTAATCTTTTTTTGTATTTGATGCATCATCCTTATGGACCATATTCATTGGTTTCACTTTATCAACACAATCAATGGCTTTTGATTTATGTTTTTCCTCTGAGATATAATCAGGTGCACTGTGTTCTTTGTTGTATGGAGGATCCCTGTGCATATGATCAGTCATATAAATATCTAAACTAAGTTCTCCCGCTTGGATGTTTCCTTTCACACAATCTGCCCCATTTCCATTCTCCAGATATTGTTTCTCTTTACATAAAAGTTTTGAAGATAGCTCATATTCAGGAACTATCTTCTTATCAAGAATTTGATCAGATAGGACACTCTAATATTTTTTAGAACTAATCTTCAACACATTTTCATCATTATGTCTATTCGATTCCATTTCATTTTCACATGTCTAATATAACTTTTTCTCAGAGGATGAAATGATGCATGTCTCATTTTCTGAATACAATTCCCCATACATATTCCGAGATTCATCATCCACAAAATGATTACTAGGCCCATTGTCTTAATCATGATGTTGATGGACTTGATTTCATAGAAAATATTCTTCAATTGATGGTTTCAAGGGTATAGACATATCTTCTTTTTCTTCCTCTTCAAATAATGAATTCAGGAACATAGAGAGCTTGGGCATATCTTCATGAGAGCTTTCATCTAAAACTTCTTCTTATTTATATGTTGTATGTTGTTCTATTTCATCTCCTCTCTTTGATTCTTGAAAGTTATCATCTCCATCATCTAGTACTCCCTGAAAATATATCGATCCATCAACTCGCTTATCATGGTGCATTGAGAAAACAAATTGACCAATCTTCTCAAAATGTTTTTGATATTCCATGTCTAGTAAATATGAGATTTATTTTGTAATGAGAAGATCTTCTTCCCATCATAATGGTCATTGATACTTGTTTCCATGCAAATCTCACTACGTATAGATTCTTCTTCAATCTGATCCAAATTTTCTTCCTCTATGTCATCATTCTTTTCTTCCCTCAATACCTCACACATTTTCTCAAGAAAAACTATTAGTTGAGAATCATGGTAGATTCCTAACTAACAAAGTTTATCCATTAATTCCCTTCCCAGAAGCCTGATATCTTAAGGTATTTCCCAATATATCTTTATCATTCTCATGAACAAATGTATTGCAGGTTCACCTTTATATCTTTCCAAATTCAAGAATGTATCCAAAGGGGACATGTAAGATTCTTCCTCCAAAATATAATTTGGTTCTCTTTCCTATTCATAGAACATTTTTTTTCATAACACATTTTTTCTTCTTCACCACTGGCATCATGAAACATATCAAGAAACCACTGCTCAAATTGTCTCCATGATGAGATGGACTAAGTAGGTAATGATTCATATTCTTCTTGTGCATTATTTTTTAATGACCATGCAAATAGATTCATGGCATCATCTTATGTGTGGACCTCATAATTATGAAGGAATATATGAAAAGCATCCAAATGATCAAGAGCTGATTCATCATAATCTACATAAAATTCAGGAACCCTCTGTGAAAGTTGTGAAAATAATTTATTAGAGCTGCATTGAAAATTTATAAGATCTAAAGGCCTGGTATCCGTGGGAATAAAAAATCTTTTTAACAGAATTCTAAACATCATGCAATAGTTATTCTATTACTTATTAAAAGATAATTTATGATCCCTTCTAGGCTATCTTCCTATCTGCTTCTGATTTTTCTCCCTCAGTAGAGTCACCACCTTCTTATCAGAAGGAAAATACTTATTATCTTCTGAGTTCTTTTCTCCCAGTAGATTCTTAAATATATCACTAGAGCTTCTAGGTAAAATACAAAAAATTTCTTTTGAACAACTCCCCGGCAGAATCACCAATTTGTTGGTGCTCAAAAATGATGGATCACTTTTTGCCAACTGACAGGTATAATGGTGATGCACCACTTGATACCTCTGCAATTTTGTCTTAATCAAACCAAGGCTAGTAGGCCTAATTTCACTTTGAACTATCAAATTTTCTATGTCGCACAACTGCGTACACAAACAAACAAAGCTCCTCCCAAGGTGGTGAATAATCCTTGGTGGAAAATAACCAATCTCCTGATAATTTTTATTTTAAAACTTAACTAAACTGATAATCACTAAGATCCTAGTTGTAAGGTTTTGAAATAAATGATTTAATAATCTACAAACTACAAAGCATGAAACAATATAACAATTTCCAAATAATGATTAGATCAGTGCCTTATAAAAACTTGGGCTATAGAGTCAGAAAATTCTCAATCCTACGTATAATTGGAGACAGTTTTAAAAACTTAATTTTAATAAAGCGAGACTATCACTTCAAAGGCTTCCACTTGACTTATAATTCAAATCAATCTATACAGCTAATCTTATCAAATTTAACTCAAATTAAGACACCGATAAAAACAAGAGAAGATAGGCAGATCTTTCAATTGATATTTAAACTATATATTAATTTTGAATTATGATACTCAGGGAATTCAACACAATGTTCAACACTCTATAAAATAGAATATCCAAAAGACTAATTGAAAACATATAACTTATAACCACAAATAAAAACAAGAGCACTTATCTTTATTGATATTGAAAAAATAGTACATTAAAGTTCATGTTGCAATTGTGATCAAATTCTATTATACAATGTGTTTCTCTCTTTATGATTACATTTTACACCACGTATATATGGTTGAATAGTTTTAATACCCCTTTAGGGTGAAAAGACATCATTTTTCATTAAAATTTAGAAAACACTTTTGAGAAAAAACTAATCAACTAACTAACTAATAACTACCTATCTTTCGGATTTGGCTTTGGTCAAAAATCCAAATCATATTGTACAAACTTAATATTTTTATTGGAGATAGGAAATTTGATTTTCCGAATTGGGACTTTTTTAGATTTTCAATATTTGAGCATTTTCATTCTCTGTCTACATCATCTTTACAGCAGGTCAAAATTTCAGCATCTCTGAAACCTTTGCTTGCAGAATTTTGATTGTTCCTGTCACAGAGCTTCCTTCCCTAATCCCTCAACTTCTAATTGAAAAGTAATATATTTTTTATCCCATTTCATGTACTTCGTCATATCATCAATTATTGGGCATGGAGTTTACTGATATTCAATATTCAATATTCAATATTTTGTTAGTGCTTTTTATTGCAGATGTTGATAACAAATATTGAAGATGTTAATAACTATTCTTAGGCTTAACTCTATAAACCCAAAGATGCATCTGACAATAAAAAACACTAATACAATAAGGATTATCATCCTTCTTCACTTCCAGCTTCAAGATCAGGCTGGTGTACCTTAAGGATTCACTTCTCCAAATAATCAACAACAATATTTGTATTCTTCAACACAAATCATAAATATTTATGCTCTTCAAACAGAAATTAAAAGATTATTTAAAATTTAAGGATTGACCATGATAATTTCCTATCAAGTATAGATCAGTGCCTAATCCAGGGAAAAGAGTCAAAAGAACATACATTCACATAAAATTTTTGATAACAACACACCCAGAACCCAAATGAAATGCATTACAAATCATTCTTCTCATTTCCACACCCAAACATCAAATTCTCATGTAAATCTTGAATCCCCTGAAACCACCCATAAGAATAACCCTTCCCTTTAAAGAAACTCAAGAATAATCCCACAATTTACCTTGTAAGTAGTGTATTGAAATTTTCCTTACAAATTCAATACACAAGAATTCAAAAATCAACACAGGAAGACATCATAAATGTGCAAAGGAATTCCACTATATTTTCATTAAAATTCTCTCTATTTCAATACATTCAGAATGACCAAAACTCTAAAACAAGACCAAAATTAGAAAACTATCTTGCAGTTGTGAATTCACTATCCCTCAAATTTGCAAAAGCCTTACTATTTATATTATTCACTAGTCATCTTGGAATCCTAGGAGAATCTGGATGCAACAAGCTTCAGATGGCTATGAAAATAAAAAAAGGTGTTATAAAATACACTTACAATCATTTTACATCGGTGGAGAGGAAAACTTGAGTAGCTCATTATAATCATTATAAAGTTTTAATAGTTGGAACCTTTGTCCGCAGATGTTTAAGGTAACTTCTGAAAGTTGTTGTGAGAATAATGACCGCCTACATGGCTAACATACACTATTATTTTAGATAATTACCCTCCATGTGCTTATAGATCACGTGCCAAGTGTCATTCAATCATCTTTCATTGCCTCCAAGTCTGATGTTGTCTGCTTTTTCTTCTTTTTCTTTGTGCTTTTCTCCCATAGTGCAACCTCCTCCTCTATCAGCCAGTCAAAACTATTAATGCCCTGTAACTACTTCATTTGTATTTCCCACCTAGCATCGGTGATAGCCCTTGTATCTGCCACAAACTTGGTGCAATCTATTTCAGCTTTCAAAATATCATTTGGGACATTATTATATTTGTTCATATTCAAAACATTATCCTCGATTAGGAAAGATTCATGCTCTGGAAACAATGCATCAAAATCATTTCTCCACTCCTTGACACCTTTTACTTCATCATTCTCATTGTGTATAGAAGGGATGTATTTGCTAAAATTAGGGCCAAACATATTCAACTTTAACTTTAGCTTATGTGTCTTTCCCTTAAAAAAGGACAGGGATGCACCAATCTGCTCAATCATCATTAGCCTCCATCATTCTCATATCCAATACCAAATTAGTGTGAAAAGTTGGGAAGGGAAGGTGTGAGAGATGAAAACTAAAAAAAGAGATGCTAATTAGTAGGAAATGAATCCCATGTGGCAAAAGGAGAGGAATTTTTGAATTTAAAAAATCACTTATTCCCACAAATTAGAATTAGGATTTAGGAATTATGAAAAATCCCATAATTTAAAAGTTAGCCAATTAATTAATGTAAAATTAATTAATTATGAGACATAGGGAAAAGGGATAAATAAATGATATTTATTTATCAAGGATTAGAATTAGGGATAAATAAACTATAATTTACCCCTAAAGAGGGAAAATTAATTGACTTTGATTGATTTTGATGCGAAGTTGGACTGATTTTGAAATTTTTGATAAGGTTTTGAAAGAGGTTTGGTAATGATGAAAATGATTTGAACCGATTTTGAATGATTGTGAACCAATTTTGATGACTTTGAAAAGGTATTAAAATGATTTTGATAGGTTTGATATGTTTTTGAATCAATTTTGAGGGTTTTGATAATGATTTGAAATAATTTCAAAGGTTTTGATAATGATTTTGAACGTGATCAAATCAATCAAATAAATTAGAGTTATGACGTGAAATGAGAGAAATGTTAATAATTAATTGAACAGTTTTCAATGTTGGTGTAGGAGCATCTTGGGTTCATTGCAATCTTGCATCAACCAAAAACATCTGATTTTTTTGTTCCCGGTCACTGGTTGTTGTGTTTCTTATTGCAGTCAATTTCTTTAGATCCTTGGTGGTTGTGTTCATAGATTCGTGTTTTAGATATCATTAGGAAGTTTGTCCTATGATCGCAACTCATTTGGAGTATCACTCCTAAAGTTATGCTGGATTATTTGGCTATGTTTAGAATGTGTTCTTCATGTTCTTGCATCGGTCAGTAGTTGGAACCTTGGTTGGATTTCCTTGATTGGCGGTGTTAATGGCTCATTTTCCTATGTAGCTATGTTTTTGGCCGGCCTGTTTATATGATCGCTCCTTGTGATTTATTTTTTGGTTAAAGACCTTTGATCGGAGGTCGACTGGGAGTGTGTTGGTAACACATTTTGTTTCTCTTGGAAAATTTAATCTCAAGGCCGACCTGTTAGGTTGCGTTCATGTATTTAGATTGGATCTTGGTCCTTGTTTTGGGGATGGAAGCTTGAGATCAAGCACAGTAAGCTAGGGTTTGAAGAAGACTATTACAGTCATAGGTCAGGAAGGATAATTAGGTTTCTTTGTAATAAGTCCCTAGCATTTGAGATGGGAATGTTGACTTCTATTGCAGAGCTTTGTATTTTTTAACCTGTTAATGAAAAGGTTGCATGTGTATTCCATACTCTAGATCTATGTATTTACTTCTTGAAATCTTTGATTTTCTAGTGTTTAACTTTTGTTGCAAGGTTGGACTGTTCATTTTATTGGACCCTATTACCTTGGTTGCGTTAGGAGGTATCAGAGTGGAAAAAAATTATTGCTGTGAATAGATCTTGTCTCCTAAGTATGTGGTTCCTAATCTATTTTTTGTGGGGTAGCAAAATGAGGGTCTGACCCGTGGTTGCAGATAAATAATCAAAGATGGCTAGGAGAGGTGCTAGAGGTGGAAGAGGTGTAGCCCCTAATGTTGTTGAAATGTTGAGACAAATTACTTCTAGGTTGGAAGTGGTTGAAATAGCCTAGAGGAGAGGTTGACATATTGAAGAAGTGATGTTGAGGAAGAAATTGAAGAATAGGTTGAAGGAGAAGATCGAGAACAACCTGAAGAGGATCAAGGAGAAGAAAGGTTTATTAAGGATCTTACTAGGGTTAATACCAGACCACATTTTAATCCATCAGATTATGATGGCCGATTGGATGCAGATGAGTTGTTGGATTGGATCTTAGGTATGGATAAGTATTTTGATTTTGAAGGTACTGATGAAGACAAGAAGGTAAAGTATGCTTGTACTAAGTTAAGAGGTCATGCTTCACTGTGGTGGGATCATTAGCAGAATGATAGGAGGAGTAGAGGTAAATAGAAGATCAAATCTTTGGATAGGATGGTGAACAAGATGAAAGAAAATTTCTTAGCCTCTGATTATCAGGTCAGTTTTATCAGAAGATTGAAAATTTTAAGACAAAAGGTTATAAATGTGAAACAGTACACTAGGGAGTTCTACAAGTTGGATATCAGATCTGCCTTTAAAGAGGATTAAGTAGAGATATTTTCAAGATACCTAAACGGTTTGAGGATTTCAATACTAGGGGAGCTCAGTATGATCAAGATTGGGAATGTGGAAGATGCTTATCAATATGCCCTTAAGGCTAAAGACAAGTGCAAAGACAAAGAGGTAGAGGTGGAAGGTTCCAGAGAGGTAGAGGTGGAAGGTTCCAGAGAGGTAGAGGTGGTAGATCGATTGGGGACTCTAACAAAGGGAAGACAAAGGAGAAGACTCTTGAAAGGAATTATCACAGAGGTGGTTATAGGAATGAGGACTACCAAAGAGATGATAAAAGGTTGTTTAAGGGCACTTGTTTCAAGTGTGGTGGATAAGGTCATAGGGCCTTTGAGTGAAAACAAGGTGGATCTGAAAGAAGAATAGAAAGAAGCATAAGGACAGCTCTTGTGGAAGAAGAGGGATCTTCTAAATCGGTTAATAATAAGAAAGTTGAAAAGGGAGAGACATTGGTCATGAGAAGAACCTTGTACCATGATGAAAAGGTGGAGAACTCTTGGTAAAGAAAGAGCTTGTTCTAAACCAGATGTCTTGTTGGTGGTAAGGTATGTAAAGTTGTTGATGGAGGTAGTTTTCAGAATTTGGCATCTAAGGAAATGGTAGACAAGTTGCAGTTGTAGAGATTGAAACATTCTAAATCCTATGAGATTGCATGGATAAAAGATGATCACAAGGTGTTGTTAAGTGAACAGTTTTCGGCTAAGTTGAGAATAGGGAAATATCATGTTGACATCTTGTGTGATATAATGCCTATGGATGTATGTCATGTATTGTTGGGTAGACCTTGGCAGTAAGATAGAAAAGCTATACATTATGGGAGAAGAAATACATATACTTTTGTGGCTAAAGGTATCAAATAAATATTGATGCCTTTATAGGAACCTTTTAAAGGGTAAATTTGTATTGGTGCTATATTTTGTATGGTTGATGGAAGGAAATTCTTGGAATGTATGAGACATGAGAATTTTTTTTGTTGTTATTCCAAAGAAGACTGCATATATAGATCTGAGCGGTGAATACCTTGAAGAGATTAAGAAAAAGTTGGAAGAGTATATAGATGTGATTTCAGGTAATGTATCTGATGGTTTGCCACCGGTTAGGAGAATTATTCATTGCATGGATCTAATTCCTAGAGCTATTTTTCTTAATAAAGCAACTCACTGGTTAACACCAGCAGAGAATGAGGAGTTGAATAGACAAGTACATGAGTTGTTGCAAAAAGGATTAATCAGGGAAAGTTTGAGTCCTTGTGCAGTACCTATAGTATTGGCACCTAAGAAGGATGGAAAGTGGAGGATGTCTAAAAATTCTAGAGCAATAAAAAATATGACTATCAAGTATCGGTTTCCTTTACCTTAGGATGGATGACATAATGGATTTCTTGAGTGGAGCTAAGTATTTCACAAATATTGATTTGAAGAGTGGTTATCATCAGATCAGAGTAAGCGAAGGTGATGAATGGAAGACTTCTTTTAAGAATAAAGAAGGTTTGTATGAGTGGTTATTAATGTATTTTGGTTTGTCTAATGCACCGAGCACTTTCATGAGGTTGGTAAATGTAGTGTTGAAGGAATTTTTGGGTAAGTTTTTTATAGTTTATTTGGATGACATTCTGATTTTCAATAAGACAAAAGAGGAACACTTGTTGCATGTAAGGCAAGTATTGCAGAGGTTAAGAGAGGAGAAGTTGTTGATAAACTTGAAGAAGTGTACTTTTATGAAGAATGAGCTTGTATACCTTGGATTTGTAATTTTTGTTGAAGGATTCAAGATGGACCCTGAGAAGGTTAGAGCAATTGTTGAATGGCCTAAACCTGAAAGTGTTAGTGAGGTAAGATCATTTCATGGCTTGGAAATTTTTAATAGGAAGTTCATTAGGAATTTTAGTTCTATTTGCAATGATATGACTGAGACAATGAGGGGAGATAAGAAGGAATTCAAATGGACACATGGAGCACAAAGAAGCTTTGATTTTTTTAAGAAAAAGGTAATTGAACAACCTGTGTTAGCACTACCAAATTTTAGTAAGGTATTTCAAGTAGACTGTGATGCTAGTGGAAGTGTAATCAAAGAAGTCCTGAGTCAAGAAGGTAGACTAGTTTCTTACTTTAGTGAAAAGTTGAATGATACAAGGAGGAACTATTCTATTTATGATCAAGAATTTTATGCTATTGTTCAAGATTTGAAGAAGTGGAGACATTACTTATTGCCTAAGGAGTTTGTGTTGCATATTGATCATCAGGCTTTACAGTATTTTCATAGTCAGGGTAAGTTGAATCAGATACATATGAGATGGGTTGAATTATTATAGATTTACTCATGTGTGTTGAAGCATAGGAGTGGTAATTCTAATAAAGTTGTTGATGATTTGAGTAGAAGAAGGAATCTTATGACAGAGATGAAGGTGATAGTGCTTTGATTTGATAAATTAAAGACTTTCAATAAGGATGATCTTGATTTTGTTGAACCTTGGAAATCTTGTAAGGAACCTTTGGTTACCAATAGGAGTTCTTTGTAGGATTATTTTCTACATGATGGAATGTTGTTCAAAGGAGTTCAGTTCTATATACCAAGAGGATCTATGGGGAAAATTTTGATTAAGGAAAAACATTGTGGAGGATTAGCTGGACACTTTCCGATTGATAAGACAGTGGCAGTTATCAAGGAGCAGTATTATTGGCCACGAATTCATAGGATGTTAGGAATTTCATTTAGAAGTGCAGGATTCTTCAAGTTGTTAAAGGGAGTAGTCATAATATTGGATTGTATACACCATTACCTATACCAGAGAAGCCTTGGGAGGAGATGAGCATGGATTTTGTGCTTGGTTTTCCAAAGACTCAAAGGGGTAATGATTGTGTATTTTTGGTGGTGGATAGGTTTTCAAATATGGCTCATTTAATTCCTTGTAAGAAGACATCATATGCAATACATATAGCTTATTTGTTTTTCAAGAACATTATCATATTTCATGGGACGTTGCCTAAGAGCATTGTTTCAAATAGGGATACTAAGTTTCTTGGATATTTTTGGAGGACACTTTGAAAGAAGCTTAACAGAATTGAATTTTATTTCTACATTTCACCCACAGACTGGTGGACAGACTGAAGTTGTTAATAGAAGTTTGGGTAATCTACTGAGATGCTTGGTTGGTGAGAAGGTAGGTAATTGGGATTTGGTTCTGGCACAAGTAGAGGTTTCTTATAATAATTCAGTGAATAGAAGTACTGGGAGAACACCTTTTGAGATTTTTTATGGTTTACATCCTAAAGGAGTAACAGATTTGAGGGATATCAGTGTTGAAGAAAAGAGGAGTGCTGAAGGAGAATAGTTTACCGATCATATGAAGGATTTGCATGATAGAGTTAAGAAACATTTGGAAGGCATGAATGATAAGTATAAGGAGAGATTTGATAGGAAGAGGAAATATAAGGAGTTTTAAGTTGGTGTTGAAGTGATGGTTTTCCTGAGAAAAGGAAGATTTCCAGTTGGTACCTATAGTAAGTTGAAGATGAAGAAGTTTGGACCTTGTAGGGTTTTGAGAAAGTTTGATTTAGGGAATACTTATGAAGTTGAGTTACCAGAGGACATGGACATATCAATTATATTCAACATACAAGACTTTTATGAATATAATGAATCAGATAGAATTGAGGGAGATGGATCAGAGAGTGAATTATAGTATCCTAAGAAGCAAAAGGAGGAGGTTGAACCGATCTTAGATACCAGAATTGGTCGAAGCACTAGAGGAAAGCAGTATGAGGAATATCTTGTTAAGTGGAAGAATAGACCAGTTGAGGGTTCTTTATGGATTTCTTAGGTGGAGTTAAACCGATTGGGTTTTCCTTCATCTTAGAAAAGTGAGAGAATCACTTTTCAAATAACCTCGAGTGTCTGGTGCAGGGGCATTTTGGGTTCATTTCAATCTTGTATCAACCAAAAACATCTGATTTTTTCTGTTACTGGTCACCAATTGTTGTATTTATTATCGCGGTCAAGTTCTTCAGATCCTTGGAAGTCATGGAATCATATTCTATAGATCGTTAGGAATCTTCTCCTATGATCGCAACTCATTTGGAGTATTGCGCCTAGAGTTATGATGGATTCTTTGGCTGTGTTTAGAATGTTTTCTTCATGTTCTTGCACTAGTTAGTGTTTGGATCCTTGGTTGGATTTCCTTGATCAATGGTGTTAATGGCTCATTTTCTTATGTATTTATATGTTTGGCCGACCTTTTCATATGATCGCTCCTTGTGATTTGTTTGTTGGTTAAAGACCTTCGATCGGAGGCCGACTGGGAGTTTGTTGGTAACACATTTTGTTTCTCTTGGAAAATGTAATCTCGAGGCTAACCTGTTAGGTCGGGGTCGTGTATTTAGGTTGGATCTTGGTCCTCATTTTGGGGAGGAAGCTAGAGATTGAGGGCAGTAAGCTAGGGTTTGATGAAGAATGTTACAGTCATAGGTCAAGGATAATTAGGTTTCTTTGTAATAAGTCCATGTCATTTGGGTTGGGCATGTTGACTCCTATTGCAGATATTTGTATTATTTTTACCTATTAATGAAAAGGTTGCATGTGTGTTCCATACTCTAGATCTGTGTATTTACTTCTTGAAATCTTCGACTTTCTGTTGTGTAACTCTTGCTGCAAGGTTGGACTGTTCATTTTCTTGGACCCTCTTACCTTGGCTATGTCAAATGTTCAATTAATGATGAAAGACACAATACCAACATGATAAAAACCATATGCATAACATAGAAGAATAATTAGAGTAAAAAATGATGTTTCAGTCATAATGTGAAATCGACACCGCAAGTGTTAACCAATTTTGAACGTCTACATACATATAGAGGAGCATCTTTCTCGGGTGGGTCCCAAAAGAACAAGGATGTGACCAGTGTCATGGCACTCCCACATACCTCAAAGAGGAACAATTTTTCAATAGAATCACAATAGAGTCGAACATTCTCTAAATTGGCTAATTCTTATGTGAGCATTTTGCAAAGGTTAATAAAAGACAACTTGGTGACTCTCCTTGAGATTTGGCCTCTCCCTATAATCATACATACCCTCGTTGGTATGATGGGTCAAATTTTTTCCAATACCATCATGTGCCTAGTCACGTACTAAGCATTGTGTGCATTTTTTACATTTGGTCCAAGACCACATAGACAATAATGTTATCTAGGTCAACAAGAGGAAGCCAAAGAAAAACAAGTTAATGGATAAATAAAATAGTGAGCTTTATATCTAAAGTGATCCTTTTTTACTGAATTCTAAAAACTTTATATTTTCATATTCATCATCTCCTCCTTCATTGAGTGATAGTCCCATTGTCAACACGGTAATGATCACTCCCATATTGCCACCTAATCGAAGGATGTGTGACATGAACATAGAATTCACTCATCTTGATGACCCTTGCAGTGGAGAGCCCTCCCCTCTCTATATCCATGTACTACTCAACAATGCCTTTGTCGGAGGTTTTATGGTTGACCCTGCAATTCGAATGGACATAATCACAGAGGAGGTGCTTATCACTAATGGTCTTAATCATCCATAGTACGATGAGTTCTCTGAAACCATCAGGACATATGATAGACTATCAATCCCCCTTTAAGTTCGACTACCTTGAAAATCCAGGTGGGACCCAAGGCGGTCTTTAAAAATTTTGTTGTCATTCCTGAATTGTACCTCTTTCGAATCAAACTAGGCATTCCCTAGCTAGTCTCCATGGGAGTCATCCCTTCTATCATGCATAAGTATCTCAAGTTCTCCCATGAGGGTACCATTCACATGATCGAAGATACTAGTTATTAGCCCCTAGTATTCCATGGGGGCTTCTTATTGGACTATTTTTGGCCTACTCTGGTAGGGCCCCTATGTCCCTAGCAATATGTATCATTTCTTACTTATCAGAAATACAAGGTCGAGGAATTATCTTTCGGGTCTATAGCGCTTATCCCCCTCCTAATTTTTTCCATTTTGTTCAGCCCTCCCCTGCAACTCAGCATAATTTTTCTTTTGTCCATTCTTCATTGAGGCACAAGGCAAGTGTGTGCCTCATAGGAATCCCCCTCGCTCGCAGCAGAATTCAAACCCTCAATGGTGCCTTTTGTTCCCGTGTATATGCCTAACACAAACAAAGGAAAGGCACCCATGTTGCCCAAGTCAAAGGTTTTCCCTCTTGTTTTGATCCTCATTCTTGCAGACATACATCTTCATACCATTTATGGTAAGGGTAAGAGGTCATCAAGGACTTCTCCCTCTCCTTTAGCACCTACTTCTCAAATCTGAGGGAGCCCTATGTTCCTCCTAGAATCTACAAGGAAAAAAGGGGAATGGCACTCATGGTTGATCCTATAGTTGTTTATTCATTGTCACCTCCTATTACATTGATGGGGTCATCTTCTTTGTTTCTCACAACATCAATGACCACACCCATGGAGCAGGATGCCACTGAGCCTCCACAAATTTATCAACCTAGTTCAAACATACATCGGAACCAACTTGTGCTTGAGTGTGAGCATCGTAGTTCAGAGAGGGACTAGGTGCATGAGCCCGCTACGAAGAAGGAGAGTGAGTCTTTGGTGCCCATGTTTGTTTCTCTTCTTTTTCAAAATTCTGCTCCATCTCTCATTGCCATCATCCCTCATCCAACCAAATCCTTGGTCTTAGTTCCCACCGATTTGTGAGTGACTCTCAAACCTCGCGCTAAGATAAATCCAAGTTTTCATTTCCCCTTCACAGGAACCTTTGTTGATCACCTCCTTAGATAGAATCCCACCATTCCCTACCCTGTAAACATGTTGCACACACAATTTTTGTCCATTGCAGTTATGTCCCCTCAACCCGCATCTGTGCCCTCTCCTAACTGGCATCCTATCTTTTCCAAGGTGTTAAGGCCAACTATAGTGGATCAGAGGGTCTTTCCTCCATCCTTCAAACAAAATTTTGAGCATGGCCCTATGCTTGAGTTTTGTTGTCATAAATCTGCTTTGATGGATCCTATTTCAATTTTTGTTCTTGCAGTAGAGAAAGCTCTACCTTCTCTCGAGTTTATTATCACCCCTTTTGTAGAGGTCAGTGTGGTGCCTTCTTCATCATTGCCTTAGGTTGAATCACCTACATCTTACAAGGCATGTATGTTCAACTCTCTTGAGGAGATTCCAACTTTGACAGTGATCTTTACAAGATCCCTCACACTCACCTTGGTTGAGCTCTTGAATGAGGACATTGAAGTGGCCTTGTCCTTTTCTTTGGCAATTGGTGGGGCACCTAGGGCTACGGTAGCGGTCGTACCAAGATAGTCTCGACCTCCCTGATCCCCATATGATCAAGATTGTGAGGATGACCTATTGGTGGACGATCTATGAGGCAACACCCACTACTATATCTATCGATTAGAGTGTGTTTGTATATGTTCCATGTGATTGTTTGTTAATAGTGTTCCCCCCTAGAGAACCCTTGTACTCTGTTGGTACCTAAAAATAGAGGCTTTTCTATTACAAATTCTATTTGTTATGATATTCTATCTATCATACATTGAAACAAAAGTTTGAGCAAGGCCCTATGTCTGGGTTTCATCGTCATAAATATGTTCCAATGGATCCTCTTTCAGTTTTTGTTCTTGCACTGGTGCAAGCTCTGTCTTCTCTCGAGTTCATCACTGCCCTTTTTCAGAGGTTGTTGGGGTGCCTTCTTCATCGTTGCCTCAAGTTTAGTTGTTTATGTCTTATGAGACGTGTATGTTCAACTCTTTTGAGGAGATTCTAACATTGACAGAGATCTTTACAAGATATCTCACACTCGCCTTCGTTGAGCTCTTGAATGAGGACATTGAAGTGGCCTCATCCTTGGCTTTGGTTGTAGTTGGGGTGTTTGGGGCTATCGTAGCAGTTGTACCACTACAGTCTCGACCCCCCTCCCCGTATGATAGAAAGTGTGAGGATGATGACATGTTGGTGGACAATCTATGAGACACCACCCATATATGTGTGTGTGTGTGTGTGTGTGTGTGTATATGTGCATATATATATACATACATATATGTATATATAACATACGTATATATGTGTGTGTGTGTGTGTGTGTGTATATATATATATATATATATATATATATTAGAGTGTGTTTGTTTGTGTTTTCCTGGGCTTGTCTATTAATGTTTTCCCCCCTGGAGGACCCTTGTACTCTGTTGGTACCTAGAAATAGAGGGTTATATATTGTACACCTATTTGTTATGATGTTTTATATGTCATACATTGATTTTTGACATTTAAGGATGATGCAAAGTGTTGGTGGCATTCAGGCTTCCTTTCCATGTTGACCCAAATTTTTATTTTTTTATTTTTTTGTCTTCATGTGCTCTTCTTCGGATCCGAAACATGTTGGCCCCGATGGAATACCCATAAGCAGTCTTCTATCATATATCTTTGTCACTCTTATGGGTTCTGACGCTGAATAATTGGATACCCCTATCTCTGTTTGGATGTTGTGGATATCATGTGTCACATGTTGAAAGATGGCATTCCATGGAAACATCATGTATGTTGACATGCCACAATGTCTCTCTCTCCTTAGAATATCTTGTGTTCCCCTTTGAGAAACATGATCCATTCTAGGGGGGTTCTTATGTCTTATTTTCTGATTGTCTCTACATCACCGGATTTTTTCAAAATTTAAAATTTTTGATCTATTTGTTTGCCTTTGTGGGGGCCAATCCACTCATCTTAACAAATCTCTAGCTATCTTTTTCTACTTGTACCGGTGTGTTTAAAATCGCCCTATCATACGACTATCTAGATTTTTCTACTTGTATCTGCGGATGTCTAAAGTTGCCTTATCATACGATTATCTAGTTTTTCCTACTCGTATTGGTGCATGTCTAAGTAGCCCTATAATGTGACTCTATAACTTTTGCAAATCACATCGATGCAACTCTAAAGTCACCCTATCATATGACTATCTATATTTTTCTACTTGCATTGGTGCACTCAAAATCGCCCTATCATATTTCTATCTAGCATAACATAACTTGCTACCCATACTAGCATGCTATCAGTTATCTCTATATCTCCTTCATCTAGCATACTTGTCTGTAGCTTATATGATGGATGTGGCCTCGTGAAAATTAAGATTTTTCCCCCAATGGCAACCTCAAGAAGATGAAAGACCCTCAAGTAAGTCAGGTAAGTTTTCTCTACTTTAGCTCACATCTTTAGTTATGATATGCTTGCTAAAGTGGGGGCAAAATGTAATTTCATAAATTTAAACCCTTGTGTAACTTACCATTATGTAATGCTCCTACCTTAGCTAAAAGACAAAATTCCATGCAAGCTTCCACGTCCCTTCATTTTACTTTGTCCTTTTCCATTCAGATTCTTGGCCATGCAGCCGAGCTAGCACAGGATGCATGTGCACCGCGGAGACATCCGCACAGCATGCACTCATCCCCCGAGTTTCTAGATGTGCAGTGAGTCGTTGAGACGTTAAAATAACCACCCCTACATTGTATTGCCTCCTACCACCGCCCACGTACATCAAGAATCCTTGCAGTAGCTTAAAACTCCATTCTTTCACTTCATTTGGTTTTCTTCATGTTTCTTTGACATTCTCTCTCTCTCTTATCTTTTTCACAACTTCTCTCACTTTCTTGAGCATTTTATTGTATGGGCACAACTTACAGCATCTTGACTTTGACATCGTCGTCACCTTACATTCATTCCTTTAGGCTTTGGCATCATGACCTCGAAGGGGAGATTCCTCATGTCATTTATTTTTGCATTTTGTCAAGCATATCATAGTCTTTTGATCTTAATCTTGTAATATTGTTATATTTATCATATTTATTATCTTTACAGTTATCTATCGCTATCTCATCTATTCAGTTGTTGTGGAGGTGGAAACACCAAAGCAGGGACTTGACTAGGGAAAGTCTCAAAATAACCACCCAACATTTTCTTTATTTCCGTGTGTGCAAGTTTTGTAGAAGGAAGAGTTGGAGCTATTGGAATTATTCTACCTCCTCTAATTGTGAGAGTATTCTCTTTGTTGGTCTCTTATCATTACTTTTCTTTCCATAGTCTAGTTGTTCCTCTATGCATTATATATGTTACTAGCTTGGTTTACTTTCTTTTATTTTAGTTATTTTTCTCATCTTTTGTCTCGACATCTATACCACGTTCGTACAAGACGTATGTGTATCGTGCTATCATCATGTACTTGCATTTTCATCCCTGATCCATGTGTGTCTTGGGTAGTGAGCTTGCTTAGCTACACAATCAAAGGTGGTTGCTAGCTCTTTTATTTTTAGTTATCAAAACATATTTATATGATGTCGTAGCATAGTTGTTTCAGTTTCTTCATTTCACATTTTAGTTCAATTTAAGTCTTAGATCATTTTTTTATGTTGTCTAAAATCATACTTAGTTGTCTTTATCTCCCTAGCTCACCAAAGCACTAGTAGAAGTGAGGTTGCACAAAGGTTGGTTCATCCCTTGATATTTTAACTCGTCTCAAAGTCGGTAAATTTTCCCTTCTCCTCACCTAGAACATCAAATAACATTACATATCTAATTCAAATATACCCATAAATTGTAGTATTGAAATAGCTTGACTTGTTCATGAAATTCGCAAACTATCACTCCCAAAAAGGATGTCAAACTCTAGAAAACTCTAGCAATGATAAAGAAGATTATAACAATGTAGTTTACCACTCTAGGAGCCCCCAAACTACTCAAGAAGACACCTAAACCGTAACTGACCATCTCTAGAAAGCTCACATCCCTCCCTAGCAATGTACGGCCATAAAAAGAAATGAATGAATAGTGAACCATTTTATTCTTCTTCAATCAACCTCTAACAAACTGCTATGCAACAATCTTTGTCAAATCTGGAATAAACTACACAAGTATGCCCACCTGTGACCTCTGAGATAAAATCACCAAGATTATCCTCTAAATTGTGTCTCAAATATACTCCTTAGTTCATGAGCGAATGGAGCCATTGTGAATGGAGTCATCTGTTTCCCGCTTTGCTCGAGTTTTGAATCTGCCTAGACCTCTATTTGCCCCAGCTCTGTTGTCCTTGGCCACGACAGATGCCATTGGGCCGGGGGCTTCGGTAGGGGCTTCCTCTTCACTAATTGTGTACTCTGCTAGGTCGTCTAGGTGTGCTGCTCTTGGATCTTCTAACCCTCCTCTCGTTGGGTTGGGGTTTGGTGTGCAAAGTAGGTTCCCTTTTCTCACTATGGGTGGCTCTGAGACTCGTCTTCTTCCTAGTACTAGCGGTGGAGGAGTCTCCACTTCTTGGGTGAAGGTTGGGGTTCCTCCCCCAAACTCTATTGTTGTTGGTGGATGGAGCAATGCTCGTGCTGCCAAATTTGTTGTCACTACTCCAAAGGCGAAAACTTGGCTCATTGCCTATGCCAAGACCTCCCATGTGGTGTGTGGCCCATATGTGGTAGATAATGTGGATTTCTACCAATGTTGTGGGTTAGTTTGTACATTCACTGGTTTTTGGCCCTCTCTTCCAGATCTACATCGTTGGGTGATGGATTCTTGCAGATCTCTAGTCTCTGGTAACATTGATCTTTTCCCTTGTTTGCACAAAGGGGTTTTTTATTGTTGTTTTTACTTCTGCTGAAGAAAGTGATTTGGTATTGAACAAATTGTGGGTGTGAGGATATCATTCTCTAGGCCAAACCTTAGGTAGTCTCCTTTAACCCTCTTACTAAAGTGCTCATTGTGCATCCAACATGGGTTCATCTCCCGAATCCTCCTCTTCATTTTTGGAAGAAACCTTGCTTTGAGGCCATTGGCGATTCTATTAGCCATTTCCTAAAGGTAGATGAGGCTACGACTACAATGGGTCCCTCTACCTTTGCTCGCATTCTAATTGATATTGACATCTTTGCATCCTTTCCAAGGGATGTAGTTCTCGTGGTTGGGGACAAGCCTTGGACTGAATCGTTGGATTATGAGGGTCTCCCTTTCAATGCAAAAGGTGCTTCTTTATTGGTCATCTGGCTACAGATTGTTCTCTCTCGCGTCATAAAGGTGATGTAATTTGATGGAAGGATGGAAATGATGATCATTTGGTTGTCCTGGCCTCTGACTCCTCTACTAATGACTCTTTACAAGATAATGATGTATCCCCCTGAATGGTGTTTATTATGTCCCAGTGGATCTAACTCCGCCTCCTCCTACTATTTCAGCCCCCTCTGGTGGCATGGACCCTTCTCTAATTTCACTACTACTGATCTGCCCCAACCTTCAATTGTTGAAGTTCAACATTGCCATCACTATGTTCCTAGTGTTGTTGATTCTCTCTTTTGGGGGTTCCTCCACCCTCCTCTTGTAGTGGGGACACCTTTGACAGTATTGATTGGACGATTGTCCAACAACGAAGGAAAAGTGTGTCCCCTCTACTCATTGTGGCTGGCTCTGAGACTCTTCTTGCTCTTAGTACTGGTGGTGGAGGGGTCTCCACTTCTTGGGTGAAGGTTAGGGTTCCTTCACCAAACTCTATTGTTGTTGGTGGACGGAGCAATGCTCATGCTACCAAATATGTTGCCACTACTCCAAAGGCAAAAACTCATCTCATTGCCTATGCCAAGACCTCCCATGTGGTGTGTGGTCAAGATGTGGAGGATAATGTAGATTTCTACCAACGTTGTGGGTCAGTTTGTACATTCACTGGATCTTGGCCCTCTCTTCCAGATTTGCATCATTGGGTGGCAGATTCTTGGAGATCTCGTCTCTGGTAACATTGAGCTTTTCCCTTGTGCAAAGGGGTTTTGTTACTGTTGTTTTTACTTATGTTGAAGAACATGATTTGGTATTGAGCAAACTATGGGTGTGGGAAAATCATTCTCTCTCGACCAAACCTTGGGCAGTCTCCTTTAACCCTCTTACTAAACCGCTCATTGTGCGTCCAATATGGGTTCATCTCCCCAATCTTCCTCTTCATTTTTGGAAGAATTCTTGCTTTGAGGCCATTAGCAACTCTATTGGCCATTTCCTAAAGGTAGATGAGGTTGCGGCTACAATGGGCCCCTCTACCTTTGCTCGCATTCTAATTGACATTGACATTTCCACATCCCTTCCGAGGGATGTGGTTCTCATGGTTGGGGACAAGCCTTGGACCGAATCATTGGATTATGAGGGTCTCCCCTTTCGATACACAAGGTGCTTCTCTATTGGTCAGCTGGCTACAGATTGTTCTCTCTCGCGTCGTAAAGGTGTTGTCACTTGATGGAAGAATGCAAATGATGATTGTTTGGTTGTCTTGGCCTCTGAATCCTCCATTGATGACTCTTTACAAGTTATTGATGTCTCCCCTAGATGGTGTTGATTATGTCTCAGCAGATCTGACTCCACCTCCTGCTACTGTTTCAGCCCCCTCTGGCGGCATGGACCCTTCTCTAACTGTCATTGCTCCTGATTTGTCCTTGTCTTCGGTTGTTGAAGTTCAGCATTGTTAGCACTCTGTTCTTAGTGTTATTGTTGATGCTCTCTTTTGGGGGTTCCTCTACCCTCCTCTTGTAGTGGGGACACCTTTGACAATATCTCCTAGATGATTGTCTGATGGCGAAGGAAAAATCACTCTACAGACTCTCATTCTCCTCCCCATATTGGAGGTGAGTTGTATACCCACTCTTGATGTGGGTTACTAGTTGTGCTACTACTCTGTTGTCAATGGTTTCCTTTGACCTCATTGTAAATAATTGCTTTGGTCTGTGGTTTTCATGCCTTCGAGCTATAATGGTGTAAGGGACAACACCTTTTTTGTTGCTTTTAATATCAAAAACAATTTAGAGAATGTTGCAGGTAAGAAATTTCGTATTCATAAACCTTGAGCTGAACCAAGTCTAACTCTAAAACCACATAGGGTTTCTTCAAAGAGAAATATCAAAAATTAATAAACTCTACATGTCAAATGAGAGCCCTAATCCTCTTTTTATAGGCTTTTAGCTACTTTTTGAAAAAATAGTTTTTTGTTTTGTCTTTATTTTTTCAGGCTCTTTTTCATTGTTTTTTATGAAAAAACACCTTTGTTTTTTTGCTATTTTTTTAGATTATTTTTTTTACAATAAGAAACACATTCCTTTTTAATCTCCCAATGTAGCATTAAATAATAACGGCTCGTCCATTAAAATAAATCACTTTTAATTTAATATTTGGCCTCTATAGTCTTTACATTAAATAAATTAAAATAATAATAAAATCCAATTTTTACATTTTACTTTATTATATTATAACTTAAGTCACTTTTAAGCATCCCACCATTTAAAACATTTCATCCTCTTTCCAACAAGCTATAACATTGAAGTGTCTCAAAAATATATTTAACTAAAATGGCAACCTTAGTGAAATTAATTAAATATAGCTAAATAATACACCCAATTAGCGGCAATTGTCAAAATGCATCGGAATTGAAAACTGACTGTGTAGGCATGACCCCCAGGATGAAAGATGATAAACCGACATAATTGTGTGACTTATTAAAAATAGACACTTCCTCCAAGAATCTTGGAGCCCAAACCGGAAGTCAAAAATAAGATTTGAAAACGTCAGGACTCCTCTAAACCCTTTGGGCTCATTGGCAAACATCAAATTACCCTTTTGAACAACCTGATTTAAACCCACAAAGTCAGCAACAACTACACTGCTAAGGAACCTCAAATTTAGGACAATACAATTTAGGTTTTCGTATTTTTACCTAATTTGTCAAAGTTTCATTTGTAATTCTTACAGTGTCAAACCCTTACCCCAACCACTGCTTCTCTGTCATCCCCAAATTTTAGGCCCTTAATACCCCATCCTCATAGGCCCCGCCAAGAAACTCAGTGGAACTACAATTTATTTAAAATAACTTGGGCCAAGAAACTCAGTGGAACTACAATTTATATAAAATAACTTACTTTACACACATATGCTGATTAACCAATGGAAAGAAATATTTAGATGCTTTCACGCCAATTTTTAGCCAAAGATTTATGATAGCTTTAGCTTCGCCTCTTCAGTTCACATATTAGATATGCCACAGAAAAGAACTCCAAAATAGCAGAAAAAACCATTTGAAACAGGGCATCCAATATGAAGCCACAAAATATAAAACGACTGTTGAAATTTCTGTTTTGTGCCAAAACTTAGCTATAGCCTGTAACATCGTATTGAAGCAGCAGCATATAGCTCAATCTTCTGTGTATTTACAATTTTACAAGCCAGGATGTATACCATCTGAAGCATTAAATTTAGACAAGAAAAGAGAGATAGGCAACATCAATGCCATCCAACCACAACGACACTAAGGTAGGTCATCGTGCATGAACTTGATCCGTGGCAAATTAATCCTATTCTTAAAAAAATCACATTGAATTAAATTTATAGGAATTTTGTATATAACCAAATTTAGTTAGTGACATTTTGCAAGCGGGATGGATGCATGTAAACTTGCAGAGGACATCCAGATGAAATTTGAACTGTATTTCCATATTTGAGAGGAAGGTAAACATGACAGCCATCAATGTAGATGAAACCCTCTGTACAAACCCACACAATATGCATAACTTCATCAGTTCTGATCCATCCATGCATGACCTTAGAGTGGTCAGGCTGCGAAATTGGTTCTCTGACCATATACTGGAGATCTCTGGACAATATAGGCATTGGGCAACCTCCAGCTGAACGCATGGCAGCTGTGGAACCAGCAGCAGTACACACTCTAAGACCACTTGATCTGCTGTAGACTGGGTGAAAATGGGAATCATATGAATCACCCTTTAGTATCCTGAAGGCAAGGAATAAGCAATCTTATTAAAGCGATTGACTGAAGAACTCTGTACTTATACATTTGGTAAGTTATATAATCCAATGGAGCGCACATTATGGACATATCTAAAGAGTAAAATGTTAACGAGGTTGTTTCAACAACTATATGGGCCACTTCACTGCCACACACACGCAAGCACCTATACTAACTATAATTCCCTGGAGCTAGATATTCTAAAAAATTAACATCTAAGTGGCAGATCAACCCATAAAGAACCATTTAGCGTAAGTGAACTCACCATTTATCAAATATTCAGTAGTCAATCTCACCTGAATGAGCAATTAGTCACTGCAGCGGGGCATGGGTGTGCAAGCAAAACATCATTTAGTGCCAGTGTCTGGGACTGTGCGCCATCAATACAAGTTAGTATCCTTGATAGCTGTACAGGCTTCCGCCTTCCTTCAAGAATTTCATCTAATACCTACAGATCAACAAATCCAAACTCTTCAGCCAGTGAGCAGGAAAATGATCTATTCAAAAAAATATGATAGAAATGTATTTACTGCTCCCTAGCGTGCAAAACATCAGGTTTCCAATTATATATGGTTACAGGAAAAGATAAAGATAGCAGAAAATAAGCATGAGCTTAGTTTTTTCTCAAAAAACAATTTGAACATGAGAAGGGTTAGTTTCAAAATTCCAGACATCTTTATAAAAAACAAGAATTTGTTGCAATGCATCTTAAGTTCAGGTTAAAATGAGCAAACAAATTTGAAAACAAGAAAATAAAAGAAAACATTTTGAATTATTCTACTTTATTCAAAGGTCCATTAGACAAGGCTGTCCCATAGCCCCTGCCTTATTTGTCATTGCAGCAGATACATCGCACTTTGTAATCAGATCTAACTTGATCTCTCCCTCAATCAATGGCATTAGACTTCCCAACCAGGAGCAAGCTACTAAATGCTCGATTTGTTGATGATACTGCTTTACTCATTGGACTAACAGAGGCCAACTTTGACAATACAATCAAAATATTGAAGGTCTTTTGTGCTGCATCACGTTCTAAGATCTCGCCTGATAAGTCCACTTTAATACGATGGACTAAATAACCTCTGACCTGGCTGGTAAGGGATGGGTATAGGCTGATCCACATCAGGTGGTAAGATACTTGGGCATATCCTTTTCTGTCTCCCCCTCACTGAAAAGCGTGTGGGAATAGATTTTTCAAAGGATAGAGAAGAAGCGTATTAAATGGCAAACTTGCTATCTCTTGCAGGCAGAATCCAGGTTGTGCAGAAAGCTAAGTTATCGGATTCGGACTTTGGACCCTCGAACCGGGTCCGGGTCCGGGTCCGAGCCGGGTCCAGATTCACGAACCAGTCTGTGCTAGATCCGTACAAGGTCGTGTTCGGACTTGTGGATCCGTCCGGATCCGCACCACTGTGGATCCAGACGGACCCACGGGTCCGAACACGACGCTGTGCGGATCCAGCAGGGACCCGGGGGATCCAACGCGGATCCGCGTGGACCGCCAGGGACCCACAGCCCAAATTGAGTTAAATTGGGCCCAAACTCACTTAAAAATGATTTTCTCATTATTATTTTTTCTGCAAACCCTAAAACGACCCTAATATGGAGCCTCCAAACACATTTCATTTCACATTTGCTCTCTCCATCTTGCAAGTTTGAAGTGAGGTGATTGTATTCGAAGGAGATCGATTGTGGAGTGGCAAGTACCTTCCAAAAAGCAGATTTGAGTGTTTAAGGTATGCATTTCAACTATATTCTTTAGTTTTTCGATAGATTGTTTCAAGTTTTTGAAAAGTTTTAAATTTTTTCAGGTTTTTGTAGAAGTTTTGAAGTATATTTTTTTTTCATTTTTGTTATAGATTGCAACAATGAGTAGTCACTTTTGTTGATGTGGATGATGATGATGATGACACAGCACCCTCTAGTGCTAGTGGAACCGGTTTGGGTTTCAATGATGATGCTGATCTACCACTTGCCGCTGTTGAAGACCCCATTGATCCGAATTTTTTTGATAATCCATTTGATGATTGATGAACACTTTCATATTTCATGAACATTGAATCATGTTTCAAACTTTAATGAACTATATTTTGAATTTTCATTTTGTAATTCAGTAATTCAATCTGATGATTTCTTTAGAATCGTGAACATAGATCAATGATCAAGTATTTAAATTTTTAATGTTTATCTTTGACATTTGGCATTGATCAATGATCAAGCATTATAGATTCATACTATGAAAAGATTTAGTCTAACAATTATGTATATTTCTATTTTTTTTGTATATATAATGCGCATATATATATATATATATATTTTTTGCTGAGTCATGGGCGAGTCCGAGTCATGGAACTTTGATATATATATATATATATATACACACACACGAACCCATATGAATCATAATGGAAGGAAAGAAATTCACGAACCGACGAACCGGATTCTCGTACCCGAACCCTAACCGGTAACTTAGGAAGAAAGTCATTGCTTCTCACGCAGTCTTCCACTCCTCAACTTGGTTATTTGCTAATGTCCAGTTTGATAAGCTACAGATGATTTTAACAGAGTTCCTATTGTCAGATGGTAAACGTACTAGGAAGAGGTATAATGTGAAGTAGGCTTAGTGTTGTTTGCCTAAGATTTTGGGAGGCCTTGGCCTAAAAGATCTAAAAATCCAAGGGCTAGCCTTGGCTTCCAAATGGATTTTCCAAACCCCAGAAGGAGATGAACCCTGGAAAATATTGATAAGAGGCAACTTGGCACTGTCCAAACTGAAAAAGGGTAAACAGCGGGCCCCCTACACATTAATGATATCTTGTTCGGCCAGTTTGAGTTTAGAGATTTTTGGCTCTGCTGTATTTACCACTCTTTGGAAGGCATGGAGAAAAGTCAGGCAATTGATTTTGAATGAAGATGCACTGGGTAAAGCTCCACCATACTATGTTGCAAACAAATCTATATGATGGAATATTGCTCCTAACGGAAAGCCTTAGGCACTCTCCCAAGGCTGCTCTGCTAAGATTTGGTACTCTTTGGGAGTTAAACCGTTAAAGTGATGCAAGATCTTTTAACCAATGAGAAATTGAGGTCTTGGGAACAGATGAGGACTGAGTATGATATACCTGTCTCCCACAAGAAAACTCAGTCTATGCTCTTAAATGGACTGGGGGACTAGTTCCCTGGAAAAATATTAAAAGACTCAGATTTAATCAAAGATCCAGTGGAAAGATGGATCTAGCTTTCAGGATTTCTTTGTCAATAAAATTTATATGATGCTAGTTGGCTCTGAGGAGGTATACAATTGGCTCAATCTGTCATGGAGTCTTAACTGGTCTGACACTAAATGGTCCCATAGGCTGCTGCATATGTGGCAAAACTCAGCTGAGCCCAAAAGATCTTGTTTTGGCTGGTTTTCCGTGCTCAAAAAGCTTCTTGTTGGTCATGTGTTGCCTAAATATGGTTTGTATACTAGAATTTGTGACCTTTGTGATATGCCTGAAACTTTTGAACACTTGTTTTTTGATTGAAAATACACTCTTGCTATCTGGTCTTTATTATTTTGTTGACCTGGGGATTGGAATAATAGACTTTATTTTTTTGACATGAGATTCTTGTTGGATATGTTGATGCTTTTAACTTTGAGTTGAATAAATTTTGGCTTGTTCTTACTAATGAGATTTTATGGCAGACATGAAAGAAGAGGATGACGTTTTCCAGGGCAAAAGGACGCAACTTACTGAGTTATATAGTGAACTCGCCTATCTCACTGCCTTGTTTCAAGTCTCTACGCCATTGGAGATTCCAAAGGACCGCTTCATGATATTGTTGAAAGAGGGCATCACAGTAATTTAAAAAACAGAGATTAAATCAGCACACATCTTTCCGCAAGGTAGAAATAACCTGAAAAAAGAAGAGCTTGAGCTTCTGAATAAGTACTTGGAGGAGAAAAAGATCAGCAGACCTGTTCCTAAAGATGAACCCAAGAAGGAAAAGACAAGCTTCCAGTTTGATCCTGGGCCTAAAGTCATTGATCCTGCTCTGATTGTGCCACCTTTTGGCGCATACGAGTGTGATAAAGCAGAATGCAGCAACATCATAGGATCATGGGATAAGTTGATGGAATAGTTCATCTGCTATAGTCTATCCATCAGTTATAAAAACATAGACTTTATTTTGTCACAGTTTGATTGGTGATCCTCCTTGATACAATATGGAGCAGCAGCTCCTTATAATATATATCTGTATTGATAAACTAAACAGGAAAAGAATTTGACAAATAATCTTTATTTAATTTAAAGTGATTTTTGAGATAAACAAAAAAATTAAATAAAATACTTTATGGGCTCAAATATTTAATGTATTTTCTAGATTATTCCAGAATTGGTTACAATTACAAATGACAAATTCTAGAAGATTCGTTAAATTTCTATAAGGGATTTTTGGAGATAATTAGGGGCTTGAATATTGATTTATGAGAGGAAGCTTGTCCTCATAATTGTCGGGATGAAAACCCATGATGATTTGGTGAATTAATCGGAAGCCCAACTCAACTTTTGAGGTGGATACGTTGCGGTATTCACATTTGGGCAAAATATGTAAAGTCTCCATTGGAGACAAATTTGCAGGAGTTTGTGTTTTACTAAGGATCTTTATCATGGACTCTTTGTCTATCAATAATATTTTGAAATAGGGAAATTATAGTTTTAAATGCAATATTAAGGTGGTTGATTTTCACCTTATGATGACTTTTTTATTTGGGAGTAATATATATTGGATACTCTAACCTGGGATTATATTATTGTTGTTGTTTCATTATGCCTGGGCGTGAATATTGTTGGCACATCTTATCTATATCTTGAATCTTTTTGTGGTCATGAATCTTTAACCTACGCGAGGTTCCTTTCTTGCGCACTTGATTATACAAAATACTAGGTGATATTGTTTTGTTGATATGGGCGTTGAGATTTGGGCAGTGTTGTGACCTTTTCACACCATCACCCCATAACAAATGCGGACCCCCCCCCCCTTTTAGCTTGTAGTCATTAGGTTAGTTTAGTTTTGGCATTAGGTTTAGCAGTTCAGAGCTTTAAATGACTGAGGGGTGGTATAGAAGTAAGGTGGCCAAGTTGCGATCTTAAGTGGGAACGTTAAAAATAAAGTCTGTCGGGGTCATGTTATAGTGGGTTGAATGTAAAATCCCAAGTGTATTTAAATTTTGGCTAGTCAATTAGTCCAAAATTTCATATAAAGGCATATTCCATACATAAGGGCCTTAAAATCCTTATAAAAATTGATTATCAACGTTCAAAATGGCCAAAATCCTAGGGAAAAACAATTTTTCTTTATAAAAATACACAAAATCCAGACTATACATGAATTTCCCTTCATATTTTGATCAAAATCCGGACTCAACATGAATTTCCCTTCTTTATTTGGCATTTTCATGAAAAAAAATCCAAGTGTTGGGGACAAAATCCAAGCATACTATGAATTTCCACCACTTTGGGTAATATATGCTTGAAATTTTTTGAAGTCTGGAAAGTGTCCAGACAGGGACAATTTTCCCCTTGAATTGAGCTTGGAACCTTGAAATTTTCTGAGTCTGGGAAGTGTCCAGACAGGGGTCGGTTTTCCCCAAGGACTGGGTATGGAACTTTGAAAATTGTCCCTACTAGGGTTGTTTTTCCCTTCAAGGTTGTTAAAGTTTGATCAGATTTTGAATATAGTAGGAGTTTTAATTTTATTTCAGATTACTATCTCACAACTATGTTTGATGTATGTGACAACTTGCTATATAGATCGTTGTTGATATATATGTGACACAATTAATTCAAGATGAATCAATGTCAATCTGCATATATTATGTGAAGGAGATCAATGTATCTTTGTCTTGCACTTTCGATTGTTGTAGTTGACATTTGAATTGATTTCAATCATAATATATATTATCATGAGGAGACATGTCTCTACGTAGAGACATGCTCTCATACCCTTCCATTAATTTAATGCCTTTGCTATTATCTTAATCAGCAATAGTAATAACTATCGATCATGACATAATATGAATCAATTATCATAATCGATTGATATGATAAATATCAACATCGATAATCAATATCATAACCAGCATTAACACAATCGATTCTTAATATCGATTAACAACAAGAATATCATCGATACTAAATATCAATTAGCATTATTACTATAATCGATGCATTTTATCGATTCATTATATGAGTTACTAACAACATGTTAGTATATAATTGATATTCATTATCGATTCAACATATGATTTATATCATTAATTTGCATGGCTAATATCAACATGATTAATAATTATATATATTTTAATCTCAGTCATATATATATATATATATATATATAATAATGAAGAAGCAATTTATACTTTATTATAAATATGTCTATATATATATATATATACATGATTAATAACTCATTAGTTATTAATCATGCTGATGATATCTATGATCAGCATTATATAGAAAGTCATAAAGATTACTCATGCATATGATTTCATCAATAGGATTAATCCAATCGAAGCCACAAATCATTAACACTCCCTCTTAGCTAGGGAGGATGATCATAATGTAAATACAGTAGAACCACACATACTGTGGGAGATATCACCTCAATGTAATATCAGAAGTTATGGCATATCCACGGATATCAGATCTCATGATATCCGCCATAATGATATCATCTCATGATATCAGGAGTAATGGTCTACGAATATAAAGACTCATGATATTCACCAATACTCACAATATCCATTATGGTATGTGCACAAGCATCAACCATATGATGCCTACCATAGGGATATCAATTCATGGCATATCCACGGATATTAATACACTTAATGTCCACCATGAGATATCTCAGCAATACAACTCATAGATATCAATTCTCATGATATCCATCACTCAGTTGATATTGCTTTAAGAGATATAGACTTTCATGACATGTTCACAGATATCAACCATATGATATCCATCGTGATAGAAGGTAAAGTTATTGTAAAGTCGTCACCTTGCAATAACTACCAGACATACAAGTGATTATCATTTAGAAGTCATCACTTCTTAATGATGCACACAGGGGCCCATAAAGTCATGAAATTACACACAAGACAAAAAAATATATTTTAGAATGTATTACTACAATAATCAATAATGCAGACTCAATCTCAGAATTTATATTTCAACCATACCAAGCTTACATCTGAAGTATTCTACCTTCATTTTGCCGAGAGGCTTGGTGAGAATGTCTGTTGTTTGATCTTTGGTACTAATATACTTCAACTGCATCACATTTCTCTCCACCATGTCTATAACATAGCGATAAGGAGTTTCAAAATGTTTAGATCTGTCATGATATACTGGAATCACTGAAAGCTTTATACAACTCTGGTTGTCACAATGGATGATGGTAGGATCTAAGGATTGTCCAAACAATCCTACAAGAAGTTTTCTCAACCATACTGCTTCTCGTGCTCCCATAGATGTTGCAATGTACTCTGCTTTTGTGGAGCTCTGAGCAACTGAAGATTGCTTCCTACTGAACCAGGATATCATAGTTGATCTCAAGCTGAAGCAACACCCTGAAGTACTCTTACGATCCAGTACACTTCCAGCCCAATCTGAGTCAGTATATCCATGTAAGTTTAGATCTACATCCTTATATCTTAAGCCATATCCAATTGTACCACGAAGATATCTCAAAATGTGTTTTGCTACAACTAAATGTAACTGCTTTGGTTCACACATGAACTGACTGAGTGCATTTACAGCATAACAAATATCTAGTCTAGTATTGACCAAGTACATCAATGACCCAATCATTTGTCGGTAGAGGGTGGAATCTGCTGATTCTAAGCTTGTTGTTGCTTCTCTTAACTTGTGTAAGTTAGTCATCATGGGAGTGGACATAGGTTTACAATCCATCATTCCAAACCTTTTCAGAATGTCAATAGTGCATTTTCCTTGATTTAGAATAATACCATCAGTCTACTGTCATACTTCTAAGCCAAGAAAATAGTGTAGAAGCCCTAAGTCCATGTCAAATTTGGATGCAAGATCTTGTTTACATTTGATGATGAGATTTTCTTCCCCTGTGATCAACAAGTCATCAACATAAAGAATAAGAATCAACATATCTCCGTTTATTACCTTGAAGTAAAGGTTCGGATATGCATCATTCTTGGAGAAGCCAAGCCTTGATAGATAGTGATCTATCCTTTCATACCAAGCCCGAGGAGCCTGTTTGAGCCCATACAAGGCTTTCTTCAATTTGAAAACATGAGAGAGTTTTCCATGCACTACGCCATTCAGAAAGGCAGTCTTCACATCCATTTGATGAATTTTCCATCCCTTTGATGCAACAATAGCAATCACAGCCCTGACATAGGTATATCGAGCAACAGGGGCAAATGTCTCTTCATAATCAATTCCCTCCTTCTGAGAGAAACCTCTGGCAACAAACCTTGCTTTCTATTTTTCAATACTCCCATCTGTTGCATGTTTGATTTTAAAGAGCCACTTAGAGGAGACCACTGATTTGTCCTTAGGTCTAGATACAATGTTCCATACATCATTCTTGAGAATAGATTTATACTCTTTTGTCATGGCATCTTTCTAAGCTTGATATTGGAAGGCTTCCTCAACATTAGAAGGTTCTAATTTGATGATTTCACTCATAAGTGCAACATAACTAGAAAATCTATTAGGTCTTTTACTTTCCCTGAAAGTTCCTTT
Source organism: Thuja plicata (assembly GCA_018584345.1). Taxonomy (NCBI): domain Eukaryota; kingdom Viridiplantae; phylum Streptophyta; class Pinopsida; order Cupressales; family Cupressaceae; genus Thuja; species Thuja plicata. The sequence goes on from MU223262.1 coordinate 2,574,862, forward strand.
TGGGGCTGCATAATTTTTTGCCTCTTCAATCATCTTTCTAGCACATAGAGGTCTTTTTCCTATTCACATTAGTGTCTCTAGGTTCATCAGTAGAGTCCATAGGTTCAATGAGATTATTGTCTTCCATTGGTTCATGGGTCTCCCTCTGAATCTTAGAGGAGTGATCCTTTTCATTGTATTTAGGAGATTCATCATTTGTTAGATCTTTTGAATGCAACATCCTCTTCAAATATTACATCCCTGCTTAGTTCAATTTGTCTTTGTCCATGAATATAAACTCAGGTTTCACTATACCCAACAAAGATTCCCTTTTTTCCAGAGGGTTCTAGTTTAGATCTTTTCTCTTTAGGAATGTGAATGTAAACAGGACAACCAAAAAAATTTAAATGACCTATGTCAGGTTTTATTCCTATAAATGTTTCTTCTGGGGTTTTGTCATCAAGAAAGGAATGAGGACATCTGTTTTGATTATAAACAGCAGTGCTAGAAGCTTCAGCCCAAAATGAGGTATGAAGGTTTTGGTCATGCATCATGGATTTGGTTGCTTCTACTATAGTTCTATTTTTCCTTTCTTCTACCCCATTTTGTTGAGGGTTGTATGGAACAGTGAACTCCCTCTTAATCCCAGCATTATTACAAAAAGTTTTAAAGTTCTCAGAGATATATTCCCCCCCATTATCTAATCTTAGGGTTTTTATATTTTTACCAAATATATTTTCTACTAGAGCCTTGAATTCCTTAAACTTTTAAGTACTTCATCGGACTCTTTACACTTTAAGAAATATATCCATGTTTTCCTAGAATAGTCATCTACAAAAATAAAATAATACGAAAATCCCCCTAAAGAGGATACTGACATAGGTCCACATAAATCAGAATAAACAATTTCTAATACATTTTTGGATCTACTCTCACTATTATGAAATGTGCCTTTAGTGTTCTTTCCCAAGGCACACCCTTTGCAGATTCCTTCATGTTCTTGACTTAGCTTAGGTATTCCTGTCACCATCTTCTCTATTGAGGGTAGAGCACGAAAATGGAGATGCCCTAATCTTCTATGCCATAATTTACAGGTGTTAGAAGATTCATGGATTAATGCTTGGGAGGAAGAAGTGCAAAGCTTGTAAAGACATCCATGTCGAACTCCGATGGTGTGTGCCTTCTTGATGTTTGAGTTCTTAGGCCAAGCTAGGACTTTTCCATCCATGAAGATGATTCGGTATCCCTTGTCTTCAAGTGCTGAAATGGAAACCAAATTGTGTTTGATACTTGGCACAAATAATACACCAATCAATAGAAGAGAGGTGCCTGATTTTAGTTGAATGGTGCAAGTCCCGATTCCTTTCACTGGGTAATTTGAATCATCTCCAATTGTGACTTCCTTATCAGAAATTTCCACCATGGTGTCCAAGTGCTCTCTGAATCCTGTTATATGTCGAGATGCTCCATTGTCTATTACCCAAGTATTAAGACTGGTAGATACTTGACTGGATAGAGCTGAGTAAAATACAAATCTTTCAGAATCCTTGTCCATGCTTGCCTTACTGACTTCTGCAATAGAGGCTTGAGGTTTACGTCTGTCTAGACACTTCATAGTAAGATGACCATACTTGTCACATCTAAAGCATTGTACTTTAGATAGGTCCCTTCTTTTCTTGAATGAACGCTTTCCATTTGAGTCCTTGCCTTTCTTCTTGAAGTTATTTTTCTTCCCTCTTTTGTGAGACTGAGAGTTTAGGACTTGTATGTCTTCATTGGTGGAGTTTAACACAATCGCTCTAGTGATCAACCTTGATTCTTCTTGTATGCAGTTGGTTTTCAAACGATCAAATTTGGGAAGTTTGGATCATGCACATATCCCTCGAATAAACAATTCCCAAGACGTAGGAAGCCCGTTGAGAGCCAACACGGTTAACGCCTTGCTATCACATGTGTGACCAATTGTGGATAGCTGATTCCTTAACTCCGCTATCCTTATGAAATATGAGGTGATAGTCTCTCCTTGGTTCATCTTGACATGGTGGAGTTGTTTTAGAGCAAGAGCCTTGCTTGTGTTTTTTATCTCATACATGTTCTCTAGAGTTGTGAACATTAGATATGATGTATCTAATTTTGAGATAATAGGAACTATATGATCCTTCACTCCATCCACCAATAATTTCATGGCTTTGTTGTTGTTTCTCGTCAATTGGAGTTTCTCATTTTCTTCATCAGGTTCTGGTATTGCCTTCTCCACAAATGTGTTCAGCTCGTGTTCTTTTAGTGCAAATATCATTCTGAACTTCCAAGATACAAAATTTGCAGCTCCTTCGAGACGATCCTCAGGTCTAACACCATTCACCATTTTGTTGAATATAGGATTCTAAAAAATTTAATGGTAGTTAGATTGCTTCTCCTTGTAAATCTGATCGGATCTTTCTCACGCTAGCTCTGATACCATGTGTTAAAGTTTGATCAGATTTTGAATATAGTAGGAATTTTAATTTTATTTCAGATTACTATCTCACAACTATGTTTGATGTATGTGACAACTTGCTATATAGATCGCTGTTGATATATATGTGACACAATTAATTCAAGATGAATCAATGTCAATCTGCATATATTATGTGAAGGAGATCAATGTATCTTTGTCTTTCACTTTCGATTGCTGTACTTGACATTTGAATTGATTTCAATCATAATATATATTATCATAAGGAGACATGCCTACGTAGGGACATGTCTCCACGTGAACAAGGTTCACCTTGTTCACGTGGAGACATGTCTCTACGTAGAGACATGCTCTCATACCCTTCCATTAATTTAATGCCTTTGCTGTTATCTTAATCAGCAATAGTAATAACTATCGATCATGGCATAATATGAATCGATTCTCATAATCGATTGATATGATAAATATCAACATCAATAATCAATATCATAACCAGCATTAACACAATCGATACTTAATATCGATTAACAGCAAGAATATCATCAATACTAAATATCGATAAGCATTATTAATATAATCAATGCATTTCATCGATTCATTATATGAGTTACTAACATGTTAGTATATAATCGATATTCATTATCGATTCAACGTATGATTAGTATAACTGATTTGCATGGCTAATATCAACAGCATGATTAATTATTATACATATTTTAATCTCAGTCATGTGTATATATATATATATATAATAATGATGAAGCAATTTATACTTTATTATATATATGTCTATATATATGTATACATGATTAATAACTCATTAGTTATTAATCATGCTAATGATATCTATGATCAGCATTATATAGAAAGTCATAGAGATTACTCATGCATATGATTTCATAGATAGGATTAATCCAACTGAAGCTACAAATCATTAACAAAGGTAGTAATGAAAGATGAAAAATATTCAAGTATGGAATTTGTCCCTACTAGGGTCGTTTTTCCCTTGAAGGTGAGTTTGGGGAGTAAATTTTTTTGTGAGTGTTAGAAGTATCCGGACATGGCATGTTTTTCCCTCAAAGAGAGAATGGAATGTTGAAATTTTTTCTAAGTGTCAGATTTGTCCTAACATGGGTTGATTTTCCCTTTGGAGCTGAATCGCGAAATTTTTCTTAGTACCAAGGATGTCCATACATGGGTCGATTTTCCCCCTTGTGATGGCAAAGTGAGATCAAATTCTTTAAAGTGTAAGGTGGATTATATCCAAGCCTAGATCAATTTTCCCCAACTTGCATGGATGGAGTTGGAGTTTGGACATGGTTACAAGTCCATACAAGTTGTGGACTTAGTCAAATTTGAGGATCCAAGCATGGATCGATTTCCCCCGTGAGAGCATTATTTTATTAATTGATTAAAATTATGGGGAAATTAATAAAATAAATTTGGAAGCTTCTAGAAGGGCATCGAACTTTTATCCCACATTGCTTGTGGGTGGTAAATCAACATGCTAAACTCCTTTAAAAGGCTATTAGTTGTAATGAAAAAACATGAGTAATATATGAAAGACAAGGGCTGAAGGTGGAGATCAATCAAGCATTGGAGGAATAAAAGTGAGTGAAGAAGGAGGATTTCACCATTGAAGGAGGACTAAGGTGGCTGATGTGAGGTGTCTTCAGACCAAATCTGAAATTAATAGATTTGAGGTGGACGATTTTAGAGAGAAATTAATAGATTTGCTTCAGCCACCCAACTACACCAAGGAAAGTTGCTGACTACTTGAGGATATTTTCTCAGCGTTAGGAGACAAATTTGGAGACAAAGAGAGCTGAAAACAGGAGGTTTCAGACCAAAATCTGCAGTCCCGAAAAAGCAGGGGCGATTTTTTTGAAAAAATTATAGAAAATAATTTGAGGACTAAATCCACCCAATCTTGTTTGCATCTTATTCCTTGGTCAAAAACTCATCTCTTGCAACCAATTTGAGGCATTAAGGAGCTGAGGTGAGTAAGTAATGAGCAAAAAATCTGAAAGCAACTTCTGAAAATCAATTTTTTTGCTTAAGTCTGGGTTTGCTTTTTAATTACAATCTGATCCTAACTATGTTGCAGACTTTTGGGCATTGCTTTGTGCATCATTTGAACCACTCACAGGTCTATAACACAAGTTGCAGACCTAGGGTCTGCAGCCTTAAAGAAACAGGGGCGATTTTTGGGAAATTCATATAAAATCTACAAAGCTCCGAACCTCTCCAGATTTGATTGTGGATTAAATACACGGTTAAAACTCATCTTCTTTGACTGATTGCAAGCATTAAAGGGCTGAAAATGAGAATTTTTAAATTAAGTCTGAAGACACCTATTAAAATCGATTTTTTTTTGAGAAATTTCAAAACTTCTTTAATGATCTCTAATGCCATTGCAGACCTTTTGGAGTGGCTCTAAGGACATTTTGAAGCCATCGGAATGATACAGCATATGCCCTCAGACTTAAATCTGAAAACTTCAGCTATAGGAGCGATTTTTTAAAAAAATTATCATAAATTCCTCACTTAGCTAAATTATAAGTTTGTTATTGCTGAGTCTTTGGAAGGTCCTTGGGCATCCAAATCGCTGAGTTTACAGCCTAATTTCATCCGATAAGAGTACAGTTGCAGGTATGTCCTCAAACATGATATTGATGGTGAAACGTGATCTTGATACTTGGGGAGATCAGAATTTCAATTCATAAATCCATGGACTTAATGTATGGTGAATTTAACAAGTTGTTAGGACTAATCTCAAATCATTTTCCAAGCTTACCATGTTGTCTTCAGAAAATAAGAATGTGATGGAAGTCTGGTTTTATATTTTTGGCTAAGTGTCAATGATCCTTGATGTCTTGATATTCTTGCTTGCATTTTGATTATTCCTTTCCTCGGATTAGTTCGTTAAAACAAAGTATGGAATTTATCGCCTAATCCAGGGATAAATTAAAGCACTTTCAGGATCATAAACTTAATATTTTCTTAAGTCTTTAATCCTTACTAACTTCGAGCTTCAAACAGGATGGGAGAACCTAAGGGATTCGCAGCAAGGACAGTGCTAGTCAAGAAGCTATCCAAAGGTGATAAATTAAAGCACTTTCAGGTTCTAACCTTAATATTTTCTTAAGTCTTTAATCCTTACTAACTTCAAGCTTCAAACAGGATGGCAGAACCTAAGGGATTCGCAGCAAGGACAGTGCTAGTCAAGAAGCTCTCCAAAGGTTTCTATCCAGAGTCCTCAATGGCATCCAAGTGGGGAAAGATTACAGACACCAATATGGAACACATAGATATGAAAAGGCTAAGGAGGAGATTGTATGGATATAAAGATCATTTACCTTCAAAGATGGCAGTGAGTACAATGAGAAGTGGACTTTACCATGCAACATGATTCCCTTCAGCTATACAATGCAGTGAACTCATGGTGGAGTGTGCGAGGAACTATGATCCAAACACTAGAACAATCAAGGCCCGAGGAAAGGTATTTCTATTTTTTAATGAAGAGGCAGTGAGAGAGACATTTGGGATTCCCTACTATCCCAAGATGCAGACCCAGACTAAGGAGCAAGATAAGGCATTTTATGACCAAAGACCTGACACTTTTATGGACATAATCAATAAGAGTTGGATCAGCAAGCCAAGGAAACATTATTCCAAGTTACCAAAGAAGCTGATGAGTGAGGACTTCAAGGATGAATATAGTGACTTAATCTTCATGCTAAACAGGGTCATGGGAACACCTCAGGGAGCTTTCTTCGATACTTGGATGTTCTACTTCATAGAGGAGATAGCCATAGGAAGAATGATGATAAATTGGCAAAGATAATAAGTGACAACATAGATACACAGTTGAGAGACATAAAGAAAGCAAAGCATTTTTACATGAGCTCCTATGTAATCTACCTATTGGCGAGAAATATAGAGTATCCAGGCCTCATATGCAAGGGAGTAATTGGGAATGGAAAGGACCAATTTAAGGTGTATGAATGTTATCCAGAGTTGCAACTACATGAGAAGGCGAGTTACAGGAGGATCAATGATGTCTTCACCATGAACATTACACGCACACTTTAGGGAGAAGCACATAGAAGATTATCCAAGGCATTGGTTGAGCAGTATGGAAATTGGTATATCCAATTGCCCACTTTCACTTATATCATGGTCCAGGGATTTTCCTCAGAACCATATAAACTTCTCAGGTACCCTACAGACAAGATGGTTTTGTTGGAGGTGATTAGACAACTTTTAGAGTTGATCTCATGCAGAAGGAGAAGCACAGACAAGGAATGCCTTCTTCTGTCACTTTGGGGAAAACGCTTGAGTCTTGCCCTTCATTACAAGTAGCAGGGACAGCTAGTGCAGAGATACAGTTCTACCAGTTGGGAGCATACAAGGCAAGAAAGGACTTTGATCCATTCCGGAAGATCCAAATATACAAGGGCCTGACATACAAGCACAAAGTAGACATAGAAGATTATTGGATGAATCTTATGGATGAAGATGATGTGAGGAGGAAGATGTGGTCTAGGATGACAATAGATTTCATGAGGAAATGTGGTGTATTCCCTATTCCTGACCAAGTCAAAGATGATGGGCACATAATCCATCCTAACTATGAGTATGAGAAGGGCAAGTCAATTGAGCCACCCAATTGGTCACAAAGGGAAGAACTTTCAGATTTGGGGATCTTAATGAGAACGGCTATGGACAGATCAAGGGCATGGGTAGATAAACAAATGAAGAGATTGATGAAACAAGGTGTCACTTTCACTTATGCAAAGATGCAGAATGAGGATTCTTCTTCCAGAGGCAATGAAGGAACTACTAGCACTTCAGGATTGCGCATTCAGGATGCAGGACAAACTTCAAAGGAAAGAGGTAATGTGGCAAGGGCATCACAAACATCAAGTGAGATGACCATCAGTGGAGATTCTGGAAGTAAAAGTCATAGGTCTGCCACACCTACCCCTATTCCTAGTTCTTCATCAACCAGAGAGAAAAGGGCACAGATAGTGGATAGTGATTCAGTAAAAGGAGGAGATACAAAGATTTTACCTCGAGACAGTCAAGAAGCAGCTGCATCCACAGAGTCAATACAGCAAGCTACAGAGATATTGTCATCTTCTCCTAGAGTACAGTTGGTGGTTGATAAAGGTAATGATATGGGACAGCCTGATCTCAACACTCGGGAGATTGAGGAGGAAGTCATTTCAGCATTGAAGGGACTTAATGATGACGAACATGTGGGGGATGGCATGGATTTATCCACAGTCCCTGAATGGCTTAGAGATAGCATTAGGAAAAGGAGAGTAGAGGAGGTCATCCCTATAAATGATATTGATACATTCCTAAGTAGGATTGAGAGAGCCAGAGAACCTAAACCAGCAAGGAAAATTCATAGGATTACCAAGGATGAGGCAGGCTCTCGCACTGTGCATTTGGCTATTCCAGTGAAAGATATGCATGGGGATGAGATTACTCCTAATGATTACCATATCTCCTCATTCAATATTGGCCCAACAACTAAGGATCAAGAGTTTCAGGAATTGAGAGACAATGCAGATGCTATAGAAGAAAGAATGAATAAGTTGGTAAAAGAAAAGGATGAGCTAGAAATGGAGAATTTGATGATGAAGGAGATCATAAACAAATATGTGAATCCATCAAGGTGTAAGAGCACAACACTTATCCCGTATGTTCCCACTTCTCAGAGTTCACATTGTGCTTGCAACATAGTAAAGGAATGGGCAGGTGATATCAAGAGGTAGGCAGAAGATTTTCTTACAGGGATGGTTCGAGCATATGAAAGAACCACAATACTTATAGACAAAATGCAAGGATTAGAATTGTGGAAGGAATTTCAGCCCATCAAACATAAGGTCATTCCTCGTCTCAAGGCACTAAGTACTATTCCCACAGTGATCCTAAAACAAGGAGTTATTGATAAAGGGAGTGCTTATGACTTTGATCATTGGTAACTTTCATTAGTCGCTAGAAGGACTACAGATGAGCTTGAGCTCGCCCAATATGAGGATATTGAGGATCCTATCTTGGGGATACGCTCGAAGGTCCTTATTGTAATCAAGGACTTGCTTGGTCTTGATATAGATGCTTCTTGTGAATTGGACTTGGATAGGCTGAAGGCGAGGATGGAGTCAGTTTATTTCAGTGGAATAGATTCTCTTGAGAAGATTCATTTGATTGGTTTCCTCTCACTTATGGTTCCTATTAATGACCTACAGTGGCACACTTCAGATTGGGATAGCACATTGGGCACTTGCATGGAAAAGTTGGAAGTTATGGATATTCAAAATGGTGGTCTTCCCAGTATTGACATGGAGGAACTTAGTGCAATTTTTGCTAAGTTCATTGATTTTGCTAGAAGGGAAAAGAAAAAAGGAGTATATATCTTGGATGATGAGTTGTGTGATGACTAGGCAACTTCCTTGCTTCCTATTGGTCCTCAAGCCTTTGAATTTTCTCATTGGCTCATTTTGTGGTGCTTCTTTCTTATTGGCTATTTTTGGTTTCCCTAATTAGGGTTTGTAATGGATTAATCTGGACCATCAATTTCAAATCGATCTTGGCCACTCATTGTAATTGGGGCTCCTATATAAATCCCCACCCCTCTCATTTGTAAGGGAGGTTGTTTTGAGAATTGTTGCTAATATAATGCCAAATTTGCTCTATTTTTCATTGTTGTGTCTTGCATGGTGAATTGTCGTGATCTACTTCCCTCATTTAGAATAGATTTTCATTTCAAAGTTGCTAGATTAGATTTCATTCCAAGTTGATTAGAATAGAATTTGCTTCAAGTAGTTTAGTTGAATGAAAGTAATTGTGGATGTTTACTTGATTGACTCGATTAATCCAGGCCACTAGCCTCTTGCGGATTGTAAGTGTGCCTTGAGTGGTAAGCCAATGAATGAAAGTGCTTAACTTCAATTAGTATAGAATCTTTAGTTTGCATTCATTTATGGGATTGAAGAGGAAATATTAATTTGAAAACCATTTGAGTCTACCATAGAAGCTTGCACTAGGTGGGTGGAGTTGCTGACGAGATTGCACCTAGTAGAGTCCAAGTCCATCTATACTTCCTTGCATTCGTGATTAAGTAGTAGTAGGAATTAGAAGTTTAAGTTTAAGTTGAGTTAAAAGTTGGAAAGTCAAAATTGTATTTCCATTGCATAGTGTGAAGCCGAATCTTTAGAAGTGCAAGTATTGAATGAATTAGCGTAAGTCCCCTTAAGTAATAACCAGCAATCACATCATTTCAACTGAGCGAGTGTCCACAATAGAGAGAACCTTAAAGTCATTCCATGATCTTACTTTGCAAGCTTAGCAAGCAATCACATCATTTCAACTGAGCGAGTGTCCACAATAGAGAGAACCTTGAAGTCATTCCATGATCTTACTTTGCAAGCTTAGCATGAGAGATGACCTTATATCAAGAGAGGATTGAATAATTGGTGTTTCACTTTGAAATGTTGAGTATTTGATTCTGCATGTTGCGATGGAATAAAACTCACATCAACAGGCAGCATCCTTGGTTTAGCGCTGCGAGAAAAGTTTTCTCCAGTCTGTATGCCATGAGTCCTCCTTGGACTAGTGTATCTAGTACTATCCTATGTGATGGGCTTAATATTGGTGTGGGCATTGTGAAGAACGATTTCTTTTGCAGAACAGAGAGTCACTCCCTTATCGTAGGACGAAGGTCATTGAGTGGTCCTGGCGTGAACAAGGGAAGCTATTGGCTGCAGTTTTATCATCATTGCAGAGCTTGTTTGTGGTGTGGTATCATTCACTGCATTGTGGTCTCCATATAATACAGCATCACATATAATCTAAGTTGTCAATCCAGGTGCGGATACGAATGCGAATGCGAATGCGAGAATCGAGTGCGCGGATGCGTGAAATTTTTCGGGGGGGGATGTGGATATGTTTGGATGTGTTTTTCTATATATTTATGCAAAGAATGCAAGAAATATACAAAAATAAATCATTTGATAGTATGATACTTCACCATTGATTAAGATTCAAGATATTTCATATTTGATAGTTCAACTTAAAACTTCACAGACACAAATATTCACAATTGAAATAAGTTCAATAACTAATTACTCATGTTCAAGATTCCAATGCAATTTGAACTACAAAATCAAAACTTAGTTCATGATTCAATGTTTATCAATCAAGACTCAAGACTCAAGATTCACTAATTAGATTCAGAATCATAAGGATTCTCAAGAAAATCCGCATTCTCATCATCTCCAACTGCTGCAAGTTCAAGATCATTTGAACCAAAAATGGTTCCACTTGTGCTAGATGCCCATGTGTCATGTTGGTATGATCACCGTCATTTATGATTGTAGTAAGATCTTGAAATGTTACATCCAAGTTTGCACACTTGTGCTAGATGTGCATGGGTGCCCTGTGGGTGCCTTCCGGAAGCTCATCCCAGGCACCTGAATGCATGGGGATGCCTCCCCTATGGGTGCCTGTCGGAAGCTCATCCCAGGCACCCGGATGCATGGGGATGTTGCATCCAAGTTTGCACACTTGTGCTAGATGCACCCAGGTGCCCTGTTGGTGCCTGCCGGGGACGCATTCGGGTGCCTGGGATGAGCTTCTGACAGGCACCCACAGGGGAGGCATCCCCACGCATTCGAGTGCCTGGGATGAGCTTCCGGCAGGCACCCAGAGGGCACCCGCCTCCAGATACGCATCCCCAAGCATCTGTATCAGCATCTGGGGCATACCAAGGAGCTTCGGTATCTTAGCATATAATGTGTTGGTTCATCTTTTTGTTGGCTGAATATCCATTGGGATGTGTATGGATATATCCTCATGTACTCCATGTATGAGCCTAAGGAAAATTGTTATTGTTTAACGTTAGTGAATTGCAACACTAAGCATGAACGTTCCATTGAATGTTTTATGGAAGTTGTTGGCTACTATACAATGTAATATCCTGTTTTCTAGAAGCTACTTAGCATGTAAAGTCCCTTTGAGTTCAACAAATATTGTAGATTCTGGTCACAGATATTTATGTAATTTCAAAGAAGTTCTTAAAAGTTACACAAAAAGTAATATTCGTATTGAGCTCTGAAATCAATATCTGAATTTAAATTTGTCTACTCAACTGTATTTCCACAGAACTGGAATTGAAATTCTACAATATTAAGGATGCACCTGGTCGATTGTGTTGTGACGTTTTTCAGACTTGTCCTGTAGTTATCTCCACACTCCTGTCTGTCGTATTGTTGCTACCGCTTTCTTACAGAAGCCCGTGCTACTGCTTCTTCCTGTCTCGACAACTGCCAGATAAAACAAATGATTTTCGTCTTTTGCAGTGGGTGCTAATAGCCTTCTCCTCTTAACACGAACCACATGCAATAGCTGGTTAACATTTCCACGTCAACTTCCAATAACGTGGCTTCCAGTATCGACTCTTGTCACCCAGTTTACGTCATACGCATTTGTCTAGGCATCACCTCAGCGTTAGAGCTTTTTAATGCGCCCAGTCTGCCAACTTGGACGTATTCCTCTGAATGATATAGTTCATGAATCCTATGTGTTCCCAAACTCTTTCCACACACGCTGCTTCCACTAGGTCAGAAATTTCTCTGACGAAAGGAATGACTTGTATTGCAACATCTAACATTCCATCTTATTTTCTTCCCTCCCCCGTATCCAAGATATGGATTCACCATTTATTGCCATCCTTTGCATTCTTGTGGAATTCCCGTGGGCAACGGCATACGGGATTGTTTTATTTAACAAACGTTAGTTAACGTTTGAGTAAAAAGAATTAGGATATAACTATTCGTGACTTAGCTTTTATTTAATATAAACTTTATGATTTACAAAGAAAATATTAAATATTGCTATTTATTCAAAGCACTATAAAACTATATTGTCTTTAAAAAGACAGTCCTGGAGGAGAGTTCGGAACATTACAAATCTCCCCTTCCCCATGTTGCTTGCCCACAAGCAACTATAAACTGGAATGTTGTAACACATGTTCTCCTTCTCATGTAGCATCCTCCAGTGGCAAATTTTTCCATTGTATCAGATATTCCTTGATAGACCGATTGCGCAAATGCCTTTCGCGTGTATCCAGATTCTTGTCAAGAATTGTTTCCAATTTGCCTTCGGCATCTAGAGGTGGTAAATCTGCAGATACTGTCACCTGTTGGCCTAATGCCTTCATGAGACAAGAAACGTGGAACACATTATGTATGTGACTGCCCTCTGGAAGGTTCAGTTCATAAGCGGCTGCGCCAATTTTTTGGATAGTCTGGTAAGGCCCATAGAAACAGGGCTTCAATTTTTCAGCGCCAGTGCGTTTGAGTGAAGACTGTTGGTAAGGCTGTAACTTGAGATACACCAATTCGCCTTCATCAAAACTGCGGTCTATACGTTTCCCGTCGGCATAAATTTTCGATTGATTCTGCACAGATTGGAAGTTTTCCTTGAGGGCTTTCAAAATCTCCTGACTTTCCTAAAGCCAGTTCTGAACTTTGAGTATATTACTATTGTCAAAAGCAAGATCAACAAAAGATACAGCATCATATCCATACAAAGCTTTAAAAGGAGTCATACCAATAGACATATGGTATGTCGTATTGTAGCAATACTCGCCTAGATGTAACCAGCGAATCCAAGCTTTTTGGTGCCTAGCAACATAATTGCGAAGATGCCCTTCAACCCATTTGTTCACTATTTCCGTCTGACCATCTGTTTGTGGATGGTAACTGGTGTTGTCGTTTAACTTTGTCCCTGTTAACCTGAATAATTCCTCCCAAAAGATGCTCAAAAATCGACTGTCCCTATCACTGATTATACTTTTGGGTAAACCATGTAAACGGAAAACCTCTTTAAAAAACAGTTCTGCAATCTGAATAGTTGTATATTCTGTAGTGATAGCAAGGAAATGTGCAAATTTTATCAATCGATCAACTATCACAAAAATACAGTCTTTACCTTGCACCCGAGGTAATCCAGTAATGAAATCCATGGATATACTTTACCACTTATGTTCTGGAATAAGTAATGGCTGAAGTAATCTGGCTGGGTATGAATGTTCGGCTTTATTTTGTTGACATGTACATCATTCCTTCACATAGCGCAACACATCATTTTTGAGCCCTTTCCAAGTGAACCGTTCACGGATCTTCCTGTAAGTTTTGAAGTAACCTGGATGTCCTGCTAAAGGTAAATCATGAATTGTCTGCATAATGCTCAATTTTAATTTAGAACCAGGTACTAAAAAGATTCTATCCTTGTAGTAGATGACATCATTCACAATCTTGTATTTATCATCCTAAACATTCCCATCCAATAAATCACATGCAAATACATTCTTAGAATACTCAACTAATAAAAGAGATTTCCAATCAGCGGTTACTCTTGATATAGCATTTATTTTAGGTTTCTTGGATAACGCATCCGCAACCACATTGTTCTTACCTTTAACATATTAAATCTCAAAATCATAAGCTTGGATCTTACTGATCCATTTCTGCTGCCTGTCATTCAAATCTTTCTGGCTCAAGAAATATTTCAGACTATTATGATCAGTTCTAACCAAAAACCTTCCACCCACCAGATATTGTCAAAATTTAGCTAATGCATGCATTATTGCTAACATTTCCTTATCATATATTGAATACAACCTTTCAACATTATTGAGCTTCCTGCTTTCATAAGCTATAGGATGTTTGTTTTGCATTACAACTGCTCCTATTCCTTCACCAAAAGCATCACATTCTAAAACAAATGGCTGATTGAAATCTGGAAGAGCAAGAACTGGACAAGAACTCATTACCCCTTTGAGTTTATCAAATACCTATTGTGCTTCTGCAGTCAACCTGAATGCTCCCCTCTTGGTGAGATCTGTCAATGGCGCGCCAAGCCGGGAAAATCCCTTAACAATTCTCCTATAATAACAGCATAAGCCAAAGAAACCTCTTAAATCTGACAGATTCCGTGGAGGTGGCCAATCCAAGATGGCTCTAATCTTCTCCTGATGTACCTGCACACCTTTAGTACTGATCATATGGCCTAGATACAAAAATTGCCATACCAAATTCACATTTAGAGGCTTTTGCATAGACTGTGACTCTATCATACTCAAAATCTCATCAATATGTCTCAAGTGCTCCTCCCAAGACTTGCTATAAATTAGTATATCATCAAAGAAAACAAGCAAAAATTTCCTAAGTTGCTTGTTAAAAATATGATTCATACAAGACTGAAAGGTGGCTGGAGCATTTGTCAATCCAAAAGGCATAACCAAAAATTCATAGTGACCATAATGACAACGGAAAGCAGTTTTATGAATATCCATTTCCCTTAACTTAATCTGATGATACCCTGATCTCAGATCAATTTTAGATAAATACACAGCACCATGTAATTCATCTAACAATTCATCAATGCGAGGAATCGGATACCTATTTTTTATGGTCTTTTTATTAAGGGCACGGTAATCTATACACATGCGTAGAGTTCCATCTTTCTTTTTGACCAGCACCGCCGATGAAGCAAATGGACTCAAACTAGGCCTAATGTGCCCCATATCTAATAACTCCTTAATAGCTTTTTCTATTTCATCTCTGAAAGCCTTAGGATGCTTGTATGGAGTAGTGATGACTGGCTTTGTCCCTTCCTCCAATTCAATAGTATGTTCAAAGCCTCTATCTAAGGGTACTCTTGGGGGTATATCACTGAAAACCAATTTGTGTGAATCTAATACTTGCAACAAATTATCTGAATAGTGCTTATAGATTCAAAACTTGTTACCTTTGTAGAAATCAAGCATTGTGCTGACCAAGCAGCCTCCCCATGACGAAAAATTGCCTCCATCCTTTTAGCAGTAATAATCCTGGGCCCACCATTCAACATTCCCCTAAGTATCACCTTTTGTCCATCAACCTTGAAAGAAAATTCCATGCGTTTGAAACTCTGAGAATATTTATCCAAGGTTTCCATCCACTGTATTCCTAAAACAACGTTAGTATCTGCCAAATCAATCACATAAAAATCGTTCGTTATTATATAATTACCCAGAGCAATACTTAATTGTGGAACCTTATGTGTGCTTACTAAATTAGTGCCACCTACAACTTTCACATCAAAACCTTCATGTTTAACTATATGAAAACCTCGTTTTTTAACAAGAGCACTATCAATGAAATTGTGAGTAGATCCATTATCAAGCATAACAATCACCCACTAACCCTGTAATACCCCTCGTATTCTGAAAATGTTGTAATGTGGAGTTCCTGTCATGGATGCAATTATACCTCCTTCCTATTTATTTGCCTGATCAGGATCAGAACCTTTTGTGAACATTCCAAATTTGGATCTATATTTTCCTCGTCTTCATTATTTGATGTTACTTCAATGTAATTTATTTTCTCTTTGCCCAAACATCTATGACCTGGTTGCCAGGACTCCTTACAACTGAAACACAATTTGCATTTCCTGAGTTCATCCCTTTCTTCTTTGTCGAATCTGTGTTTTGAAAACATTTCTTTGTTGAAGGGTTGTTTGCCTTTATCCGGTTTTGGTAGAGGGCCTTTATTCCAACTTTTTCCCTTTGCGGAAGGTTCTAATTCTCTAGCCTTCTTAATAGCCATTTGTAGTGTAGTAGGATTTAAAGACTTCACCCAACCTTTCAAATAATCAGAAAGCCCAGCAATAAAAATAACAATTTTGTATATCAGAAATTTCAGTGACAAGCATAGCCAACTTTTCAAATTCTGTTATATATTGTTCAACTGCCCCTGTTTGTTTAAGTTGTGTTAATTCTTTCAAATTTAATTCAGGATCTTTGGAATCAAACCTATCAATGAGGCGTTCATTGAATTCAAGATATGTGTCTACCTGATTATGACCCAATGTGACCTGCCCATGGTGCCACCATTCATGTGCTACTCCATCTAGATGTAAAGCTGCATATATAATAGCTTCATCCTCCATCAAAGGGTTTAATTGGAAATAGGTGTCTAACTTTTGGACCCAAGCCCTGGCAGTTGTCTTGCCTGTGCCATCAAAGTAAGGTATGGACATCTTCCCTATTTTCCTCTGTAGTTCACTATTATAGTTTCTGCCCCTATGAGGCCTATGTTTCATCCTGACATCCATGTACTCTCTAAATGACATGTGAGATCTGAATTCTGCCCCAGCTGATTCCCAATCATTCAAAATTTCATCTTGTACCTCTCTAACAATAGGTTCATGTTCTGGTTGCATATTTCTAGGGGTAAAATTTGGCATGTAAGGTCTGGCTGTTGCTGTTCTTTCAGGATGATTGTGATTTTGATTTAGATTTTGAGCCATGAATTGAGTCATCAGATTGGTCATCATATTTATATTATTTTGCATGTCCTGTTGACTTCTCATCAATGCAGCAATTAAATCCCTATTATTTTCTGGTTCCCCCATGTTATTGTCATGTTCAAAAATTATTTCCTCTTTTGTCTCAGTATGACTATACTCAATTTCAACTCGTGGGGTTGGATTTCTCTTTTGTCGTTCCCTGGTATTCCGAAAGTTATAATGGCCTGATTGCATATTCAGCAGAACATTTTGGCAAAACAAGATCTTAAACACCCTACAGGCTGGCAAGACTGATAGCTCGAATACCACTGTAATATCCAGTTTTCTAGAAGCTACTTAGCATGTAAAGTCCCTTTGAGTTCAACAAACATTGTAGATTTTGGTCACAGATATTTATGTAATTTCAAAGAAGTTCTTAAAAGTTACGCAGAAAGTAATATTCGTATTGAGCTCTGAAATCAATATCTAAATTTAAATTTGTCTACTCAACTGTATTTCCACAGAACTGTAATTGAAATTCTACAATATTAAGGATGTAATTGAAATTCTACAATATTAAGGATGCACCTGGTCGATTGTGTTGTGACGTTTTCCAGACTCGTCCTGTAGTTATCTCCACACTCATGTCTGTCGTATTGTTGCTACCGCTTTCTTACGGAAGCCCGTGCTGCTTCTTCCCGTCTCGACAACTACCAGATAAAACAAATGATTTCCGTCTTTTGCAACAGGTGCTAATAGCCTTCTCCTGACACGAACCACATGCAATAACTGGTTAACATTTCCACGTCAACTTCCAATAACGCAGCTTCCAGTATCGACTCCTGTCACCCAGTTTACGTCATACGCATTTGTCTAGGCACCACCTTAGCGTTAGAGATTTTTAACGCGTCCAGTCTACCAACTTGGACGTGTTCCTTTGAATGATATAGTTCATGAATCCTGTGTGTTCCTGAACTCTTTCCACACACGCTGCTTCCACTAGGTCAGAAAATTCTCTAACGAAAGGAATGAATTGTATCGCAACATCTAACATTCCATCTTATTTTCTTCCCTCCCCCGTATCCAAGATATGGATTCACCATTTATTGTCATCCTTCGCATTCCCTTGGAGTTCCCGTGGGCAACGGCATACGGGATTGTTTTATTTAACAAACGTTAGTTAACGTTTGAGTAAAAAGAATCAGGAAATAATTATTCGTGACTTAGCTTTTATTTAATACAAACTTTATGATTTATAAGGAAAATATTAAATATTGCTATTTATTCAAAGCACTATAAAACTATTTTGTCTTTAAAAAGACAATCCTGGAGGAGAGTTCGGAACATTACATACAAATCTGAGAAAACATAATTGCTTATGTATAAAAGGTCAGATTGCTTTGCTTTTTGAAGTGTTTGAATACATACAAAATTATATGCTTATTTATGTTATTTGAATTTGCACTGGATCTCAATATTGCAATCTTTGAAAACTCATCAAGTAGCTAACTACAACAAACCTACAAACTGAAACATATTGAACAGCCATGCTGAAACATTGTAAAAGTAGAGTTAAGGAGATCTTGGTATTTGAATTGGTGTATCTAGGGAAGGGGGTCTTTGCAATGGTTGCTACACATGCATCTAAGGAGGTGATATGGTTGCAGAGACTCGGTAAAGTTATTGATTTTTATTGCAGGACTGTGAGAATCAGATGTGACAGATAAAGTGCTATTTGTTTGGCCAAAAATCCCATGATCATGCTCGTAATCAGCATGTTTAATATTTGAATTTTATGACAAATTGTAATTGCATCTTAAAGAGGTGAACATGTATCAGTGACGGTTACAAGTCAAAATGGGATAAGATACCTCCTCGGCGTCCACTTTTTGGAATGTGACAAGTCATGAGTTGGGTGCTTAAAATTAGAAGATGAAAGATTGTCCGTTGTGTGATTTGAAGAGTTATCGGCAAGTTACAAATCATCCAAGAAGTTAACAAGTTGACTGGCAGTGGGTTAGGCACCCATGTTGGAACCATGTAATTGTATTATTTTATTATCATGTTTGTTGATTGTCCATTATCCTAAGCCTGGGTTTTGGCAAGCGGTTTCTTGCCTTTTGCTTCAAATACCACAATGGTTTTCCCTGTCACAAGTTTCTATATATTGGAGCCATGATGGTAGAGTGATGTGGAGTTCTTGCAGGTAATAGAGTGTTCCCAAGTTGATCAGAGAAAAATAGTGAAGTGTATTATTGTGCATCTCTTCATTGAAGACTGATAATATACTTGCCCTCTTTCTCCTGTGGAGTTTTTCCGAAAACGTTTCTCCACATAAATTTGGTGTTTTTTATGATTTGATGTTTTTTATATGAATGTTGAATGTGTAATCACATAACCTCAATTCGGTAATCTTATTTTCAGATTTGCAATCTCTTGCATAAGTTAATATTGCAGCTTTACTTCACCTTATTTTCAACAGATCCTACATCATCTAGACAGAATGGTTGTTCAATTTTGGTTTGTTCTAAAATTGTGCATATGTTGGTTGGTTGTTTATTTTTCATCTGACAACATTGTGGGGCCTATATAAGACCTTGCTGGATGAAATTCTTATTTATTTCCTTCGGCCACACACCAAAAAATGGCAAAATAGTTGGCACCAATGTTGGGGCGATTGGGCTTGGCAATTATAAATTTTTGACTATTTCTAAATTTGTTTTGTGGTCACATGAGCAGGATTGTAGTGCCTTCCTTGCTGTTAAATATTGGGATGTGGTATTGAGGTAAGGTCCTGTTGATGTGAGTTTTGTTCCACTACAACATGCAAAATCAAATATCCCAACGTTTCAAGGTGAAACACTTAGATACTCAATCCTCTATTGATATAAGGTCATCTCTCATGCTAAGCTTGCAACGAAAGATCATGAAATGACTTCAAGGTTCCTTCTATTGTGGACACTCACTTAGTGAAATAATGTGATTTGTTGGTAATCACTTGGGGAACTTACGCTATTCATTCAATGGATATCAAATGTTTGCACTTCTAAAGATTTAGCTTCACAATGTGCAATGAAAAAATGTTTTTTTGTTTTTCCAATTTCCACTTCAATTTAAACTTAAACTTAAACTTAGCTTCTACTGCTACTTTTACCCCTAACTAGGAATGCAAGGAATCATGGATGACTTGGACTCTACCAAGTGAAATCTTATCAGTGACCTCAACTTCACCTAGTGCAAGCTTCTAAGGATCTCAAATGGTTTTCATATTCACACCTCCTTAATCCAACTTGGAAGTACAAACTAAGGATCCAATGCAAATTGAACTTAAGTGCAATAACTAGCTTACCACACAAAGCTTCCTCGCAATCAACAAGGAGGCTAATGGCATAGTATACTTGAGTCAAACAAGCAAACATCCACAATTACTTTCATCCAACTAAGCTACTTCTAACAACATGAAAAGAAATCTACTCCAAGTGAAAGATTGAAGAAACCATGCAATACTGTAAACGTCACATACATTCACCATGAAAGTCAACAATGAAAGAAGGAATAATTTTGGTAGTATGATAACAGCAATTTGATCAAGTCTCCCTTGGCTAACCTACTCTAACCTCCTAGCTTCTAGCTTATACAAACCTTCTCTCTCTCTAACTAGCTAACCAACCAACCCTTTACAAATGAGAAGGCCTTGGCCTTTTATAGATGTCCAATTACAACAAAGTGCCAAGATTCAACCCTAGAACCCCTAATTAGGGTTGCCAAATTTTCAACCAATTACATGAGGGCACCAAATCATGGGCCAATAAGAAAATTACAATGATTTTTCAACCAATGAGAAAATAGGACATTTGGCATGTTGTGATGCTTGTGCTTGAAATTGGAATTTTCTGATTGGAGAAGACACACAATTGCCACCTCATCATCCTTATCATGTAGCTCTAATTGTGAAGAGAAAATATCTCTTGATACTCAACATTTCTAACTTTCCAACATGATTGCTTCATCTTCTCAACTCTTCTATCTTTGTTCTTGGAAGTCTTCTCTTTGCCATGATTCGAACTTGATTGAACCTGTATCTTGATGTTCCTTTCGATGCCTTGACCTTCGGTAACTTAGTGTGAACTTCCTTCCCACTTGAGATCTTTGAACTTGAGCCTGGATCATTCCTTTCAAGGTGTGAATTTTGTCCTTCCTTAGCTGTGCTAGTCTCTGTGCCTTTCCAAATGCTGGATCAGTCATTCTTCACCCTATAATCATCCAAAGTTACTCTTTAGTTAGCTAATTTATTATGCCAAGAATTCTGAGAATAAGATCCTAAATTGGATTTATTGATTAAGTCTTATGAGGTTAATCTAAATCTTTCATTATGATTTCATTTCCAGATTTCAAATACAATTTTCCTATCACATGATTATCCTTGGAAGATTACAAGACTCCAAATAACTCAAATTAACAGCCAAAGCAATTATGACAAGATTGAATTCTGATTTTGAATTTTAACATCTTTAATGTTCGCAAAAAAAAAACAGAGATCTTAATGTATAAAAGGATGAGAGAATCAAAGCATTGGATATCCTATCACCTCCTCCTTCGCTGTTTGCCTTTGAAAGAAAATCAGACTTTGTACAAACCTGGACCTTTCCACTGAGATTTTGATCCTTGAAATGATGCTGCTTCCTCTTTAGAAAATCATGCCAACTTATCCCTCCACTTGAAATGCTAGGGGGATGGACTTAAGAACACCCCCTATGTCTGATTTGCTTGCTTCCTAATCTGAATTTGATATAACACTGATCTGCACTGCTTGCTGGAGGAAATTCCCATGTAATTGGGTGTAAAAATGGTTCAAATCTCCCTCCTCTTATACCTTCGCACTCCTCCCACCACCTTGGAGGCCGACTTGCTATTGCATTGGAGAACAAACAAAAAAACAAAAAAACAAATAAAATCCACTTCCAAGCCGACTTGTTTGCATTTAAGTTTCGTTGCTGTTTAGGGGAATGTACCATGATGGGGGCCGACTTGCTTTGCATTTAAGTTTCGTGGCCAAGGAAGGAGGGGATTGGGAGTCAAAGGGATACATGGCGGAATTGTCCTATGCACAAGACAATTCCGCCCAAGAAGATCATGCCTAAAACTCATCTCCCAAAGACCGGAATTGCTTGGAACTACCCTC
Organism: Thuja plicata; assembly: GCA_018584345.1. NCBI lineage: Eukaryota > Viridiplantae > Streptophyta > Pinopsida > Cupressales > Cupressaceae > Thuja > Thuja plicata. Next base: position 2,596,827 of record MU223262.1, read on the forward strand.
AAACACCCCACCATGTCCCAAGGATTGCTTCTCCAAGCTCTAAGTGGGGGCGGAAATCAGAGGTATATGGGACAAATTCTGTCCTATGAGGGGCTAAATTCCGCCCAAGTCAAACTTGCTCAAAACTTGCTCCTTGATGCCATCTAAATACAAACTTACCTCCCCACTTCCAAAATTGACTAAGGAAGCTTTCCAACTCATGGCGGAATTCAAGGTGGAATGGGACAAATTTTGTCCTATGACTGGTCAAATTCCAATCAGTCATGGGACAAGCTTTCATGATGTTATGCATACTCCCAAAAACACCCCTCCTTGGGTCAAAACCTTGTATCTCTTCACTCTCGCCAAGTAAACGCTCTTCCTTAGGTCCAAATCCATCAATCCATGTCTCAAACAAGTGTCGGAAATCAGAAGATGATGGGAGCGGAAATGTCCCATGCATAGGACAATTCCGCCATGCCAAAGACTCCTTTCCTTTATGCCTTAGTTGGCTTCCTTCGTCGTTCTCACTTGAAAATGACTCTTAT